>CM053627.1:147029756-147072575 GCA_028646595.1 Phalanger gymnotis | reverse complement strand
CTTGCGATTTCGGACCATTCAAACATATACATGATTATATTTGAGATCATAAATTCGGCCTTCCTACTACAATGAGTTACAAATATTATCTTTCCATGTAAGAATATAAACAAAACCATTCAACTTTAGTAAGTCCCTTATGATTTCTCTTTCCTGTTTACCTTTTTATGTTTCTCTTGATTCTTGTATTTGAAAGTCAAATTTTCTATTCAGCTCTGGTCTTTTTATTGAGAAAGCTTGAAAGTCCTCTATTTTATTGAAAGTCTATATTTTTCCCTGGAGTATTATAGTCAGTTTTGCTGGGTAGGTGATTCTTGGCTTTAATCCTAGCTCCTTTGACCTCCAGGATATCATATTCCAAGCCCTTTGATCCCTTAATGTAGAAGCTGCTAAATCTTGTGTTATCCTGATTGTGTTTCCCGTGTCTTCATTTCTGGTACAGTTGTCAAATCAATGCGTATTTATCAAATAATTACTATGTGCTAGGCAGCATGCCAAGTAAGTAAGTTGAAAGGCAACAAATAGTGCCTACCCCTAAGGAGCTATCAGTCTAATGGGGAGACAACATGCAAGAAGCATAGTTAAGGTAAACGCAGAGCAATCGTAATGTTTCTGCCTCAAGGAGCTTCTTTGGAACTCGCCATCTCTCCATTCCTTCCTCAGAAAACTCATCTTTGGAAATTTCATTTGGCAGCAAGATTGAATCTTCCTGGTACGTCTGTCTTTTCTGCCCGTCTTATTGGACCCTTTGACTAGAGGGCAGGGCCATGGGCTCCAGGGCCTCTCTTTAAAGAGGGAGCTTATCACAGTTTCTCTCCCTATTTCTGGCCAGCTGCCCTTCTTCTGGACTTCTTTGGACTGCTCTATCATGCCCCACCCAGTCTGGCCCCCTTTTTCATTTTCTGTTTGTGTGCTGCCATTCCCTATTAGATTGTAAGTTTTGTTGGCATGAAGGACTTTCTTTGTTTTTATTTATATCTTCAGCATTTAGCACAGTGCCTGGCACATTTTAGGAGCTAATAAATGTTTATTGACTGATTGTTTGAAGGATGTCACGTTTTAGCAACATGCAAACCTATTTCTGTACAAGATAAATGTAAATGGAAGGTAATATCAGAGAATAGGCCCTAGCAGGGAGGAGTAGGGGGAGGGGAAGGGGAGATCAGGAAAGGCCTTCTACAGAAAGTGATATTTGAGCTGAGACTTGAGGGAAGCTGGGAGATAGAGGTAAGGAGGGAGAACATTCCAGGCAAAGTCACGGAGTGGGGGATTGGAAATAGCAAGTAGATCCATGTAGATGGAGCATAAAATTTATATAACATGTGATCTCTTCCTTCATGGAGTTTACAGTCTAGTAGGTGGAAAAGGCAACACAAATCACTTTGACACACAGTATTACATGATAATTATATTAGAGAATTGCTAAACGACATACTCTGTGAGGTTTGAAAGGGAAGAGCATGGTTATCATTTGCATTCCGCCATAGAAAGCAGTGAGATGAGATGTGATGTTCCCCCTATCTTAGAGCAAAGGACAGGCATGTATAACAAGGAACTTAATAAAAAAAGCCATTTCCTTGGCCATCAGTTAAATTCCTTTCTTCTCTTAATACCGTGTTATTTGTGTATTTAATATATATTAAAAGATATTATTGGCAATGATCCTATGTTATGTGTATAAATGGAACTGAAATGAATTGGAATGTGAATAATCTGCTTCTCTAATTACATGTGTAGACCACCATTATCAATGGTCATGGTTTATATGTACAAAGTACTTTTAAAATTTATCATGACAAGACTGAGATCCAAAGACTCAGTCACAGTAAGTATTGGAAGTAGTGAATGTCAGGGCCAAGTCTCAGACCTAGATCATTTTGATTGTGATTCTAGTGCTCTCTCCATTATACCACTCACACACAACTATTGGCCATACAACTTGTTATATTTTACAAATGGATTGTGGCCCTTACCTCATGGTCAACTAGACAGATTTATGGAGTTTTAGCAAAAGTTGGAGTCCTTCCATGAAGCCAGCTGAACAAACTCCCACGATGCCAAGCCACTTACTAAAATAAGCTTCTGGGATGCCAGGGCACTTTGGCTTTCCCTCTATACTTTTCTCCCATGCCCAAACAAAAGTATTGGCCTGGTAGTTATTGACCATTTGGGGTAGCCTGACCCTTAGCTCTGCGATATAGCAGTTAACAACCTCCACTGACAGAGTTTCTTAAAATGTCAGGAAGTCTAAGAAAAAGACTAGTGCATGCATGTGTACGTGCATATGTGTTTGTGTGTGTGTATTGCTATTTAACATCAAGGTGATGAATATTTTACATAGTTTAGTGTCAGAACGGGAAGTGAAATTGAAATGGGGCAACCCTCTCCTGGTTGCATTCCCAAGATAAATTGGGATTATTTCTAAACATTGGTGTGTTATTAAAGTACAAACAAGCAGCTTAAAATACAATTCCAAAATGGAGAAATCCTACACATCACACTCTTCCCTTCTCTGTATATTTTGTGCCTATTTCTTCACTGTCGTTCTCTTTTAACACCTCTTTGGGCTTTTACAGGATACCATATTATCTGCAACTTACTTTTCCAGTCCCAAGTCCCTTATACTTCCTCAACTTCCTTGAGTCCCCACTCAGATGCACTTTTCTTCTAAGAATAGCATCTGTTTCCCTTTGTTACTTAGGACTTAGTTCTCCTTCATCCTTCTCATTAAGATATACCTGCCCATCTCCTGTATCTTCAGGGCTGGAATTTTTGTCTCTTGATCTGATCTGTGCTAATGGGAGAAGGCTAAAAGATATCTCCAGCTCTCTCCGCCTTCCCAGGTAACACATCACGTGCCTCTTGACAATGATCACTTACCTGGCAATTGTCCCCCCACACCTGGCTTTGCTATATGACTCAAAGGATTAATACACCAAGAGGGAATTTTGAGTCAGCTAGCAGGGGAGGGTGTTATTGGGACAGGCAGTGTTTTTTAGTGCCCTTCAAATCATGCTTTGTAGTAACCTACTTTACCTAGGCATAGGGCCAACCCTACTTCATAATGAATTGGCATTGAATCGTAGGGAGTAATTTACTCACTAAAAACTGAAGAGATCAGAGAATAGGTGTCATTCTTTGCCGTAAATTAATTTTTTTTGATTGATTACTCATCTAACTAGCAGGCTTCTGAAAGATAGGTGTATGGAAGAGGAAATTTTTGATGGAGAGAAGCAATAGGAATGTATTAGAGCATGATATCATAAGGGAAAGGAAGATCCAGGCATGCTAGGCAGTGGGGTATTCTAGGCCATAGGTATCAAACACTGGGTGTAGACTATATGTATAGCCTGCAAGAGCCCTAAGTGCAGTCCAAATCAGACTTAAAAATAATTGGGAAATAGTTAACAAAACAAATAAAATACAATAAAACAGATAATTTTACATTTTAAAACTAAATCAACATGAGACCCCAGGGATTTTTAAAGACATATTAGTGGCCCCTGTTTCTATTAGAGTTTGACTCCACTGCTCTAAGTAGTGGGAGGTCAACCAGCGCCTATGGTACTCAAATGAAAATGTGGGGTCCAGACAGAAACTTTACCACCCTGTGCTGGATAGTTTTATTGAGGACTGGCCTTGTTCCATGTGGAGATGAAGGCAGATGTTATGTTTTTCTAAGCATAGCATTTGAGATCTATGTGCCTTATGGATATCCAAGTTGACTAGACAACACATGTTGTGTCATAGGCCTCCTTTATTTAGCTTCTGACAAATCTGGGAGCTCTGAAGCTCTGTGTCATTTTACAGATACACACACAGCATCCTTTCCCCTTCATCCACCCTTACATTCAGTAAAAATATAGTTGTTTGGTATTTTGTATTGAGTTTTGCTTTGACTATCTAGTATTATAGTTTATGTTTTGGCATACAGATTGGGTGTTCTGATAGAGAAGAGGTCAAGATGACCCTTTAGTGAAGAAATGAACTTTCTTTGAGAGGAAAGTACTGCCAATAGCTGCTCATGGGCAGCAGGTGGCAGTGTGAGTCCATCAGAAGTCAGTAGAGGAATTAAAGCAAAAATCAGGAAAAATGCAAAGAAAAATTATTTATTTTCCTACATACTAGTCTTCTGACCTAATCAGTAAAAAAGTCATTATTCACACAACGCTGGGCAATATGTATTGTAATTTTTAACAAATAATAGGAAACTGTTAATGTTTTCATAGGAAATACAGTCCTGTCTTGGACTGCAGTGGTCATTTGTCACTGCACTTTGTGAAATCACTCATTTGTTCTAATTTGAATGTAAATGACTCTAAGGTTTTACAAATAAGGTGACAGACTCACATAAATGTAATTGCAGGGTTCATCTCCCTCTTTTTATATATCACTCATTAGGTTATGAATTAAATACATCGTATTAAACCAGGGGCATGTCCAATGATGATATTGTAATGGCAAATTACTCTATGCTATTAGAGGTGTATTTTTTATTCATGGACATTAATTTGTCATTAAGCGGCATTAGTTTAGCACTTTTATGTGGAAGACGTGACCTGAAAGAGGAGACTTATGGCTGTAATATGAGAGAAAAGGAATACAAGTGTTAGATATATATGGGCATTGTGTCACTCTCAAGAAAACAGAAGGGCAGCTTTGCTTGATTCTCGCCCCCCCCCCAATTTATTTTGTTTCCTATGTTTGAAAGAATGAAAGATCATTCCTTCAGAGTGAAGAAGCTACATTTTTTTAGGATTACACATTTGGAAGAGCCACAAGGCCTGGGCCAAACTTTGCTGAGTGTAAATCATTCTTAAGCCCACAAACCTGAAGGTAATGTGGGATCTAAGAAGGCTGAACCAGATTCCATCACTCAAGTCTCAATCTGTGACTGATGCTCATTAGTCATCCCTTGTCTTTCATTTAGCTCTACACTAAATGGGTTAAAGTGGAAATTAATCTTTGCTGTCTTCAGTGAAAGTACAAAGAAAGATTCAAAGGATGTTATTCTCTCTTGGAGGTTCTGGGAAGAAGAATTCTGGATTTAAATAAAAATACTCTATCTTTGCATAGCAGAGACTGATCTATGCCTTTTCAAAGAAAACAAATATTCAGGTTGCAGACTTGGGAGCCACTGGATCTTTGAAAAGCTTTGCAGAAGCTGAAAATTATTGAGAGTTACTTCTATAATGATCAAAGTTTTGGATCATGAGGTTGGATCATAATAGGAAAAAATGTTAATATCCTAGTTCCAGTAGTTTCCTGTTGAATAAGTTCAGAGTGGCAGATTGAAGATTTTCCATCTTTCTTTGATGGGTGCATTGGTTACTGTATATGTTATATATTTTATGCTGTTATAATAGGTTATCATTACTTTTTAACTAAGTAATATTGAAATCGCTTATAAGAGGTTATCTTTTCTATATAAAGTATTATTATTCTTTTAATTATTAACTTAACAGTATATCCTAAATATATAATACACACTAGGTACTCTGAACAGAATCATTTATCTTCAGGGTGAGAAGAGGAGTTATAACTCATTCTTGTTTTATCTAACATTGAGCTATTTCATGCTTTCACGTAAGAGAAGACAAATGATCACACCATCATGTATATTTAATATACCCACAATAAAATACATGACACATGTTCCATTCCATAGTTGCCAGCACAAATGCTCCTAAGATGGCATAGGAGGTAAAGGGGAAGTGGTAGCAGTGGTGATGGTGGAGGTCCTCCAAGCATCACAGAATAAAGTTGGTTTCGTGAACTACTGACATAATATGTGGGGAAATATAGACATAGTTTTAATCATATACAGAGTTGCCTTGATCAGTGAAAAAGGTCCAGAAAAAAGGAAGGGAAAGGGGGAAAAAAGGTCTCTTGGAAACGCTGCAGATGAAATTAATTATAGTCAACGACTGATTATTTGCACTAATCAACAATATTAGGTAGCTGACTGGCATGGATGATACAAAAAAAAACTAGATTTGCCAAACATCACTTATATTTGGCATTGAAATGCATTCTATAATATTTTGGCAGCTTTTATTATTCTAATTAATTTTTCTTAGACTAATACTAATGTTAGCTCTTGTTCCCTAAGCACAAACCAACTGATACAATGAGAAGCAACCCCAAAGTCTTCTGGGTGGCAGGAGGAAATTATTTGGGAATTTTAGATTTTGTTGCAGAGAGTACATAAAGAGGATAATCAGGAAGTATGCTGTATTTTATTTTCTTTAATTCCATGTGAGCTTGTGAGAAAAGGGAGAAAATACCATGTTGAAGGCAGGGTGGTATTGTTGAATGCGTACTGGCTCTGAAATCCAAGGACCTGACTTCAAATCACACTTTGGCAGATCATTTAACCTTCCTTCTAATTCAAGCTTCTCAACTGCAGATTGAGGGAATTGGACTAGACCGCCTTGGAAGTTCCTTCCGGCTCCAGATATATAATCTTAAGAGAAGTTAATGTCAGCACCTCTGGCCCAAGTTGCCTGCTGTAATATTTCTGCTTATTTTCAAGTGTTCTACTAATCCTAAATTTCCAGAGATTAAAAAAAAAATTAGCATTAGTGACCAAAATGAGTAATTGAAGGAAATATATCTCAAAACCTTTCATAATTACATTACAAATATTTGGAGAGTGGGTGGGTGGGGGAATTAAAAAAAACAGCAGACAAACAAGCACAACATTTTAGTCATGATAAGTAGAAAGACTCTTTTCAAACCTAGGATGCCTATTTCCTTCTGGAATGAAGTCAGTGGAATTATCTACTTTCCATTCTGTCAATGAACAAGTATTTGTTAAGTGCCTACTATGTGCACGCAAGGGCAACTAGGTGGCACATTGGATAGTGTCAGGCTTGAAGTCAGGAAGACTCACCTTCCTGAGTTCAAATCTAGCCTTAGGCACTTACTAACTGTGTGACCCTGTTTGCCTCTGTTCCTCATCTGAAAAATGAGCGGGAGAAGGAAATGGCAAACCATTGGAATATCTTTGCCAAGAAACCCCAAAAAGGAGTGACCAAGAGTTGGGCACAACTGAAATGACTGAACAACAACATCTGCATACAAATACAAAGAATGAAACAGTCTCTACTCTCAAAGAGTTTACATTTCTAGGGGACAAAACAATACCTATATACGAGAGAATAAATACAAACAAGTGAAAGATAGTTAAATGCAATGTATCTTGGTAGAGGGGGTACCAGCAATTGGGAAGATCAGAAAAGGCTTCATGTAGAAAGTGCTTGAGCTGTATATCTTAAAGAAAGAGAGGGGTTATACTGGGACTAGATTAGGGAAGTCACTTCCTTCTTTATCCAGAAAGAGAAGCATGTGAAAATCATACCTCCTATTTTAAGGCCTCTTCCTGCAGTGGGACAGAGAGATTCCATTCTATCACATTAGTCTCCTAGGCTGGTCTCTTCTCTCTAAGGATGCTGAGAATCCACCTTAACTCATTTTTAATGATTAATAAACTCCCACCTGGTTATGCCCTCCCAATCTTGGTGATTTGGAATTCCCATCTATCATTTATTCAGACTCTTCTCCATCTCCCACAACCCACTCTCTTATTCTCATTTTCTTCAACCCAAGACCTTCTTCCGCCCTTTCTACTGTGTTCCCTAGAATGTTTGCTCCTTAGGTAAACAACCACCACCAAACCAAACCAAAATTTACTTCCCTCTTAAATTGTTTTCTTTTCCACTCCTTATATCTTCTGGCTCTCACTGAGACCCGACTCCATTCTGATGACAGAGCCTCGCCGGCTTCCCTATCCAGCGCTGGTTATACTTTCACCTAATTCCTCCACTTCGCTGGTTGAGATGAGGGAGTTGGAATGACCTTTTCCTCACCTTGCTGCTTCTTAGCCCATCGTCTACCGCCATCACTCTGTAAACTCTTCCTCCTTTGAGGTTTACTCAGTTCTCATCCACCACACAATTAAAATTCTAGAAGCTTTTCTCTGCCGACCTCCAGGACACTCCCCTTCTTTCTTCGATAAGCTCAGTTCCTGGATCGCAGTCTTTCTCCTTCCCAACTCTTGCCCTCATATTATTGAAGGTGATTTCAACATACATATTGATGATCTCTCAGAGACTCCAGCTTCACAGTTCTTCAGTTTACTCATTTCGTGTGACCTACTCCTTCACCCTAGCTCAGCCACGCAAAAGGAAGTCATACACATGATCTTGTCAACACCTGCCAATGTGCCGCTTTCATGTTCACGAACTCCGGAATTACCTCATCTGAATATAGCCTGTTGTCATCTTGCCTCTTTCTCTGCCTTGCAATCTGAATCCTTTTCATCTTCACTGGGATCTCTAAACCCTTGACATCTTAATTATTTCTCCAGCCATCATCCCTGTACTGGCTGTGTTTTTCTCACTTCTCCGTCTTGACCCCTTAGTGAAACAGTTTAATCCCACGCTGTCCTCTTTAATCCAATCTCTTGTCCCTTTATCACCAATCTTGACCCGCCAAACCTCAGCCTTGTGTTGCTCTCACTGTTTGCTGCCTTTTTTCCTACTTACCTGCTCCTGAATGAAGCTGGAGAAAATGATAAACCACACTGACTGAGTCCACTACAAATTTATGTTCCCTAATCTGAACTGCACCCCCCACTGGATTCTCTGTAGGTCTTTATCACACTCCCTTCTCCTGCATCCTACCTCTCTGACCACTACTCAGTCCCCTTTGCTAGATCTTCATCCACGCCATGTCAGCTGACGGTGCATGTTGCCCGTGTCTCAGGCTTGGGCCACTTTCTCTTCTCCCACTGTCTTCTTTCACTTGGGAATCTCATAAGCTCCTGTGGATTCAATGATCATTTCTATGTTAATGATTTAAAGGTCTGCTTATCTATCCCAAACCTCTCCTTAACTTCAACCTCGCATCTCCAGCTGCTTATTAGATATCTTAAACAGAATGTCCCATAGACATTTTAAACTCAACATGCTCATAACTGAACTCGTTATCTTTCTCCCTAATCCTACCCTCTCCCTAACTTCCCTGTTACTGACAGGGGTGCCTGATCTTTCTTATCACTCTAGGCTTGCAACCCAGTTGTCATCCTAGACTCATCATTGTCTCTTACCCCAAATCCCACATATCCAGTCTGTTGCCCAGGCTTGCCAATTTTGCTTTCAAAGCATCTCTCAGGGTGCAATGGATAGATCACTGGCCCTGGAGTCAGTAGGACCTGAGTTCAAATCCAGTCTCAAACATTTAGTACTTGTGTGACCTTGGGCAAATCACTTAACCCCAATTACTCCCCTTTCCCCCCAAAATTTCTCACATCTTCCTGTTATGGTAATTAGGGTGGAACTTTTTTACTGTTTTCTCTTTTGGAATGCTGAGGTAATCAAGTGCCTTTGATGAGTTTTGCTTTTCAAATGTAATGGCAAGCAAAGTGGACTTTTGTTGTCTTTTTTTTGGAGTGCTTCTCAGCACTAAGGAATCTTTGATTGAATTGGGAGTCTTTGATGACCTGTTTACTTCAAGGGAAGGCCTAGTTCACGTGGCTTTGAGTCCCTTGGTTGTCTCTCCATGTCTGGAATGCTCTTCATTTTCACCTGTGCCTTCTGGATTCCCTGAGTTCCTTCAGGTCCTGACAAATGCAAACAAACAAGCAAACAAGACTACCTTCTCCAGGAAGCCTTCCCCAATCTTCCTTGATGTTAGTGCCTTCTCCCTTGTTGATTATTTCCATTTTAGCTTGTATCTTATTTGTACAGTCAGTTCTATTGTTTTTCAGTCAAGTCTGACTCTTGATAACCCTATTTGGGATTTTCTTGGCAAAGATACTGAAATACAGTTTGACATTCCCTTTTCCAGCTCGTTTTACAGATGAGGAAACTGAGGCAAGCAGAGTTAAGTGACTTGCCCAGGGTCATACAGCTAGTAAATGTCTGAGGCCAGATTTGAACTCAGAAGATGAGTCTTCCTGATTCCTGGTCCAACACTCAGTCCATTGGGCCATTTAGCTGCCCTTGTTGTGCATAATTGTTAGTATATTGTTTCCCCCATTAGAGCGTTAGTTTGGTGAGAGTAGGGACTGTCTTTTACTTTTCTTTGTATTGCCAGAGCTTAGCACAGTGCCTGGCACATGGTGGGTATTTAATGAATGCTTATCGACTGGCAGACTGAAGCACAGGAGAGAGTGAATAATGGAAGTCATTTGTTCCTTTTATTTGTCCTCTAGAAAAAATAACAAAAGTAGCATCTTCTCATGGAGCATTCTTCTTCCCCCTCCCCCCTTGAGGACAGGGTTGCTGTTAAGTCAGAGGAGAAATAGAAGAAATCATAGCATTGCACTTGGCTTCTCATTAACCTTAGGAAGTAAAGATTGCCTTCATTCAGATGTGAAATTTTCCCATCTCTCTCCCAAGAGAAGTAGCACGTTTGTGTAAAATTCTTATTTCTACTGATGGCTGCCAAAAAGAACATGGCCAAGATGATTATTCACTTCTAGATTATGGGGATTGGCAATTGCTCTTAGGAGTAGGAGTTTTCTCAGTGCTAAGGAATATTCCTCTTGTCCTTAGTGGTGAGAAAAGTTTTTGGTCTCTGGTCCTTGACTCTCTGGTAATGCTGCTCTGAGACCACATGATGTTTTTATATTTTTCTCAAAAGAGTAGCATATATTGAAAATTGGCCAAATTCTGCACAAGTTTGTATTGATTTCTGGTTAACTTTTAGAGAAATGTATAAATGAAACAAATATACTAACATTGAAACTCATTTCTCCTTTGTATTATAAGAAAGGCTTTTTCTCCAGACTGATATGCATAAATATGTAAGGATTGACTTAGAGAAAACAGGTTCTGAAAATGGAGAAGGAGCCTGTTCTCTTGGCCTTGAACTTTTACCCAAACTAAGAGCAAATTCTCAGTTTTTTGGAGCAGCCTGCGATTTCCAGACTGGCCACTAGCTAGAGGTGACATTTTTTATATCAAATTAATTATGACTGGTATTTCAGTTAAGAAGTTGTCTTTATGTTAAAAAAAAATATACATTGATTTGCTTAAATTTGCATAAAGGCAATTATGCGCTAGTGGATATGGAAACCTCTCATAACTTTGATAGGAAGTCACAGAATCTCCAGATTGGAAGGGACTTCAGAACTCATCTAGTCCACTCTGAATTGGAACAAAAATATTCTCTAATAGAACAGCTGAACTCTGCTTTTCTTCCTGAAGGGCAAGGTGGCAGATTCCACAGAAGGTTATAGTAGCCGATATCTCTACATCTACCCTCTCTCCCCTAAATACCTACTTTTTAAAATCATAAGACTTTTGAGGTAAAATAACAGAGACAAAGTTGCCTTCTTTATTTGCTACTTATTTTATTTAAATGACTATGGTAGTGTATATTTTTGTCAGCTATCAAGTTTGTAGGTTTTTCGTTCACAGCTGTCAAATTGGTGTGCCTAAAGTACAAATCTGACCATGTCATCCCCCAATTCGGTAAAGTCCTCCAGTGGCTCCCTATTGCCTCTAGAATCAAATCTGAAATCTTCCTCCACCTACCTTTCCAGTGTTCTTATACCTTAGTACCCTCCATATACTTTGAAATCCAGTGAAATGGGCTCCTTGCTGTTCCTCAAACATAACACTCCATCTCTTGCCTGTGTATTTTCACTTATCTGTTCTTCTTTTTACCTCCAATTTATCACATTCCATGTATGTATGTGTGTACACATGTGTACTTATGTATACATACACACATACATGCATGTGTGCATAGGTGCATATAAATAAAAACACGTATACATACATACATAACTCATAGCCTCCAATACTTACTTGCCAACTAGCTATGTGTGACTCTGGGCAAGTTACTTAACTTCTGTTTGCCTAGGAGGCAGCTAGGTAGCTCAGTGGATAGAACAATGGGTCTGGAGTCAGGAAGAACCAAGTTCAAATAAAGCCCCAGACACTTACTGGCCATGTGACCCTGGACAAGTCACTTAACCTCTGTCTTAATTCATTGGAGGAGAAAATAGTAAACCACTCCAGTATCTTTGCCCATAAAACCCTGTGTGCAGTGTGGTCCACAGGATCATGAAGAGTAGTAGGACACGACTGAATGACTGAATAATAGCATGTATGTCTATGTATACCTACATAGTACATACATATACACATGTGCATAAGTGTGTGTGTAGTTGTTTGTTGTCTTCCCTATTAGACTGAGCTCTGTGAGAGCAAGGACTGTATTTTGCCTTTCTCTGTATCTCCAATACTTAGCAAAGTATCTGACATATAGTAGGTTCTTAAACATGCTTTCTGATTCAATTTCTTATAACACTTAAACATCTCAAAAAGGGAAAAAACAATCCAGATAAGGAAAAAAATTCCTCTATTGGTTTAGATATTGATTGGAACAGATATAGGATCACAGTTTTAGCGCTGGAAAACTTCTTAGAGGTCATTGAGTCCAACTCCTTCATTTTGCAATTGGAGAAACTAGGAACCTGAGAAGTTAAAAGTTACATATATATATATAGTATATATATATATATATATTGCTATATATATACATATATATACACAAATATATATATGTATGTGTGTATACATGTATATGTATATGTGGATCTGTATATATGTATATGTGGATCTATATCTGTATCTACACATATACCAAGGAACATGTTATAAGAGCGTATGGAAACTAAACTAATGAAAGTACAAATAACTTAGGCATGTTTTCAAAAATCAACTTCTTGCTATCTATGGATTAGAGCTATATAAGGAAATCAGTGATACTGATTTTTCCCACATTCTTCTACTGTTTTGTAGCTTTACAAAGGCTTTGTTTGCCATGGCCTTGTGACAACTCTGTAGTTCTCGAAATTGGATTTTTAAAATACTTTAAAAGTAGCATAAAAGTGATTTTTCAATTAAAAAAACAATACATTTCTATCTCATATTTGTTTTCCACAATCTGGTTGTAAATGTCTACTGTGAAGCATCATATTAAAGCTAATTTTGAACGGCATTTGGTATTATGTAGAGCCTAGTGTATCGTACTGATAGTATTAGTTGATGGTGGGCTATGTGTGTGCTTCCTGCCTATTGGATTTATAGATTTCAGGAGACCTTGCAACCAAAACATATTTAAAATTATTCATGATCTTCAGATATTATGCATACAATTGATTATGAAAATGCACCAGTAACCTAATTGTGGAAACCTTCTGTTATAAAACACAAATGTATTTAAATGCCTTCAAAGGCTCCAAAGAACGAGAACATGCTGTATTTTTCATTTTAGATTTTGTGAGTCACTGCTAATATTTTATATTGGTTTAATAAAGTTGTACCATATACATATTTATATAAATATATTAATATACAGTGTTGTGTAGTGTTCCACATAGTCACATCTTACATACATGGTTTATATAGGTATACCTGTGAAAAATGTCCAGTTGTACATATTGTGTGTATCATGTCATGCCCATCATAGGGCTTCTTTTGCCGACTTAGATATGCAAATTGCTTATTCTCTTCTTCGTTTACATCTAGTATTTATAATGTTAGCCCTGAACTGTTATATCTTTTATAGTGACTAAACTAAGAGGAAAATTATCTATCAAATTTCTCTCCTTGCCTAATGTAAATAATTTCCTGCTTTTTAGGAGATGATAATTTCATTTGTTTCAGTGGACTTCAGAATCCCAGCCCTTTGCCATCATTTATTTGCACTTTTTTTTTTTTAGCTTCTTTATTGTTGATTTGAATTTTTCTGAGACAAGAGGGAAGTCTTGCCACACAATCCTTTTCTATGGTGCCTGGTTGGGTAGTCACATAATACCTTGATTTATAACTATGTTGTAATCCAAATAGGAAGCAGGTGGAGTCACAACTGGGTATGATGCCTTGGATATTAATGGCTTGGCTCAGCAGTGGAATTTCTAAAGCTGTATGCACTTTTTTTTGGTCTTAATTATGCATTCATTAAAAGCTTTTATACCCAACAGAATAAAGTAAATATTTTTTGATCTCTGTAGTGTGCTCCCAGACTGTAGATTTGCACAGCAGGGTCTTGATAATCTGAATAAATTGTATTTCCCCAAGGAGTTTATCTTTCAAATAAGGTCATAAAGAAATGCCAGTTTTCCCCCTTTAGTTTTCATTGTGCCTTTTCTGCTATTTATAATACAGAGAATAGGAACTGGGAGTACACTGTAACTAGTAATGCATGCATGGTTCTTAAAATATATCTGTCTGTTACTTATGTCCTTGCCTGCCTTTGGTGAAGTATTTTTAAGCACTAATAGAATGAATACTTTTTTGTAGTTAAACATTTATTCAATTGAATTCAACATTTACTAAGTGCCCACTATGTGTAAGGCACTCTACCAGATGCATGGCATACAAAGATGAAAATAACACAGTTTCTGCCCTTGAACAGCCTGCAATCCAATCAGAAGGATAAGATATGTTCATAAATAAGGATTATGCAACAGAAGCAAATGATTGTAAGTGCAATTTTGACTTTGTTTTTGGCTGCTGATATTTGTTGAAAAAGAGAAATTTGCTTCAAACATTTAGTGTCTTTTTTTTTCTTTTCATTCTTACCTGATCAAGTCAACAGTATTTACTGAATGCTGTTGCATGCAGAGAGAGCCCTAAGATGGACACTGTGGAGAGCAACTGATTAAGTAGAATAGGGCTGTCCAACCTTAGGTTATCTTAGGGCAGCATCAAAATAAAATAATTATTCGAGGGCCGCACTCAGAATAAAAAATACAGTACGCTAATAGAAAGTGGGGGAATGTGCATCATCAATGCAACAGGAGAAGGCACGAATCGCGAAAGCAAACACAAAACAACAAAGCAATAACATGACAGTATAAAGGTGGGTGCATACTGACTAGATTGACTGAAAATTCCCTACGATATGTTCCATTCGTAATACTGCTTAAAAACACCAAAGAAAATTAACATCAACGAGATTATTTATTAGTGATGGAATTAAAAAATCTAATACGCATTCCATGCAAATTATTATTTTATTTTTTCACTTGTGAAAACTAAAACCCACAGGTGGGCCGTATAAAATCGTACAGCAGGCCGCATGCAGACACCACGGGCTGTATTTTGGACAGCCCTGAAGTAGAAGAGAAGAATCTTTTACCTTTATGAGCTTACAGTCTAGTGAAGGAGATGGAACATAAATGTTTTGATCCAAAGAGTAGAAGTAGGACTTACATAAGTAGATCGGTAATGAGGGACAAATATAAAGAGATATAAAGAAGTTTTGGGGGATCTAAGAACCCTTTTAGAAATTGTCATTTTAATCCTTTCAAATATCTACTCGGTAGACCAATTCAATATAAAATAGTACTGTGCAAAATGCTGAAGCAAATACAATGAAAAATCATAGTCCCTACCCTTGAGGAGCTTGCATTCTAATGGAGGAAGAAAACACAGAAAGGGGAGCTAGAAGCAGAGGGTGGGGTGGGGAACTGTTCGTAGGAGCACGGCTGCTTTCTGTGTAGGAGGTGGAGTATTACAGAGTGGGTAATGGAGCCAGGAATTAAGCAAGCATGACTTGGAGGCCTGTTTTTGTAAGGTGAAACTAAGAGATTTCCTCCATTGTGGAGGTCTTAAGCATTGTATCTGCTAGCATGCCCCTTAACTAACTTTGACTTTCCAATTACTGATTAGGTAAAATGATTTTGTTATTTCTGTCCTTTTTCCTATCTTGTTATAGGTTTAACTTAAGTAAATTTTAATTAATATAAAGTATAACAGAATTTATTTCTTTGCTTGAGTCTGAAATTTGAAACAAAATTTTTCTTGGGAAGACATCTAAAGATTCTATAATATGAACAGTGGAAGTTTGTGGACATGCCTCTTAGCTCTCAGTGGAGTGGAGGTATCCCAAAGGAGTGGCTACATCATTGTTCTTGGCAGGTGACGCTGTAGAGACCCCGTACATTTCACTGAGACCTGATTAGAATTAATGGGGCACTATACAATTTGTATATGACAGTGGATGGTAAGTGTGCTTGTGGCCACAGGAGTGAGTACTTAAGGTTGATTTCATATTAGCGTTTTGGGAGGTGACTAAGGGAAGACATTTTCTGTGACCTTGTGTAAAAGCTAGTAATTTATAATGAAGCCCTGCGTCAGACACTTACTAGGTGTGTGGTCCTGGGCAAGTCACTTAGCTTCTATCTGCCCCAGTTTACGCTGTGTAAAACTGACATAATACCAGCACCTAATTCACAGTGTTTTGCAAATTAAATGAAACGTTTTGCAAACCTGAAAGCATTATATAAATGCTGGCCATTATTGTAATGGGTACTACTGTAAGTAGAATAATGAACTACATATGTTATTCACCAGAAAAATATGTACTCTATCCCAATGTAGCTAGCTGAAAAGGTAGAAAATTTATTAAATAATTATATGCTGGGCACAGTGTTGAGCTCTGGTGTCAGTGGGGGAAAAAAGGAAATCAGAATTTTTTTGTCCTTATGTATGAGAAGGTTATGGCGGTAAACTTAAGCCATTAGTTTATGTATAAGTTTGCGTTTATATGTATGTATTCGTACATATCTGCACATATACATTTTGTAGAAGTCTGAAGCATTGTATCTCCTATCATGACTCTTAACTAATTTTGACTTTCTAATTACTGATTAGGTAAAAATAATGTTATCTTGATACCTATTCCTACCTCCTTGTAAGTTAAACTTAATTTAACTAAAGAAACCAAGTAAAGTTTAACTAAAACTAAAAGTAGTCAGAATTTGTTTCTTTGCCCGATTCTCAAATGCATATGAACATCTATCTGTCTTGGACAGACACCGTAAATAGACAGTGAGATGAGACCATAAGTAAACAGGAGATTGAGCTGAATTGCCTTTGAAAATTTCAAAGTTATTTTAATAACTCCTTTCACTGCATTGTCCTTACCCCCAGCTTTTCCCTGAATGAAAAAATGTAAAGTTTCTCTATTTTTCAGGCAGTGTTGTGTGGCTACAAGTCATGGAAGGAAAACTACGGACTCCAAAGAGTCATTTTCCTCTTGACAATCTCATCTCTCTTGAGTTTTTGGGACATCGCTCTCTCTTGGTTCTTTTCCTACCTATGTGACTACTTGGTCTCCTTTGTTAGATCATCATCCATGTCACATCCTCTAATTGTGGTATCCCATAGGATTCTTGGGGTGGAGAACCTGCAGCCTTGAGGCCACATGTGGCCCTTTGACTGAATCCAAAATTCACAGAACCCAAATCCCCTTAATAAAAGGAATTGTTCTGTAAAACTTGGACTCTGTCAGAAGGCCTCACCCAAGGACCTATAAGGCCACAGGTGGCCTTAAGGCCGCAGGTTCCCTACCCCTGGAGACCCTCGTCCCTTTTCTCATTCGGTGGCCTCATCAGGTCCCATAGGTTCTTTCTACACATGGTCATCTTCCCCGAAATATTGAACTAGCCTCCTGATTGTTCAACCTGCATCAATTCTCTCTGTCCACTTCCATCCTTCACACAGACACCAAAATGATTTTTCCGAAAACATGGTTGTAATCATGTCATCCTCTGCCCCTTTCAGTAAACTCTAGTGCTTCCCAGTTTTCCTAAGACTAGTATCAACTCTTCTGTTTGGCATTTAAAGCTTTTCATACACTAACTACATCCTGCCTTTCCAGCCTTCTTACATATTATTCCCCTTCATGCACTATGTGATCCAGCTACAGTGACCTTCTTTCTGTTCCTCATACACTATACTCCATCTCCCTTCTCTCTGCCTGTACATTAATGGTCTCTCGTGACTGGAGTGTGCCCCCTCATCACTTCCATCTCTTAGAATCTCTGGCTTCCTTCAAGACTCAGCTCCTCCGTCTCCTTGTGCATGAAGCCTTTCCTGGTTCCTCCAGCAGCTAGCACTTCCTCATGCAAGGTTACCTTCATTTTTGTTTTCTGTAGACCCGTGTGTTGTCTCCCATGTTAGAATGTAAGCTTCTTGAGGGCAAGGCTTTTGTTTAGTTTTTGTCTTTGTATCACCAGCACCTAGCACACTGCCAAATGCCTAGCAGGTGCTTAGTAAATATTTGATTTAGTGGTTAATCGATCATGGGCATGGGCGATCTGCATTACATTATAAATAAAGAATTACCAAAAAACCCAATATAAATAGTGTCATCAAAAAATGGATTAGCTAAGGAACAAGATGGTCCCATGGCCAGAGCAAGGATAACTGTCAAACGGTCCCCATTCTCCGCTGATGTTTGTGCTGTGCCAAGAGAAATGAATAAGGCCCCCAGCCCTTTGGGACATCTTGTGGTGAATTCATGGGAGGGTGTGGATAAGAGCTGTACAGGATGGGCAGTCACTTAGATGAGTTGCCATCTGCTAAGCTGGAGGTAATGCCTATTCATGCCAAGGAAGTCACGGATCCATTGGAGAGTAATGAACGCCATCTCGTCCCACACTCTGCTAACTCCATGCTTTTGCACAGATCTAGAATGAACTCTCATCTCTGCCATTTATTTTCACCACTCCCCATCACTTTTATCCTACTCCAAGTGGAAAACATGCCCTCCCTCCTCAAATTTTCTTAGAGCGCTGGGGCCTGCTCTGTTCTGTGCACATGCCACTTTCTGCTTGTGTCGTTTATATACATATTTTATCCCAGTTGGATTGTAAGCTCTTTAAAGGTAGGAACTATACTGCTTTTCCTCTTTGAAGCCCCAGTGCTCTACCACAGTATTTCGCATGTAGTAAGCAGTTTGTTAAAAGTTTGATGGATTTTGTTGTTGGATTTGGAAGGAATATATATAGGTACATGTTGGAAAATTGCACTGACTGTGGGCTTCATAGAAATTTAATTTTGAGGGAAATAGGACCTATGTTTGGAATAAAGTTTTGATTTTGTGTTTTGAGTCAATAAAATCCTCAGGACTAGGATTCAGCAGTATCAGAAATAAGTATTTAAGGCAGTTTATGTAATTTTCCTGAGCGTTGTCATCCATCTTTATTTTATTTCTTGTCAGAATTTAGCACTGATGTGAAATTAAAACAGGATGTCTTTTGGGCAAATCGTCAGGATAAGTTACAGGCAATAGTTGCAGTGCCGAAGATGCTAAATGGTCTGTTCGGGCTGTTGTTGACTCGAATGGGACGCGCCTTACGGTGTTAGCCCAGGAGAGAGAACAAGCCGGGCCTTCCTCCAGGAGGTGTCTGCTGGTGTCACGGTTTCTCCTTTCTGCCTCCATCAGTTGTGGAAGTGTGGAATGAGTTCCTGTTTACGTAGCTTGCTCTGTATATGTTCACTTGCATGTTGTCTCTCTCGTTAGATTGTAAGCTCCCTGCCCTCGAGGAGCCAAGCACAGTGCTTGGCGCATAGTAGGTGCTTATGTTGATTACCCGTTGATTGGTTGACTGTTGCAGCTGTGGAGGGAAAGAGAAAACAGTTGTCCCCCCTATATCAGTCCCTGTTCTTGGATCTCTCCTGCCTTCATTCCTTCGCTTTATTGACAGACCTAGAGCCACCAGAAAATCTGCCTGGCAAAGTTATTTAAATTAGGACTGAATCTCATCTCTCTACAGTTTAATTTCTCTAAAGTGCTCAGTATGTTCTTTAAAATGCCAATACCTGTAGTGACTTTATTCAGGGAAGAAAAGCCACACAAGAGAAAGTTAAAGAGTATGTAGGACTAAAAATTCTTGAACATGAAAAGCTTGTGTCTAGTTAGTGAGACATAGAGCACATCCTCGAACGCTTGACACTCACTAACTGTGTGACCTTGGGCAAGTCATTTAACCTCAATTGCCTTGCCTTCCCCCCTCCAAAATTTTTTTTTAAAAAATGCTTCCTGAGTAACTAGAAGTGTGCACAGTAATTCTGAAAAAAAAATGAAAATTGTGGGTTGCATGGAAACATGATAGACATAGAACTCTTAGAAAATTTTTCTCTCACTTTTACCCAAAGGGCTCTGCTGAGCTGTAATCTCCATTGGAAACTGCTCTCTGAGTTTGGACGGCTGAGAACATAAGGGAAGTGTATGAGACTCTCGCATACTTAGGTCAAAATTCACCTTAAAAAAAGGAATCATCAAATCCATATTGCTCCAAGTTCTCAGTTGATGGAGGAAATAAATGACTACCTATTGGATTGAAAAAGTGACTCCCTGTGGACTGTAATGCATCCTTTATGATAGTAAAACTGTAGCACTCTGGGGTGTCTGCTAGTATCTTCAACCAATTGTATAGAAATTCCCATTTTAATATTGGACCAGAATGTCAAACCATTTTCTGGAACACAAGCTCTTTCATATGGGTCTCTGCTCCGACACTTACTGTGTGATCATGGGCATGTCACCCAACCTCTCCATAAAATGAGAATAATAATATTTAGGAGTGAGATAGACCTACCTGGATAATGTCATCACAGACCTTCAGGCCATGGCTTTGAATGCAGCACTGGCTTATGATTTGCTTTTTAAATCCTATTTTGTAAGTGATAAACCAAGAGAGACAGTGCATAGTTCAGAATCCTGCTGCTTTAGACGTGGCCATCCATCCCTTAGACTTATCCATTCTGAGTGGAGAGTTAAGCATCCCAGGCAATGCAGTTAAAAGGTGTCTGCATCCAGGCAGCCCACCTACTTCACTTTTATTTCCAGATCTCCACATTTGTAGTTTAGTTTCTAGGAGCCAAAGGCTAATATCCACATTCAATTGGCATTCCTAGTCTTAAGTGTTGATAACAGCTAGTGTTTGTTATTCCTTGGCTTTTAATGCATCAGTCCTTTTCTTTTTCTTTTTTTTTTTGTCACAAAGACTTCCTTTTGTTCTTCAAAGGCATATGTGGGGATGCTAAAACTGCAGTTCATTTCAGCCTTGCTCCTAGGTGTTTCTTTAGGCAAAGACTCTCACCTGTAACCATCTGCAGCATTTGTTGCTATAATAGTGCTTGACTTTCTCCCTCTCTATGCCTGGTAAAAATGTGGTCCGAGCCAAGATTCAGTGCCATCTTCTCCATCAAACCTTGCCTGAGATGGTGGGGTACCCTGGAAAGAGCAGTCAATTTAGAATCCAAAGATCCAAGTTTGAACCTTGACTTTGCTATTTACTACCAGTGTGAGCTGGAACAAGACATTTCCCCTCTCTTGGCCTCAGTTTCCTTATCTGTAAAATGGAGAAAATGACTAGGTCTCTCTTGACTCTAAATCTATGATCCTGTGATCTGATCCTCCCTACTTAGATTTTCATGCAGCATTTTGTTGACCATTCCTTTCTCCCTATTACATATTTCCTTGTTAGTCTGATAGGTCCCGATTAGTGCGAAAATGACTCCAAGAGGCCACCCTTACTTGAATTTGTACTGCATATTTCCATAGGGCTGGAATTTATTGCCATATTTTATATAATTATATCTTTGAATATTGCAAATTTGAATACATGTGACCATTTCAGGAGGGGAATTCATTATTCACACTAATTGAGATCAAGCTTATTTACATGTCCCCAATACCTAGCACAGTGTCTTGCCTGTAATAGGTATTAAAAGTAAAATGTTTGATGGTTTAATTGAATCGAAATGCAGGCATTTTATTCCTCCCTCTGTAGCAAACATTATGTAGCTTGTCATGATGAAAACACTGAAAGAATTAAAAAACCGTCCCCTTGTTCCCTGATTCTCCTTTCTTACAATTTAATTAAGTGTTAAATATCGTCATAATCACTCACGTGCATATAACGTATGAGAGTTTACAAAGAACTTTCTTCACAAAGGCCCTGTGCAGTAGTTAATAGGAATATAAGGGAAGAGAGGCGGTGCAGTGGAAGGGATACTGACTCTCCATGGAGATGGGACCTAGGTTCCAAAGCCACCTCTGACATTTACTACCTGTGTGACCTTGGACTCGGCACTTAATCCCCTTGGGGCTTGGGTTTTTCTCTCAAATGAGAGGATTTGACTTAGGCCTCTAAGGTCAGTTATAATTGTGTGATCAAATTTTTCTCCTTGCATAGATGAGAGTGAGGTCAGGGAATGTGTCCATGGTCTCAAAGTGTTAAGAGACTCAAACCTAAGTTTCCTGATTCTAAATTTAGTGTTCTTTCCAGTACATAGCACTGCCTCCCCTTACATGGTCAGTGTAATGAAAGCCAAGTGTAAAGAAACCAAAGGCATACCTGGAGAACTTAAAGGAATTGGTGCAATTCTGATTTTTAAGCAGAGGAAAAAAAGCAAAACAAAAAATCCCTCCTCCCCATCTAAATGCCAAATGTTTGGTTTAGCAATTTGTAATTTTCTAAATTAAGATTAGTAAATTACAAATTACTAAGCTTAGTAATTTGGCTTGGTTAGAGAGTAGAATCCAAGTATTTTTATATGTATAAGAATATATATCTATTTTCTACTTTGTCAAGGCATAACAAATTTAGAGCTGCAAGAATGTTAATGGTTGTCTGGTTTAAGCCCCTCATGTCCTAGATGAGGAAAGTGAGGCCAAGAGAAGATTTGCCCAAGATTACACAGGTCATAAATGGCAGAGTCAAGATTCAAACCTCGGTCTTCTAACTCTCTCTCTATAGGGCTCATTTTGCTCTACTACAATGCAATTCCTTTTCTTCATTTAATTTGCTCCTACAAGAAGTTGAGAATGCATTTTTAGATTATGCTTTGGAAGAATCCTCAGAAAACTAGAAAACAAGCAAACAAAATCAGAGAACGAAAGAAGGAGGCATTGTGTAGTTATATTCATGTATAGCTACCAAATAGGATGTAAAAAAGTTAAACAAAACCTTCCAGCAGATTAAAAAAATCATTTGCAACGTGTCTATCTGTGGTTTTTTTTTTTGCATTAAATTATAAGAACGTATTAAGCAGGAATCTGTCTCATTTGAAATCATAATTTGCAGCACCTAGTATAGAACAGTGGACACATGAACACAATTACTTTTTGATATACACAACTGAGTCCCTAAATAGTGGTAGCTTTATGTACATTTTTTCAAAGAGTCGGAATAATTAGGAAAAATTCTAACTGTACCCTAGTTCCAGCTTCATTTGCAGGTGAAGTTATTTAAGCTTCTTTTGATAATCATCTTTCTATGTGATGCTGAGCCAAACCCATCAGATAAGCGAGCTATTTTTGGAGTATATGCCTTTCACATTTGACAAGCACTAACACTCTCAAGCCTATAGGGTTCCATGGGGTAGATGAAGAATCCGGTCTATTTAATAATACACTACAAACCTGAAAGAGTTAAGGCAGTTCTGTAGCAACTTACATGTAGAGAGTAACTTACTAACCCAGAGGATCTGGTTCTTTTTCAGCGACGTATATACTACTAGTAATGAGAACTGCTGTTCTCCTGCCTGATTTTTAAGCATACTATTCCTATCCCAAGAAATCATATTTGGGAGCCTGGTTAAGATATTTCTCTGAAGACCTGACCCCTGATGATAAGAATTTCAACACACCTTTGATAAAAGCTGTAAATGGGAGGCCACAATCTTTGGATAGATTGATATAAAATAAGACCACAGGAGAATCTTAGAATTGTTAAGTGGGAAAGATACTTTCCAATCCAGCTCAACTTATATTTTTACAGACGAGAGCCGGTTCCCGTTTGAAACCATGAGCAAACAGGGATTTTTAGCAGCATTCTGCAGAAGGCTCTCATAGTTCATTCCTGAAGCCATCTGTCTTGGCTCCTGTAAAGAAGTGTCGTCTCTCAGTAAAAGAAAAATAAGACCTAAGCTAAGACATAATCAAGTGACCTTGATTATGGGATTGAGAGATAGTTGCTCTGAGACCTGCCCTTAAATTTTTCTGAGTCTGTATTTCTACATTTCATAGACATGTATTTGTACATCTCAAGCATTATTCAAATAAACTTTAAAGCCAGAATGGGGACAGACATTTTGGAAGAGCTACTTAAATAGTGTTCTAGACCTCTAGAGAGCTAGAATAGGGAATAATGTATTTTACACTTATACTTAGACCAGTTGTTGTATGCATGAATCCTTAGGCATTTAGGAAATGTGGAGCAAGCATTATAGAACTCAGAAATACGCTTTAAGAAATTTTGAAGAAGGGGGAAAATCCCTTTAAAACTGTGGGACTTTTTGTCCCTAAAGACTGAAAAATGATTGTTGTTGGTCCTTCATACTCAAAGAGGACCAGTGGTACAGTATGTTCGACTGTGGCTGTTCAGTCCAATATGAATTTGGAAGACTCTACCACAGGTCAAACACAAATAGTCCATTTGAACATTTAGGATGGAGATGTCACTGGATTTGCAAATCTCACGTTTCCTTTATACTATTTTGATTCTGCTTTGCTCGTGGAGCACAGTGCCTTTTTCGATGTGTGCATGCCATGCTGGGCAGTCCTGTGTCAGCATTTCCCATGGATCATAATCAAGAGACCTTGAAGAGTATCTCCGTACTACTTCTTCTGACTTCCATGTGAGCACTTGTCTTGAGCGGGACAACTTCTCCATAAAGTAGTCTTTTAGGTAAATGTATGTTTAGCATCCATCAGGATGGAGTCTACTGTTATAGTCTCGTTTTAGTCTGATATGGGGGTTTATGAACTTTCAGAACCTTAAAGGAAAGATCTAAAGACACCCTAGATGCCATTTAATTTTTAAAAGTTTTTTAACTTTATATTTTGTTAATCTTCAATTTTATTGATTATATTTTTATTTTTACTGCATCTTTATTTCTGAATATATTCCTCTCCTACTCAGTGAGCTACTTCGTGTAATAAAGAATAAAAAAGAGAGAGAAAAAGCAGTTTAGGAAAATTAACTCACATATCAAATGAATCTGACAATATATGAAATGTTTCATACCCATAGTCTTCCTCTTCTATCAAGAAAGGAGAGAGGAATATTTTTTTCATGTCTTTTTTGGGGCTGAGCTTGGTCATTAAAATTATAGTGTTAGGGTTTGTTTTTTCTTTGCATTCACATTATTGTAGTCATTTGTATAATATTTGCCTGTGTTTGTTTAACTTACTCTGTATCAGTTCATGTACATCTTTCCATATTTCTCTGAGTTCTACATATTATGACACAATAATTATCTGTTATATTCGTATATGACATTTAGTTTAGCTATTCCCTAACAAATAGTATCTACTTTGCTTGTAGATTTTTGCTACCATAAAGAGACTATTTTGATGATGATTCTGGTACCTTTCTTCCTGTCTTTTTCCTCCTTTGATAGAGCAGTAGGATCTATACATTAAAGGATATAGCCATTTTTGTCACTTTTTTTTAGCCTAATCCAGAATTGTTTTCTGGAATGGTTGAATCAATTCATAGCTCCACCAAAAGAAAGTCTGTGCCTGACTTTTCCCAATACATTCAACATTGGCTATTTACCTATTACTAACTTTGCTAATTTGCAGGGCATGAAGTGAAACCTCAGAGTTTTTATTTTATTTTATTTATTTTAATTTTAATTTATGGAATAAAACAAGTATTTTCATAATGTAGAATGATAAAAAAAGATGACTGCACATGAAACTGCAAATTTAATAAGTATAACTTTCTGTTCCTTTTAAATATATAATAAAGTTATCACGTAAATTTCTTTTTTATATTTTTTCTTCCCTCTACTCCCCCATCCTAGAGATGGCTACCATTAGACACAAATATATTTATACCTATATGTGTGTATATATATATATATACACATATATATATATACACACACACACATATATATAGTGCGTGTGTACATATATATGTGTGTCTATATATACATGTATATGTAAAAACAGTCTATACATGCTTCTGTTTATCTGTTCTTTTTCTGAATTCAGATAGCATCTTCCTTCATATGCCCTTTGTAGTTAATTTGGGATTTATAATAGTCAAAATGACTTAGTTGCTCAAAATTGTTCTTAAAACAATATTCCTGTCACCCATATGGAACTTTCTTTTGGTTTTTGCTCATTTTACTCTTAATTATTTCATGAAAGTTTATCCATGTTTTTTCTAAAGTCAGTGAGCTCATCATTTCTTACAGCACAGTAGTATTCCATCATGATGGTATCAGGCACCTTGTTCAGCGATTCTCCAATTGACAGGCATCCCTACAATTTCCAGTTCTTTGTTTTGATATGCATTGCTCATTGGTGATTTAGAATCATCTTCCATATAGCTAAGAGGTTGCACTTCTTTTTGAGAGCTATTTGTTATCTTTTGACCATGAGATGGTTATTCAACAAGCATTTATTAAGGACCTGGAGATACAAAGATATAAATGATATAGTCTCTTCTTTGAAGGAGCTTACATTCTACTGGGGGAAAACAAGAGGTACATAAATAAATGAATGTAAAGTATACAAAAATTTTAACTGGTTTGGGGGCCGAGGAGAGTACACTAACAAGTTGGGGAATCAGTAAAAGCTTCTTATAGGAGGTTGCCCTTAAGCTCAGCCTTGAATGGAGTTATGGTTTCTAAGAGGTAGAAGTGAGAAAGGAGAGCATGAGCCTTGAAAAGTCTTGGATATGGGAGACAATGTCAGTGTTATCACCTCTGTAACACTAAGTAGACCAGCGTGGACTTAAGGGTGCAGCAATATTCAGCAGAGATGCTAGAAAACTAAGCTCATTTCTAGCATCTAAGTATCCATAATTGTGGTCCTAGTGCCTGACATAGATCTGCCTCATTTGCATTATATGCATAGAGGAAAGGAATGGCCTTTGATGGACGAGGGAAATATAGCCTGGCCTTGTCATCAGATACAATAAAGGGAGTCACAGTGCAAACCACCCATCCATGCAGAAGACAAAACACACACAGGAGAGTTTAATTGGACAAGAAGAAAGCCTGCCGGACCATAAGGGTGATTAGACACTGCAACATGCTGCTAATGAAACTGGAAAATCTCTTGTTTCTGGGACATTTAAAAAGTTGAATCACTTTCATCGACTTTGAATAGATCGGGCATAAACTTGGTAGATAAACTGGCAATCTATGAAACTTGCAAGAAGGTCTGACACTGTACACCTTTAAGGGTGATGTGTTAATTTCACCAAAACTTGATGGTTCATATTCATTCAAAGTGGAGTTTTGAGAAAAAAAAAGTTCCAAGTGTCTGTCTTCTAATGTGTGTGTCTTCTGATTCTGCATCCCTCATGTTAGCTGTAAGAGAAAAATTGGATCCTTGGGGTATAGGATATGGTGAGTGTAAAAAGATCACTATTTCTTTTTACTAAGAAGCGTTTTTAGAAAATTGCAAATAGCATTTCAATTGGATGACTAAACTAGAAACTATTTTCCATCTTCTTAACTGAGTGTTTGAAGTTCTTATTTTTAAGGTAGGCAAAATGGCAGAAACTGTCATCCAAGAACATAGACCCTTGCCTAAAGCCTTCTAATTGAGAAAGTTTCCAAATGAAAAATGGTGTGCATTTGGATTTGGATTGTTGTAGTGCATGTCACATACTCTCTGTTGATTTGATCTAAATATCCTTTGACCTTCGAGTTGGGTTCTGCATCATTTCTGAAAGGCTTTTTTTTTTTATTCACTTAGGAATTAAATAGCTTTAATTACTTGGATCTGTACAGACTTGCTGACCTCTTTAATCTCACTTTGCTGGAGAAGGCAGTGATCGATTTTTTAGTGAAACACCTCTCTGAACTCCTGAAGAGTCACCCTGAAGAAGTTCTAACACTTCCTTATTGCCTGCTTCAAGAGGTCCTGAAGAGTGACCAGCTGACGTCCCTAAGTGAAGAGCAAATCTGGCAGGTAAGGAAGCTTCCTCATCAGCAGAATGTGTGGTAGTAAACCTTGACATGCTCCCATTGCTTGAATCCTGTTATTGTGGAGGTAGTAAATCATTAAAGGCTAAGGGGTTAAGAAAGTGTGTGAACCCTTTTATCTTAGGTGAATTTTTATCGTAGGAGTGTACTCTTGATTTGTCAGGTGATTGGAAAGGACTTGATCTTGAGGTATTGGGTTCTCAACTCACATTTAAAGTCACAGAGATTTCCTTGGGGCCTTCCTATAACCAAGTGTATCTGACTTCAAATGTTAGGAGATAGTAATGTTGTTAATTATTTCATGGTGAAAATAGTTTAAATGTGAGAAAAGTGGATAACTTTGGCTTTTATAAAACAGTGACATAGGCCTCAAATATAAAATTCTGGAAGGGCCATTTGTGCATTGCAAAAATATAGTTTCCATTGGAGAACTCTTTGGACTATGTGCGAAAGTTTCTATATTCTTGTGGAAGCTAAAGCTTACAACTTTATTCCCTCACTGATTGCTGCCTAAGATCCTACCCTCTTGCCTGACCCATTTCTGTCTCTGTTTTCCCCTTTGTTCTCATCTCTCCCTGCCATCCCTCTCTCCTTTCTCTCTCTTACACCTAACCATCATTTTGCCATTTTGTTTATAAGAATGCTCTATTTTCAGTATTTCCCAAGAATTTGAAAACATTTAAAGTAGACAGGGCACAAGACAGAGCATGACTTCTGAGTTCTGAGGAGCTTCTGAATTAACTTTTTATCTCGTAAGAACCTTGCATTTTAAGCTTACAAATTGCCTTCCTCTCAATCATCCTGTGAATTTCATTGTCCTGTTTTATAGATGAGGAAAATTGGTCTCATAGTGGGAAATAAACCTGGGATTATAGGATTTTAGAGCTGGGAGGACACCTTAAGTATCAACTAGTCCAGGGCTGTCCAGCCTTAGGTTTTTATTGAAACAATAGACAATATGTTTTGATTTGCAATTTTAGTGAGAGCTCTGTGGTAGCTCAGCTTCCTTTACTAAAGCATTTATGTAAATTTCTGTGCATTTAGGCCAGCCCCATAAATCTCCCTGGGGGCCACATGCAGCCCTCAGGCTGCATTTTGGACAGCCCCAAACTAGTCCATCCCAGCTCATTTTTACAGCTGAGGAAATTGAGACAGAAAAGTTAAATGACTTGTCCATAGTCACATGGGTAGGAAGTGACCAAGCTAGGATTCAAATCCAAGTTGGCAAGTGTGGAAAAAGCCCTTCCTGCCAACCTACCCTACTGCCACCCTTAGAGTCCTCTCTCTTGAAATTACTTTGCATATGCTTTGTTTTTACTTATCTGTGAATAAATTGTATTCTTCTACTCTCTCTGTTCTGTTTTTGTTTATTTTATTACTCCTCCCACAGTGCCTTTGAGTCTACTAGTCACTTTATAAATGCTTGTTGAATTGAATTGAATCAAACTTAAGCCTTCTGACATCAGATCGAGTACTCTTTGTAGTAAAGTTGGTTGGCCTTACCAAAATACAGATTACTGATTTGCCTTCCTTTTTCTTCCAGTCTTCATGCTTTTTATTTGCTGTCTTATTTTGTGCCATTTTCCTGTTCATTAACATTTTCACCAAGGGAAATATAAAGAGAGAAAACCCAAATCAAGCAGCTTTTATTATTTTTTTAACAGCTCTGGTTTAAAAGAAAAGGTTTATTAGAGGGGAAATGAGGACCGTTGGCCAAAATGAGATCTTTTTGAATATATGTGGATTTCAATCATCCACATTATCCTGCTTCATTGTTAATATAATTAGGAATTGACTGGCCAGGGAAGAACTCAGTTCTCAGGTGTGGCAGCCAAAGGAACTCATCTTTCCCTAGGGAAGAAAAGTGGGGATGATTTCTGCAGTTGGCTGTTTCTAATTGAAATGAGATCAGGGGCCAATACCCTCAAATGGCTTCTACCTATCCCCTTTTGTGGTATAGTGATCTGATCCTGTTGAAAGGCACTGCCAGAGATTGTAATGGTAATGTGCAGATTTTTGAGTGACAAAAATGCTATACTGTCCACTTAAGTGTTATCATAATTGCCTCTCTAAAGGTTACTAATGCTGTAATGTAGAATTTTAAGAACTGGTTTCTGCTGCAGGCAGTATATATATGTATATTTGTACCTGGACCTCCAGAAAGAATTAAAAGACTCACATAAACATTTACCAATTTAGGCATTCAGCAGGCAATAAGAAACTGTTTTTGCTTTTTCTTAGTAAATAAGTAATTCCCTCATAGTCAACCCAATAGAGAAAGATCAAATCAGACCAGCTATATTGCCTCCAGTGTAGTTAAGTTCATCATTTTTGCTAAGGTTATACTACTAACGCAATATACCATGGAAGAATCTAATATTCAGCCCAGGGTGAAGATTGGGTATGCCAGAGGATTAGTGTCAGGGTGCTTTATAGAAGTGAAACTTGATGGACAGGCTGGAGACAGATCTCCAGAATCTCATTAAATTGCTGAATTGTTCATTACTGAGCACTCTCACTGTAATAAAGTGCTCATTGACTTTGACAAATCCCCATCCCATGTCTTAAAGAAGAACAGTGAAGCAAGAGGTGTTGGGGAAGAGAAAGGAAATTGGCACAAAGTGGGCCAAGTAATAGAAAAGCTGATGAGGGATCCTGCTAGTCGATTAATATGTGCTACCAGTAACCTATGTGGCTTCCCAATAATAAATACCACCCTCCACATATCCCCCAAGCATGCATACACACACACATACACACACACACACACACACACACACACACACACACACACACACACTTGAACAGGTAGTTGTTTTGAGACCTACATGGGCAGACCAATTTAAGGACAGAAATAAAATTTCACATTTCCTTTTGAAGTTAAAGGTACAATTTTCTTTAATGGCCCAACATTAAAAGGTATGGGGATTCAGAAGAGTCACATACAGTTCTAAATGATGCATATTGAATATACTTTCTTAAATTCTTTTTTTTTTCTTTTGCTCTCCTAACCATTGCCCCTTGAGCTTCCAACTCACTTTCCTTGATGAAATCCCTAAATATCTTGCCTCATCAGCCCTGCCAGGTCTACTGTCTGTCTGCCCTTTCTAAACTGTATCCTGATCCTCTTCCTCCAGGGCACTTTTTTATCCCAGTATTTTTCTTAGACGAGTCTCCCATTATCTCCAAGCCATGAAACACTGACTCCATCAATTGACTGCACTGTGTTCAGAATGTATGGATACACACAGATAGATAGATAGATAGATAGATAGATAGGCAATGCTTGGGAAATATGATATTAATGAATGAAAGACTGAATGATTAAAATCCTCTAACTCCAAAGAATGAAGTTTTTGGGATACCTAAAGTTAGTCTAGAAGCAATAATAAGGACATCTATTTCTAAAGAAAAGAAAATACTGTGCATGGAAACAAGTACGTCTTAAGCTGTGTCAACCCTCACCTTGGAAAGCATCATCAGAAGGGCTTTTGGGTTGCTCTTTTGTTTTGCTTTGTTTTGTTTTAGGTTGGTGGGGGGAACAGTTGTAGAAACTTCACAGCTGAAAGTCCTTTGAGAGCTTCCAGCTAAGGATATTCCTCCCTTTCCCCCAACTGGGGCTTGCACAGACTGCCATGTTGTTTCTTGGTATTGGCTGGGTGATATAGGGGGAGATGGAGTGGTTAGGAGGATGATGACATAGAGGTCCCCCTAATGATTCCTGTAATTTAGTTTTGTTGAAAAGCAGGCTTTGTACCACCAAAACAGGAGATCCAACATTTGGTGCCCTCACACACTGTTTATTTTAATCAAATTGTATTAGTTATGCGCGTATTACTACATGCTATATATTCACTATGAAGGATATAAATAAATATAAAGTATAAATATAAACTCCCAGAGCTTATAGTCTAATTGAGGACATGACACTAAAAGAAAAGTAAAAATATTAGGATGCCAAATGAATGGCACAGATAGTAAGTGGTATAGGAATTCAAAGAAGGGAGGGAGTCCCATGAGCCATGGTCATCTCACAGAACTTAACTGGACTTTGCAATTATTTTGGGTAGAATTCAGATGAAGAGGGAGGAGAGAGGAGGACACTTAGAGGAGGACAATAATGCAAGCAGAAGATGGGATTGGAATTAGTGATCAGTCAATTAACAGTCATTTATTAAGTACCTGCTATGTGCCAAGCACTGTGCTATGTGCCCTGAAACAGTAGTTGTTCTCTAGAAGGTTATAGTCTTATCAGGAGAGCAAGGGGTTTTATTTGAAATAGTGATTGCAAATGTTCTATGCAGGCCAAGAGCTAAAGTTTCTTGTTTAAAAAAAAAGCTACAGAATGAGAGGCTTGAGTATTAGCCATTTTTTTAGAAGTGTGGAATTAGAAGAAATAGAGTTGGTGGAGTTCATAATTAACTATGAATACTGTTATCTTCCAAGAATAAAGAACTTCTATTTTTCAGTCAAATATTAATCGGGACAGTACAGTTGCTGATTTGTATTAGAAGAGGAAGTTTCCTCTGGGGGAAACTAATACCAGTGAAACCCTAGGTCTTGAGTGAAAAACAAAACAAAATGGATATTATTGTATGTACCTATTTCAAGAACTGTGACAGCTTTATGAATAGGTCCAATTTAATTTCCATAAACATAGTTAATTAACTAGTTGGCACAATAACAAAGGGCCTGATGCTCTACTTTTCAGATGAACGGCCACAAAGATGTGAAGTACTTCAGCAACTTTATTAAGCGCCTTCTGTGTGCAAGAGAATATGGCAGGGGCTGGGAATACAAGACGAAAGCTTTTTCTAAGGCCACATTGGACTAAAACAGCAGATTAGGATTCAAAAGTTCTGATTCACTGTATGGCTTTAGGTCCATTGAACTATATTCCTGTCATATAGTGGCTAATAAAGTAATCCAATTCATTTTCCCCATTTTTTTAAACTTTTTTGATTATCCATAAATGCTTCTAATGTGCTGACTTCCTTTATATGTGTATTGTCTCCTTCATTGCTAGGATATCGTTTCATTTGCTTTTAGGTATTCCTAATAGCCTTTTATGTAATAATAACAGTAGTTTGCATATAGGACACATCATTTTAAGGTTTTTAAAGTACTTGCTGTATAATAACCTTGTGAGATAGGTAGGTATTATTTTTTTCAAAAGAGGAAACTAAGACTGAGAGGAGTTTATTGACTTTCCCAGGGTCACTTAACCTCTCCCAACTAAATGTCCAAGTTGGGACTCAAATTCAGGTTTTCTAACTTCAAGACCAGCGTTTTTTCCTTTATACCACATTGCCTTTTGGTTAATTCTCTCTGTTTCTGCTCAAATGATTTGGACTTGCCCTTCTTCCTTCAGTTCTCCAGCTTCAGGGCCCTGACACAATAGTCTCTTTTACCTTGCCACTTACTCGGCTTAAGCGTCTTACATACTGAATTGAAGTGAGGAGCCAAACCCAACACTTCTGTATTATTTTGATTTATTGCACATGCCTAGCACATGCCTATAGTGCAAAGGTTCATTTTCCTGTGCTTTAATCGGGTCTCTAAATAGATTTATCACTTCTTGCCCACTAGCTAAGAAATCTTATCCTATTTATGTTCCATTCTAGCATATGAAGAGGGCACCTTGTCTCCTGGAGGGGGTTCTATCTCCATTTGACTTGGATTATAAGTTCCTCCAGGCAAAGACGTTGTCTTTAATGTTTGTATTGTACAATGTTGTCTTACTGTACCCTATAAATAATAAATAAAAACAGTAATGTGGACCTTTCATATTTAAAAGGATTGAATGGGAAACAGCAATTCCTTACTTTTTCCTGCTTGAGGTTTTGTGCGTTTGTGTATTTCTCCTCTCCTGTCTTCCCCTTCTCCTCCTCCTTCCCAATAATACACATATATTTCCCCTGCTAGGCAAATTCTTAAGCAACTGAATTATGCCTTTTGGAGAAAATGTTCTTTACCGATTTTTGGTTAGGGATTTGCTTCCATGAGTCAGAGTATTAATAATACGTTTGCTTCACATCTCTGGAGACACGGATTAGAAGATGATTTGGGTAGCCATTGAACTCATATCTGGCTGCCTCCTACTGGTCCCTCATGAGCTTTTATCCACCTCCAAAAATCTACCTGCATGGCTGAACTTGATTTGACAATTTCTCCTCCAAAAGGGTCCAAGGCCTGAAAAAAGGCAGGATTGCAAAGAGATATTGAAAACCTACAGAGCTAGAGGGACATTGGTGGGTTGAGAATTGTGCAAAAATAGCTATTTGACATCGCCAGCACAAAACTGACACAAATGCTACTGCGTCAGGAAAGGCAGATTAATACTGTCGAACAGAACTATGCACCATGTAGGTGCTCACAAAATATTTTTTGAATGGATGAGTCATTCAGAGTTTTAGATCCACATGGTTCCTATTTAGTATTTCATGTATACTAAATATGCTACAAGATATAGAGAATTTTCAAAGCTTGGGGAGTGATTTCCAGTTCCCAGTTGTAACATGTATCAGCGAAGGCAGTTGTTAACTGTGAAAGGAGACCTCCATCTGCCTCCAGTGTTTGTATCATCTCGCCCATGCCAAGTCTGTACTCCAGAAGAGAGAAGATCTCCTGTTTCTTCCCTCAGGGAAGGAAATAGTCACTAATTCCTAAGACGAATTTTGCTCCCCCTCCTCTGCTCCTGTCAACATGCTTAGTTCCCTTATACTTTTCTTTGGCTATGTAGAAAATTTGGCAGAGCTGCGTTTTAATGTGTTTCTTTCAAATTCTGCGTCATTTCCCTGCAGCCATTATTTCCTCTTTTCTTTTGAACGTGGTGGGCAGTGCTGGAGGCAGTACTCCAAAGGGGGACTAACCTGTGCCAAACTGGATAATTACTTTGCTCATTTCATGCCCATTGAAGTGTCATCCTATTATACAGTGTGAATTGGAGAATGTAATCTTTTTGTTTGGTGTTTTCTGTTTTCACGCTGCCCAGTGTGGCCTTTGCCTCTTCTTCAGCAGCATTTTATTTTAAAAAAATCCCATTCAGTCCCCTATGCTCTGAAAATAGGTTGGCAAACTAGCCCTGACCCATAGATCTGGACATGACAGAAGTCGGGCCAATCCCTTAAGAAATCAGGCTGTGTGAAATTAATAATTTAAGTGAAAATTGGGGCCGGTAGTCCTTAAAACTATTCAGATGTAATACCATGGGGGCTATGACAAGTGGAGAATGGGCTGAAATTAAAATGTTATGGAATAGGAACTCTTTTGCCCTGATCTTTCTTAAAAAAATAACTGAGAAATCTTTGATTTTCCTCCCATACTAATTGTCCAATATTTAGAATCATAGATCTGAAGATGGAAGTGAACTGAGAGTCTATATGGTCTATTTTACAGATGAAGAAACTGAGGCCCCCAGAGGTTAAGTGACTTGTCCAGAGACTTGCAGTTAGTACACCTTAGAGTGGAGTTTGAACCCAAGTTCTCTGACTACCAAATGATTACCCTTTTTACTCTACCATACCATTTCTCTAGGCTACTAGACATTTTCTCCTCTTACTATGCACTTTCTAGTCATCTTCGTAACATTCCATTTTTGTCTCACTTAATATTGCTTTATACTAAATGAAAATCATGCTCTTTGAGGACAAGTTCATTGTTTCTTTTCAGATCCCCCACACTCAGTGCAGTTACTAGCACATAGTAGGTAATTTAATAAATGTTTATTAATTGATTATGTCATAGTTCCATTTTCTTCTCCAAAGGTCCTGCTATTCTCCCCAGTTTCATACATTTATTTTTATTCATTTGATCAGTCATTCAATTAATAAACATTTATTTAGTACCTACTGTGTGCCAGGCTGGTCTCTATGTGGGTACCTCATCCATTGATGCCCCCTAAAAGGATACAGCTACTCCCCAGTGCCTTTCCTCTGAGATCACCTCCCTTTTACATTACACATACCTTGTTTGTATTTATGTATGTACGGTAGGTACAGCATATTGTCTCCCCTTTAGAATGTTAGTTCCCTGAGGTCAGAGGTGCTGTTTTTGCTTTTCTCTATCTCCAGTGCTTAGCAGAACGCTTGGCACACGGTAAATGTATAATAAATGCTTGTTGACTGTACTTTGACCAATTTGATCTTTTAAGGGTGTGTGTGTGTGTGTGTGTGTGTGTGCGCTGCTTGTGTTTACATTTTGCAGTCACTCTAGCACCATTTACATTTTCCTGATTTCTCCTTGAGGATTCATTCCTTGAATAGCTTGACTAGTGGTTTTGCTGCTGATTTTCTATGGATATAGCTTGTCACTAAGAACCTTATGTTGCTCCTGGCATTCACTTCAGGGGGACTTTACAGAGGGTAATCCTCAACCCTATTGCTCTGTGTTGTCAAGCAACTGTGAGGGGACAGTCATTATCAGAAATTACAGGAGCCCCAACTTGTATTTACAAGCTGTGGTTCTCATGAGTTAGGAGATAATTTTATGGGAGTGTTGTTACTGGTGGTGTGTTTTTTTTTAAGAAAATGCACACAAGAACAACAAGGTGATTTATGAGATATGACATATTTATGTTCTGTGCCCCTAATTTTCATTTTGATTCCTGTTGTTTCCTGAATGTGCCGTTTCTGTTGCTGGTGCTGCTGTGAGGAGTAAAGAATGACTGGAAAATATTACTTATGTATTGGTGTCCTGCAGTAATGTTGCTCCCACCTGGCTTATCGTGGATTTAAAATAAAAACTGCACTGGAAGGTATATATATGATGTGGGCACCCTGAGGTTGGGCACAGCAGCCCTTCCATATTCCATAGTAGTTAGAGCTTAGTCTGGGTCCCCTTTAAATTTATTTTGTCTCTTGGAAAGCTGAGCCTCTTCACAGAATGAACACACACACGCACACACGCGCGCACACACACACACACACACACACACACGAACACCCACCCACATACATGAGTCTTTCATAAGGAAAAAATGATCTCAATAATTCTTTCCTGTAATTATTGAATTAGCAACAAATGGTGAGTTAATAGTTAACTGTGTTTATCATGCAGTCCTAATGTTCATAGCCTTGTATGTGCCTCTGTAGAGAGTTACTAAGGAAAGAAAAGGCACCAGGGGAAAGGCAAGAAAAACTTTGTGGAAGGGGCAGATTTTGATAATCCATGGGGAAGGCAAGGGAGAAGCAGATAGTTTGATGAAGAGAGTTGAAAGGAAAGGCAGGTGGATGGCGTCAGCTAGGGGAGGTGGGAGGCCATGTGTTGAGAGATGTGAAATAAACAAGCATACTTGGGAAGGCAGAGATGGCACAGGTATTAGTGTAGTGAGAGAGGAAGGTAGATAAGGGAGGGCAACTGCTAAAGATTTTGAAAGCCCTTATTTAGTAATACTAACTTAATAGGGAAGGGAACCACCGATGGTGATATCCAAATGTAAAGTGCAGATGGTCTTTGCTGCATCGATATAGATCGTAATAGAAAAGATCTGCTAACTGGCATAAAGGCTGATGCACTCATATCACGGGTATGGAGATTCAGGCCTGAAGTAAAGCTGTAGGGCAGATCTGTAGCATGGTGGATAGATTACTGGGCCTGAAGTCTGGAAGACTCCTCTTCCTGAAGTCAAATCTGGCCTCAGACACTTACTAGCTGTGTGACCCTGGGAAAATCACTTACCCCTGTGTGTCTCAGTTTCCTCACCTGTAAAATGAGCTGGAGAAGGAAATGGTCATCAAGAGTCTGACACAACTGAAACGATTCAACAGTAAATACGAGAGTGCCTGCTGCATGACCAATGCCGAATGAAGAAGAAGTACTGAATTGGGAAAATATCATGGACGCATGCACAATATGGATGCATCGAAAATATAATGGATTTAGTGATGTATTTGGTGTAGTTCTTAAAAGAGAGAAAGGGAGAGAGAAAATAGGAATTTCTAGGACCAAATAGATAAGAACATTATTTTATTCAATGTCATTCCAAAGGAAAACTTTATTGTGTTTCCAAATCCTGCATCAGGCTTGTTGGCAATATCATTTTTTATTGGACATTGGATTTCCCATAGGGTTCTAAATTGTCTGGACATAGGATGGATTTCTGTGTTCAGTGAGCCAGTGAGGCATTCATGCCATTTGACACTGCCAGGACATGGAGGATTCCTGGCAAAAGATTCCTACATTTTACTGTAATTCTATAACTTCTACAAGATTCTTGAGGGGAAAGGGTCTAGACCACAAGTTTGGAGAGACCTAGAAGGAAGCTGTAAAGCTATTTAGATCTGGACAATGAAGCCAGTGATAAAAAGTGATACTTGTAGGTTTGAGAGTGTGACAAATAGTCCTTTATGCTTTCATGGAGGTTAGTACATCAGACAGTTGGTGGGATGGAAAAACTGTATTTACTTCTTTTTTCAACATTTAATTTTTGCTTTATTTTTATCAATTAGATGTAAACACACATTTTTAATTTCCTTTTTTAAAAAAAAATTCTGAGTTACAAAGTTTCTCCCTGCCTCAAGCAGTTTTGATATAGATTATATGTGGGCAGTCTTGCAAAACATTTCTGTATTCATGTAGAAAAAAAACATGCAGATCCCCTAAAAACCCAATAATAGAGTAAAAAGAACATGATTCAGTCTGTATTCAGACTCCAGCAGTTTCTTTCTGTGGAGGTGGATAACGTTTTTCATCATAAGTCCTTCAGAATTGTTTTGGATCATTGTTTTGCTGAGGATATCTGTCATTCACAGTTGATCATCATGTAATATTGCTTTTCCTGTGTATAATGTTCTTCTGGTTTTGCTCATTTTACTTTGCATCAGTTCATGTAAATCTTCACAGGCTTTTCTGAAAGCATCCCATTTGTCATTTCCTGTGGCACAATAGTATTCCCTCGCAATCTTATACCACAACTTGTTCAGCCTTTCCCCAATTGATGGGCATCCCCTCAATTTACAGTTCTTTGCCATCACAGAAAGAGTTGCTATAAATATTTTTGTACATATCAGTCCTTTTTTAAATCCCTTTGGGATACATACCTGTTAGCGGTATTTCTGGGTCACATTTATATTTACTTCTAGAATTTTCCACAGTAGTTCCCATAGTTCTGCCTTTCCTTATTTCCATTTTAAATTGATGATTATATCTCATTCTGCTTTGATGCTCCATACACTCTGGTAAGAGTCTGCAGATGCCCAGACTAAAAGGATAAACAGCTGTTCTGGGTTACACCTGTTCGTGATTTCACTGCGCTACTTAAAGGATATTGACTATATAGACTTGATGTTGGTGCTAGGCATTTTGGGTAAACTAACCCTCAGATTGTTTGGAAGGAGGGTAGCATGTGGATTATTGATAGTATAATCAGTTCTGGGATTCAGTTCACAGTGTCAGTATGTGTATGTGCAAGAAAAGCAGAGTGTGTTAACAAGGAGTAATGTTTGACGGTTTCTGTAGGAGAGTTCATGTGAGTTAAGGATGGAGCTTGTGGTTCCAGTGGTTGTGCTGGGACTTTGTTCAAGTTTTAATCATGTAGTGGGAGACTGGACTTTCTTCCATGTCCTGACACTAGTCTTTGGGAGCCATGATAAACAGGTAGTAAAATTCTATATTGCACAGTATACTGGGCAAGTTTCTGAGTTCTCTGTAGTGTCCCCACAAGAGTAACAGGGGTGGGTGGGGGCACAACCAGAATGAGAGAACAGCTTTCTTAGGCAGAATAATTAATAATGGCTAATTTTATGTGGCCCTTTAAGGCTTCCGAAGTGCTCCACACATATCTTCTCATTCGATCTTCACAGCAACACTATGAAGTAGGTGCTGATATTATAACTATTTTGTAGATGAGGATCAGAGAAGATCAGAGTGACTTTATGAGGTTCACATTTGCTAGTATGTATCTGGGGCAATATTTGAACTTGGGAAGCTTTATGTCTCCTTGGACATTGCCATCAATAGGGAACTCACTGCCTCATAAAACAGCCCGTTTTCTTTTTGAACATTTATAACTAGATGTTAGAAAGTCCTTCCTTATACTGAGCCATAGTCTGTCTCCCCATACCTCTCCATTCCTTTGCCCTAGTTTGCTTTCTAGAATTGCATAGAATCAGTCTTAATTCTCTTTAGATGATGGCATTTGAAGACACCTCTCCTTTTTCCCTTAAGTCTTTTCTGCTCCCGAGTAAACCTCTCTTCCTTCACTTGTTCTTCATGTGGCACAATTATGTGACAATCTTCCCTTCCCCCCAGTATGTGGGCCACTATCCCATGGTTAAGCAGTTATCCTTTTTGTATTGTGGCACCTTGGTATTGATCACAGTACATCAAATGTGGGCCTACCAAGTTTAGGATGGATGGGGAACATGGGTGTTAAGGACATTACACTTTTATTTATGTAACCAACGATTGCATTTGTTTTTTTGGTAGCCATATCACACCATTGACTTACACTGAGCTTTTAGTCAACTAAACTCCCTAAATCATTTCACATGAAAGGCAACCAGCTGGAGTTTCATAAATTTGGAGCTTATAGACCCAGATACTGGTGTGATTGCATGTCAGTAAATAATGTGCATAGTTGTCCATTAGTTCTAAATCATCCACAGTCATCTCTCCTGTGGCTTGACTATAATGACTTCTTATTCCCATCCTGGCTTTCCTATGTTTCCACCCATTCCCATCCCTCTCCTAGCAGTACTTTTATGCTGCCTCCCCTTGCCAGCCGCAGCAGATCCCTGAAGGTAATGACAAGGAATTTTTAATATTACACTAAAGAAAATAGAATTAGGAAGGAAGGTATTTTCAGAGAAAATTGTCTTTGATACATTCCGAAGCCAAATATCAATGACTTTAGGGATTGCCTTTTGACTGGGATTTTCTATATCCAGTGCTGACCAAATTTAAACATGAATCATTAAGAGGTGGCTATGTAGTACTTTAAACAGGTACTACCTGTAGACCCTTTAGAGACAAGTAGAAGCCGTTCAGCGTGGAGACTGAGTGCCCATAATTGTCTTATAGTTCCTTCTTATTGTTGAGAACTGCCCAGAAAATACCCCCATCTGGTCACACAAGGAAGTCGAGTAATTAATGCAGTGAGTGATGGATAGTGCCCTAAAGTTTAAATGTTTTAGGAGGATCTATCTTATTAACACTTTAAAACATGGGAGAATAATATCATTAATTTTGATTAATTCATTTGCTCTTAATATAGCTTTTAATTTGTAATTCTATGTGAATTACAATGTAATTTGGCATTAATTATACTAAATTGACTATAAGTCAGCCAATCACAATGGGAAATTACTCACAGCTGAAAGTAAAACTAAAGCCCTCCCTCAGAAAGGAAGAAGCCCATTTAAGGCCAGGCAACAGGACCTTAGGTATGTTTCTGTCTCCGGAGAGGGCAGGGTATTGGGTCTTCCAAGAAAGTTAGCATCGGTTAGCATGTTCTGTTACTGTACACACTGCTGGGGCTTTGAAGTAAAGTCTGTATAAATTCAAAAAGTGACAAATAATGAAGTAAATAAAATCGATTTGCCTAATATTTACCTTAGGGGATCCTGAAATATCTTCTTGCTTTAGTCATTTTATGTAAAATTCAGAATCATGGGATGAATGTTAGCTTGAAAGAATGAGAGACATGAGAACTCACACTAAATAAGTGTTTTAAGGTTAGCAAAGCACTTCGTGTGCAATCTTTAATTTGACCAACTCATGTGATATAGTTGCTATTATTTTATAGATTCAGGGAACCAAGGCCTGAGAGCCCAAGTGACTTGTACATGGCTTGTGTTTAAGATCATGTTTTAATTTGGGATTTCTCAACTCCAAGTCCAGTGCTCTATCCAACATTGCCATGCTTAGAAACCTAGTCATCTCAGTTGAAAAGTGAGAAAAATGAAACCTGGAGTTGCAGAGTGCCTTGCCAAATATCTGATATGTAGCAGAGTTTGTACTCATAACCAGGTCTGTTTTGTTGCTTTTTTCCTGTAGACTACTCTATCTTAGATTCCATATCCCTGAGATACTAGGGATAGAAACAGGCCTATTTATTCTTTTTTTTAAATTAAAAAAAAATTTTAGGCCTAGTTATTCTTAATTGCTTTTCCCCTGGGGTTATTATTTGGGTTGTATTTTGGTCAGCTAAAGATTATTGTTTTCTACCCCTATGTGCGACAAATTCCTTCTTTTCGTCCGTGGTTGGTAAACATGGAAACCTTATCTTGGGTAAGGAGGAATTCGTGTTCTGTGAAAAGCCATCTCAGAGCTAATAAAAAGCCTTCACCTTCTAGAGATAGAAGCAATTTCCGTAGTGAGTTAGGCTTTGAAGAGTTTCCTCTTCACAAGTAGAAAGTTAACCAAGCAGCTGAAGAATATTCATGTTTTGATAACCTAAAATGCAGGGCCTGGCACACAGTAGGCATTTAATAAATGTTTATCGACTGAAATGGAAGCATGGGCTATCTTAGGAGATGCATAATGACCCGAAGATGAAAATGGTAATAATGCTGTTCTCTGTGTCAGATCACCTCAAAATTGTTATATTTCATTCTGGGCACCACATTTTAGGATGGAAATTGATAAACTGACAAGCATACAGAGGCAACCAAGGGCAGTGAGGGGTCTTCTTACTGTACCACATAACTATCAGTTAAAGGAATTAAGGCTTAGCAGGGACCATGATCGCCATCTTTAAGCATTTGAAGAGGACTATCATGAGAGAAAGGGATTAGATTTAGTCTGCTTCGCCTCAAAAAGCAGAACTAGAAACCTTGAATGGAAGCTGCACATACCCAGGTTTTGCCTCGCCATTTCTAAGAGGAATGGACCGCCACATAGGATGTAGTGGAATGGAGACAACACTGGCCACCAAGCAAAGCCTGGATGACCAGCTGCTGGAGGCTGTTGTGATACTTTGATCATACTCTTCTGAACTCCCATCCAGCTCTGGGATTATATAATTGGAAAACAATAGGAAAATAAGCAGTGTTGTCTGATTTGTAGGGCAAGTGCCTTCTTTTGGGAATAGTTTCTAGGT
>CM053627.1:147004756-147024756 GCA_028646595.1 Phalanger gymnotis | reverse complement strand
CCTTAGGGGTGCTTGTGTTTGGAGGTGAGATGTCAAAATCAAGGGTTCTTAACTATTTTGTTTCATGGACCCCTTCGTTTAACTTATTGAAGTCTATGGGCCGCTTCTCAGAACAGTATTTTTAAATGCATAAAAGAAAATACATTGGGGCAGCTAGGTGGTGCAGTGAATACAGCACCAGCCCTGGAGTCAGGAGGACCTGAGTTCAAATATGGCCTCAGACACGTGACACACTTACTTGCTCTGTGACCTTGGGCAAGTCACTTAACTCCAATTGCCCTGCCTTCCCCTCTCCAAAAAAAAGAACGATAATATATAGGATTATAAGTACATTGAAATACAGTTATCCAAATTAAAAAAAAAAAAAGGATTCACGGAATTCAAGTTAAAAACCCCTGAGCTAGGTGGTTGCTAGTGAGTAGAGCACCGGCCTTGGAGACAGGAGGACTTGAGTTCAAATTTGGCCTCAGACACTTGACACATGTACTAGCTGTGTGACCTTGGGCAAGTCACTTAACCCCAATTGCCCTGCCCCCCCAAAAAGACAAAACCCCTGATTGATACAGATGATGATCTAACAAAGGTGACTAGAAGTGGTCAGACAGGTAGGAGATGAATCAGGAGAAAACACTGTCATGAAAACCAAAGACATGGGGTAGTCAGCAGTGTTAAAACCAACAGAGAAGTGGAGCCGAATGAAGACTAAGACAGGGTTACTGTGTCTAGCAGTTGGGGTCACCTTTGAGAGAGCAGTTTCAGCAGCCTTGAGGCAGGAGAATAGATAACGGTTTGAAAGAGGTTGGAAAGAGGAGAGTGTGTGTCAATAAGTGGATTTACTGAATGTGAAGAATTTTTTCTAGGAATAGGGCAGATGAATAATGAGATGAAATAGGACAAAATATTTTAGAGGAATATTTACCGTAGAAGTATTAAGAATTAGTTGTGGGTATTCAGTGAACAGTAGATTTCGCTACCAGAATCTTATACTATATAGTTTCACAAATAATAGCTCGAGATGATAAACTATGCCCGGGTGGGGAACCTGTGGCCACATGTGGCCCTCTAGGTCCCCCACTGCAGCCCCTTGATTGAATCCAGTGGCCGCACTTGAGGACCTAGAGGGCCACATGTAGCCTCAAGGCCTCAGTGGGTTGATGCGGTGGGCAGGGTGCCAGACTTAGAGTTAGGAAAACCTGAGTTTGAATTCTGCCTCAGCCATTCACTAGCTTCGTGCCTATGACTTTGAAGCCTGTATTGTGCCAGGGCTTGACACAATCACTGAATGACTTTCACAAATAGAAGCATCTGGGAGACCTCACGGTATAACCATGTGTTATCCCTCCTTCATTGACCTTCATATTGGACATCTACCGTGTTAGAGGAAACATTTTTGAAAGGCATACAGTTCTGTTTTTTTGCCTCACTTGATAGTAATAATCAAAGGGTTATTATACAGAGTTGTATAAATAATAATAATGATAGTAACAATAAACAATGCTAATAATAGGTAGCACTGATTTAGTGTCTGATACGTACCAGGCACTTTGCTAAAGACTTTACAAATATTATCTCATTTGATCCTCATAACAACCCTGGGCGTTAGGTGCTGCTATTACTCCCATTTTGCAGTTGAGGAAACTGAGGCAAACAAGTTGAGTGACTTGCCTAAGCTCCTAGAGCTAGTAAGTATCATAAGCTGGATTTTAAGTCAGATCTTCCTCCCTCTAGGCTCAGTGATCTATCTACTGCACCCCTAATTGTCTATATCCTTTATCGTTTGGTATCGAGGAGAAGCTTGACATATGCGTGGGAGACACCTTGCTGGAAAGGAGCCTTTAAAGCTGCTTCATGTTCTACTGCATCATTTTTTAAAAATAGTTAAACAGTATGCATAATGGAATCTTGTATTCTCAGCACCTTTTAGACTGCTGTGTGATTGTAAAGAGGTTGCGTTCTATAGGAAATCATTCATGAAAACTTGACTATTCTCAAAGTGCCCTTAATAGAAACGTAGATCATTTTCCCATAAATTTTATATAGATGTGAAAGATGTGATGGGGCAGTAGTTACTAATAGACTCTTGATCTCCCTGTTTGGTAGTAGTACCATCTATTATTTTTCCTAATCCTTGAATATCTCCCCTCTTTCAGGTATCCTGATAATCCCTCACTGATCTCAAAATCATCCCCATCATAGAAGTCACCTGTGAATACTTTGAGTGGTTTCCAGAGGACAATGTGAATTTAAACTAATAATAAGAAAAAATTATGCATATTCTTGTCTTCTCAAAAAGAATTTACATTTTTAAATTGTTTTGTACTTTTTTCTCCTTGATAGTATTTTTCCAATTACATGTCAAGACAGTTTCCAATATTCATTTTCGCAAAATTTTGAGTTTCAAATTTTTCTTCTTCCTTCCCTTCCTTCCCCCCTCCCCAAGACAGCAAGCGATCTGATATAGGTTGTACATGTATAATCATGTTTAAACATATTTCCACATTAGTCATGTTGGGAAAGAAGAATTACATTTACATTTAAACTGCATCCCTTAATCTCTAATAGTTTGAATTATAATGGGAGACTTAAAGAAAATAATGATGTTAAAATTGTTTTTACATATAATTGTGGAAAAAATAAAATATTACCTAAAAAAGAAAATCATGGTTGTCATTAATTTTCATTTCTTATTTCATTTTCATCTCCATTTTCTCTTGTGGTTTAGGAATTGGTTATATTCACTTTTTTTCCCTAGTTAGCTGAGAATCAATTCACCTAATCTCTACCTAGATAAAAAAAAGAATTTATTTTGTAGTAATGCTTCAGTTAACATGGTTTTTTTGAGCAGTAAAATAGTCCCATAGAAAATCTTTATGAGCCGTGCAGAGAAGAGTTTAGATACTTCAGGTGACTAGTGACGAAAGTACTTAAGTTTAACCTTGCTTGTGTGCCTTGGCCAGTTGAAAGTAAAGGTAAAATGGAAAAACTTACATGAACTGTTGCTTAGTGAAGTGAGTGGAACCAGGAGAGCATTGTACATAGCAACAGAAACGCTGTACGATGAGCAGCTTTGATAGACTTAGCTCTTCTCAGCAATGCAATGATCTAAGCCAATTCTAAAGGACTCGTGATGGAAAATGCTGTCCACATCCAGAGAAAAAACCATGGAGTCAATGCAGATCAAAGCATACTGTTTTCTCTTTTTTTGTTTCTTCTTTCTTTGTTCTTTCCTTTGGTTCTAATTCTTCTTTACAACATAACTAATGTGGAAATATGTTTAACATGATTGTACATGTGTAACTATGTCAGATTGCTTGCTGTCTTGGGGAGGGAAGAGGGGAGGGAGGGGGAAAAATTCAGAATTCAAAATTTTACAGAAATGAATTTTGAAAACTATTTTTGTGTGTAATTGGAAAAAATACTATTAAGGGGGGGAAAAAAGAAAGGTAAAGAGAGCTCAGTTAAAGGAAATATTGTAATGTCCCCAGGGTTTGTCTTTTGTGTCCCCAGGCTCCCCTTTGTCTATTTTTTTTTCTTTCTTGATGGTATACCCTTTTTCTACTTCAGAAATGCAATGCCTTTCAGATCTTTTTAACTTCTTTTCTGTTATCAAAGCAGAAAAGAATCTGATATTCACATTTTATGCTTGTTTTATGATCGTACTTCACCACGTATCAGGTTAGCCCATCTATTTTCTTAATTACATATCTCTGACTTTGAAATGAAAGGCTGTATCTCATGTAAAGTCATTTAAGGCATCACTTAGCAGGTGAGAAGATAAGCAGGTAGAAAAAGGATAGAGGGTCTAAAATCACAGTAGGTCTCTTCGTAAGATTATTTCTCAATTTAATTCATTCAAGGTGGTAAGAGTAGGGCATTGGAAGAAAGGATGGAATACTAGGTCCAGAGCTGGAAGGAACATGGAAGCCAGCTAGTCCAACCCCTTCATTTACGCATACATACCACCCAGGGAATTTAAGTGAATTGCCCAAGGTCATGCTGGATGGCTAGCAAGGTGAGTTTCCTGACTCAGAAATCAGTGCTGTTTCCATCGTGTATGATTTGAAGCATTTCCCTGCAGGAATTCTATAATTCTGCTACAGAAGAGGAATAAGAAACTTACTTGTCTTCACCTGTTGAAAGCTTATTTCTGAGAATTCCTAAGGGTGGCCCTTTGCCACAGACTTCATTCACCACAGAGGGCTCTTCCACTCTTGTCTTTCGCCCTTACCCCCTCACCTGGCCCATTCAGAACAACTTACCATTGGGAGTACTCTTCAGCCTTTTGCCTTCCCACTTTGCCCTTATCCTGGCCCTGAGTAGCCCAGACAGCGAAAGTGTAGGAACACCTGTCACCAGTAGGGGCGCCCTCTGTCCTTGCCTCGACTTTTGTCTGGTTTCCTACACTGGGCTGCCCAGAACCTATCCAGATGGCAGGCCCAAGAAAACCTACTGCCACCAGGGGCACTTCCCCCTAGCCTTTCCTTTGACCCCTTTCTCAAACTGGAATATCAAGGACTCATCCTGAGTGTTTGCCTGCTCACATAACTCAGATAGGATGGGAATCATCAACTCTTTTCTTTCTAGTGAGATGGTGGATGCTTACTATCTCCCCTGCCATTACCTCCTAAGGTCCCTGAGAGCCCTTGATGCTGCTATCTGACCGGCTGGCGTAACCTCTAAAAACCTTCTGGCTGTACCATTTCCCTCTTGACTATACTCTTAGGAGTTTTTTTCATTGGTTTTGTGGTTGAATTTTTTTTTACGTATATCGTTTCCATCAATTAGCCTACGAGCTTCTTAAGAGCAGTAACTGACTTGATTCTTCTGTTTCTATCCATGCTCTTGGCAGAGTGGTTGGCGCACAGTAAGCATTTAATATATGATTTTCACTCACTCATTCATTCATTCATTCCAGAATATGTTTTTTTACCTTTTTCTAGCACAGGTCTTTCTGGCAGGGCTTTATTCAGGCTTATCATTTTCTCCCCTCTCTGGCTGAACGTGTGGCTTTCCCCCATCTTAATTTTATTCCAGTCCTACCTTCCCCCTAATTGCCTGGACTCCAAGATACACACTGTTATGTTTTCCAGCATATTCTGTCTTACTCTGGCTATTCCTGGAGGATTTTTTCCTCTACCATCACCCTCTGATCTAAATCTGAAAAATCCTTTGGTTCTGAAAAGTATCCCTATGCTAAAGTTATTTCTATTTTCTGTGTAGTTTCTGGTAGAGATGTGTCATTGAGGTGCATACCATTTATTAATGAAGGCGTATTTGTCTTTGGGCTTCACATAGTTTCTTACTTTAGATCATTCTGCTTTAAGAAATTTGTTGAATATTTAAAGTCTTTCAAAAAGGACTGTTTAGAGTGATTATATCCTGCCTTTCTTTAAAAAATTCAAACAGCCTAGCTTTTTGATATCTAGCTTGGTCACTGTTAAGGCCATCAGTGGACTTTGAAGCCCCCCGTACAATTGTTTGAGGTACAATTTCTCTGATTTGATTATCTAGTCCATTTTAGGATGGTCAGATTGTTCACAAATAAAATTTTTAAAAAGCTTATTTCTTTATGAGGAATATGTCTGTAGATGAATACACTTTATTTTTTTATTGTTATATCAATTCATAAAGAAATACACAAAGGTTTGATGCTCACAGGATGCTCCAGGGCATGTTTAGAAATTAAATAGTTTTTTTAACCATAAAATTCATAAGTGGAACAGTAACATTTAAAAGGCTCATGGGAAAATGCCAGCCTACATAGGTGTATCTTTTGTGTGCCTGAAATGTAAACCAAAATAGGTTTTCTCAATCCCAAGTTGAAAGATGCAATATTTCCATGTGGGAAATTTTTTTCCCAGTCCCATATGCTATGAATGAATATTGTAGGAAGTATAGAGATTTGTCGACAAATAGTCAAACCCTTGAATTATGTTTACGTGGAAACCGGTAAAACTAGGAAGCTTATGAAGCACCGTAATGTCTTTATTTTATGTCTAGTCAACTAATTGCATTGTTTTTTCCAACTGAACATCGAGGCTGTGCTTACAAGTAGTAGAATGTTAAATTAAAAAGTAAAGGACTCAATCTTAACTAATTGTTTAGTCTACAGGTGCCAAACAACCAGCTTCACTTTCCCACTGAAATAACTTGGAGAAGTAGGCAACATGTTGTAGTAGAAAGATTTCTCCGACTAGGAGGCCTGGGTTCAAATCTTGTTTCTTTCCCAGACTGTATGAGGTTGGGCAAGTCATTTGATCTCTTTGGGACTCGGCTTCCTCTTTTATTAAACTGCAGGTTTGGATTAGATGATATCTAAGGTCCCTTAGCACTGAATCCTAAGATGATGAGCAATATAAGGCAATGTGAAGAGTACTAGCTTAGTCCCAGCCTTGGTTCATGACTGTTCCATTACTACCTGTCTGACCTTGGGCTAGTCATTCAATCTCTGTGGGGACTTACTTCCCTAATCTATAAAATGAGGGGACTTGACAAGATGACGTCTAAGGCTCCTTCCAACTCAAAAATGATGGTTCTAGGCCAGGGCTGTCCAACCTTAGGTTTTTATTGAAACAATAGATGGTATATTTTGATTTGCCATTTGTGGTAGCTGGACTTCGTTTACTAAAGCATTTATGTAAATTTCTATGCTTGTAGGCAGGCTGCATAAATCGCACTGTGTGGTCCACATTTCGTACAGCTCTGCTCTAGGATATTTTGGCATCATGTAGACATTTTTAAAGGTGTATATTTAGACCAGGTACTCTTAACCTGGAGTCTATGAACTAACTTTAAGAAAAAAATATTTTGATAAATGCATTTTGATATAGTTGCTTTCCTTTGTAATCATCTGTATTTTATTTTATGCATTAAACATGTTATTATGAGGAGTCCATAGGCTTCTTCATACTGCCAAAGGGGTCCCTGAAGCAAAAAAAAAGTTAAGCTCCTTTGGTTTAGACCAGTGGTGTCAAACTCAAGTAGAACCAGGGACCATTAAATAAAGAATTCCTGGAGGCCTCATATTGATTCTATTTTAAAATGTAACATTATCTACGTTTTATTATGTTTTTATTTATTTTGTTAAATTGTCTCAATTGCATTTTAATCTGGTTCAGGCCACACTCAGGAGTGTTGTGGGCCACATGTAGTCTGTGGACCATTTGCTTGATACTACTGGTTTAGACTCTCTTTGAAGGTAGGTCAAAGTGAAGTTAAAGAGTAATAGGTTATGCTAGTGTGTGGGGTGTTGAGGGAGGACTAGCACCACTGGTGTGAGGGCTTGCTCAGCCCCTTTCAGGGCTGCTCATCCACCTTTGGTATCTACGTGACACGCAACTCTCGCCTGTGGTTCCAAGAAGTTGTAGTATGTGTAGTGGCCACACCCAGGTCGAACCGTCTTGGCAGACGGGCTAAACAAGACTTAGACCTATTGGTGAGTTAGGGAGGTGTCTACACCAAGTGTATGAAGACTTCCCCTGGTGGAATGGGCAGATGAGAACAATTTGTTCCAATGACCATGAAGGTGGCTGAAGTAGACTTTGTGCAGCGCTTAGAGCTTGGTCAGACATCAAAGATGCCAAAGTTATCTACTGCGTTTGGGGACATCGCCAGTCATCCTGATTTTTGTCTTGCCACTGACTCTGGAAGAGAGAGTGAGGCTGATGATTTTATACAACTCTGCCTCACTTAAATCCAGTTCATTCATGACTCAAGATATTACCCTGTGATATCATTGGCCCTCTTAGAAAATGAAGGACAAACAACAGTAATGTTGGTACTAGGTTCAAAGAATTCCTCTGGACTGACACGATGGAGCATATTCCTGGTTGTTTTGCTGGTGTAGGGTTTATAAAAGAATTCACGGAGGAAGATGGCCGTTTGCAGTCTCTTGGAGGCTTTCAGCAATCAGAGCTTTTCTGCTTAGCTCCCCTAAAATGTCCCATCCCTTGGTAATATGGTGGTCATCACTAAGAGTTTATTTTATAGAGATCCAGATTTATGTTAAGATTTGAGAAACCCTCCCTTGTGGATATTTGTGGCTTGAATATAGTCTTTGCAAAATGGGATACACAGGCATAAAGTAAATGATAGGCTCAGCTCAATCCAGGTGGTTGTGTTTACCTTTCAGAGTAGTTTCTCTTAGCCCTTGGAAAGTAACTGAGGTCAAGTATCTGTTATTTTCCAAGGGCTAAGAGAAGCAGTAATGGCTCCCAATATGGGTGTACTTTTATAACAAATACCTACCCTGGAGGAATCAAATGCAAGGAATAACTATATTTTAGGTTTAGAAGTTGTATAGAAACTGCAGCAGCAACAAAACAAATATTCTTTAACATTGTGCAAAATTGTTCTACCTAGGTGTGGTCCACCGTATGTCAGCGGGGACTATGGTGTTGGAGAGAAAACTGAGAGTTTCAAAACGACTCAGTCTCTTGCCACAGGGGAAGAAAACAAGCACTTAGTAAGTGCCTACTGTGTTCCAGGCATGATGCTAAGCACTTTGTCTAATTATTATCTCATTTGATCCTTACAACCCTGTGAGGTAGTTGCTACTGACATCCTCATTTTACTGATGAGAAAACTTAGGCAAACAGAATTTAAGTGACTTGCCCAAGGTCACACAGCTATTAATTGTCTCAGGCCCAATTTGGATTCAGGTCTCCTGACTCCAGTCCCACTAGTCTATCTACCATGTTGTTGTTCATTCATTTCACTTGTGTCTGACTCTTTGTGACCCTATTTGAGGTTTCCTTGGCAAAGATTCTGGAGTCATTTGCTGTTTCCTTCTCCAGCTCATTTTACAGATGAGGAAACTGAGTTAAGTATCTGAGGCAAGATTGAAACTCATATCTTCCTGACTCCAGGCCCAGCACTTTATCCACTGTGTCACCTAGCTACCCTATCCGTCATGCCACTTAGCAGAAGGCAAGGACACATGCTAATAAAGAAGCATAAGAATTTTACCATCCTCCTTAAGCCCCTTTACCTTTAAGGCAATAGCCAAGTGCATCACACAGGGTCCTGTAACATATATAGTTCTCTCTAATCACAGTAGTTAACATAGCACCAAATGGTATTCTTTTAACTTCCGCTTGCTCTCTCCTCACCTTTCAGCTCTGTTCTGATAGTACAGAAAGCACTGTACACTAAAGTGCCTGCCGTGAGGTTTAAGGGTGTGCTGGAGCCGCCTTGTACTACCTCTCAAGATCTGATTGTGAAATTTTCAGTGTAAGCATTTACACCCCAGAAATCAGCAAATGTTACAAATCAGGCCTTGATTTGTTATTGACTGTCTAGACTTAAAAAAGTGGTGCAGAACATATCAGTAATGCAAATTAAACTTAAAAGTGTCTCGTGCATACATTTTTTGAAAGCCAGCCGTTAAACACTGACCAGCGCATCCCCCCTACACGAATGTCTTTTACAGGTAGGTAATCGATTCTAATCCTTCTTCTTCCTCCCTACCTCCGTGATGCAGTAATTCCCTCCATTTAGGGATATAACACTCCTAGTAAGGAGATCATTCAACCTCTATTTAAACAAACATGTTAATGGAGAGCTCACTACTTTTCAAGATAACATTTTAGGTTTAGGAAATTCTTGCTTATATTGACCTGAAATCCAACGTAGTATGCCGTGCAACGCAGCTTACCTTATATTGTCACTGGCCAACATTTTGTATGGAAAGAGCCCTTTGTTTGGAATCTGATCTATATTTGAATCTCAGCTTAGCTACTTGCTACCTCTGGTTCTTCCTCATCTATAAAATGAGAAAGTTTGACCAGGTGATTTCCAAGGTCCCATCCTGCTCTACATACAATGGCATTAATTCTCAAGACTTTCTATCGATTCAACCTAGGGTTGAATTCACATTTTAAGCAACCACATAACGCTATTGACTTGTCATTAAAAGCTCATACGTCTTTCCCCTGTATCCTGCTTTTGAGCTATGTCTCCTCCGTGCTGTACTTGGGCTGCTGATTTTTTGAACCCATATGTAGGACTGTACATTTATCTATCCCTATTATATCTCCCCGTTTGTTTTAGTCCATTGTTCTTACCTGTCAAGATCTTGAATTCTGATTCTGTCATTACAATCTATTAGCTAACCATCCCTTCCCTCTTTGTGTCATCCATAACATTAATAAGTATGCCATCTTTGTTTTCATGTCACTGTCTTTAAAGAATGGTGACTGCAGGACCAAGGACAGAGCAATGCCACTAGAGAGATCCTTCCAGGTTTATGTGCATCCGTGTTATCAGCATTCATTCAGCTGAAGACTAATCTGCTTAACTTTACTCCCTAACTTTACTCTCCTCATCTTTCATCTTGTCCACAAGGATATCTTGAGGGGCTTTGTCATACGTCTGACTAAAATCTAGATATATTTTAGTTATGATATTAGCTAGTCTAATCTTATTAAAAATTAAAAGAAAAAGGAAATGAGTTTGCGTTTTCATGATTTATAGGATCATCCATCCAGAGTTGAGACCTCAAAGATCATCTAATTCAACCCTAACATTTTATAGAAGAGAAAACCGAGGCACAGGGAATGTAAGTGACTTGCCCAAGGTAACACAGGTAGCAGTCATCATCAGTGGGATTAAAACCTTTCTCTGAGTGCAGAGTCAGTATTGTACCATACTGCTCCTTACTTGTTTCAATTAAACTTCTGATTTTTTTCCTAATGATTGCTACTTCCCTTTTCAAATGTTTACAACTTGTCCTATTATAATATAATTATTCTAGACTGTTTCCAGGGATTGGTGTCAAGCTCGTTGGCATTTATGTAGTTTTGAGAATCCATATTTCTCTTCTTTTTCAAAAATCATTTGTTTATCTCTAGTTTTCTAGCTTCTCTCCATTCCCTATCATTCTTCACATTAATGACCACAATTCCATAATTAGATCTTCATGTTTTTTCTGTGTCGAAATTTGAACTCCTTTAAAATGTTTTTCTGCTATTTTATTATTTTCTTGACTCCCTATCAGACATATTTATTCCATCCTTCCCAGTCTGAAGATCATTATTTGATAGAGAAATGGAAAGAAAAATTAAAGAGGAGTAGTTCAACTTTCTCTCTGTCATTAATGGTGTAATATCATCTTGGAGGAAAGTATCTTCTGGAATGCCAGGGATCTCTGCTTAGCCATATACTTATCAATAACTTACCTAAAGGCCTTATTATCAGATTTGTAGATGATGCAAAACTAGGAGGAACAGCTAAAAATGACTTACCTAATGGCAGTACTAATTGTCAGATTTGCAGATGATAGAAAGGTAGGAGGAGTAGAGAAATAGTTTCATAAAGATCTTGACAGGCTAGAATTTTGACCCAAATCTTAGGTGAAATTTAATAGGGATAAATGTGAGTTATTACACTTGGGTTCAAAAAAAATCAACTTCACAACTATGAATAGGGGATATATGGGTAAATAGGTGTTCCTCTGGAAAAAGATACAGGCATTTTAGATACAAACAAACTCAACATGAACCAGCTTTGTAATGTGGAAGCCCCCAAAGCTAAGCAGTACTGAGAGAGAAATAGCACTTAGGAAATGGGAGATAGTAGTTCTGTTGTGCTCTTTCTTTCATCAGACCACACCTGCAGGATAATGTTTAGTTCTGGGCACAACCTTTTAAGAAGAGTGTTGATAAATGTGAGCATTTTCAGAGGAGGGTTACCCTGATGGTAAAAGGCCTGAAAATCGTTCTACATGAGGATTTATTGAAAGAACTGGATACATTTAACCTAGAGAAGAGAAGACAGCGTGAACGTGATGTCTTGACTACAAAATATTTGAAGGGCTGTACTGTGAAAAGGGGATTTGACTACTTTTTTCCTTAATCCTAGAGGTCAGAACTAGAAATAGTAGGTAGAAGTTGCAAAAAGCTAAAATGAGACTTAAGGCAGGGGGAAAAAACTGACAACTTCCTAATAATTAGACCTGTCCAAAAGAGGAATGGTTGCCTGGGAAGGTAGTGGGCTCTTCTTCACTGAGTGACCACTAGTGAGGTCTATCATAGAAGACATTCGTGTTCAAATATGGCTGCGACTCGATGGCTTCTGAGGTCCCTTGCAATTCTGAAATTCTATGAGGCGGCAAATGATGGAAGGTGGTTGTAAATGCGATTCTTTTTTCAGATGTGGGCTGGACTAGATAGCTGGTCAGGAACATTTCACTTCTGATATTTTAGACCTGTCGAGATTATACCATATGCTGAGCTACCACTTTCCTTACGTTCTTCTTGTCACAAACACATTTTTTTCCTCCCGAGCCTTTTTTGAGGTTCTGCTCATTCTGGCCTTTTATCTCTTATTTACATTATTCTTCTAGGTCAGTGTCATTCACCTGCTTCCGCCCGTGGCTATCTGCCTCTCTTTGAATCTTTTGGAGATCCCAATTAAAAAAAAAAAAAGCACCTCCAGGCCCACCCTGGGCAGCCATATTGGCCACTTGAGATGCTCTTTCTTTGTTGGGATCATTGGTGGAAGAATTTAATTTCTAAGAGCTTCCTATCCTCTTGAGCTACTTTGCCTTTCGAAGGAGGACTTCCCAGGATGAAGCCAAACCACTCGGTACGGATGTTTCGCTTTGTAGTCCTGCTGGGTACAAATGGTCAGATGGGGGAGACTGGTATGCACCACTGAGAAGGAATTTTGAGTATGTTGTATTTGTCTGATGAATTATTCATATGTTTTACTCAAATGCGCTAAGACCAAGGATGATTTTCATTATCTCCAGAATATGGTTGGGGGGTAAGGAGCGAAGAATATATTTCATGTCTCCTATTCATAAATCTTCCTATTCTTTCTCTTCACCTACACAAAGACCTTCATGTACTAGGCCTGGGGATGAAAATTTTTTTCTTTTAAAAATTTCTAGGGATGAAAATGATAATGCACAGTATAATTTGTCAGATATTTGTGCTTTTTCCTAAGAGCCCATTTGCCATTCTAAAACTATCTTAGGGCAGTGTTACCAGAGATTTGGAATGTATTCTCTTTGCCTCCTGTTATTTTGTTTATTTTTGAAGCACCCTTTAGATTTATCCAGGAGTTGTGAAATACTCATGCAGTGTATGCCGAAAGACACGACCATCTAAAGTAACGGTTATAACGGGGCAGCTGGGTGGTACAGCGGGTAGAGTGCTGAGCCTGGAGTCAGGAGGACTCCTCTCTCAGTTCAGATCTAGCCTCAGACACTTACTAGCTGTGTGACACTGGGGAAAATCATTCAAGCCTGCTTGCCTCAGTTTCCTTATCTGTAAAAAGAGCCATAGAAGGAAATGGCAAAACTGCCCCAGGACCTTTGCCAAGAAAACACCAAAGGGGGTCACAGAGTGTCTGATACGATTGACAGAGTGTCTGATACGATTGAAAATGACTGAATGAAAACAATGATTATTCTCCAGATGAAAAAAGAATACAATCCACTGTGGATTCTGAAAGACACAAAAATTTAAAGTAATGATTATTCCATAGATGAAAAAAATCTCAGTAACTCAGCAACTCCCCTCATGACCAGATGTCAAATGTAATTTCAACTGCCCAGCGGCCCCCAAATAGAAAGGGGCTCACAAGATGCTGGGATTAAAAGAATTCCCAAGGTAACTTCTGTACTTCAGAAACCCAATTAAGAAATAACCATAATGGTTACTTTTAGTTGTTGTTTCCCAGCTTGTTATATGTGTGTATGTATGTATATACGTACGTACGTATGTTTGTATGCATGTATGTCTCTCTATCTTCTCTTCCATTAGAATATAAATTCCTTGAAGGGCGAGACCGTTTTGCTTTTGTATTTGTATCCCCAGTGCATAACACATAGTAGATACTTAATAAATTCTTGCTGGCTAATTTATTGTTATCTTTGGGAGTCCTATTCAAGGGGTCACCTTTTGGTAGAAGCACAAGTAATCTCCTTCAGGGGCTTCACTATAAACTTGGAATGAAAGTTCTTTCAGCCAAAACACCATTCACCTTGGTGTAGCTCCAAGTGAAAGTTAAACTTTTTGTTTGTTTGTTTAGTCCAGCCTTATCATAGCACTGGTATAGGAAACTTCTGGTGTGTGTCTATCTTCCCCATCCTTTTTGACCTGTCTGTAATAATAGACACTGACGATCACCTTCTCCTCTTGTATACCGTCTTCTGTCTGTTTTTTGACATTGCTCTCTCCTACCTCTCTGACCACTAATTTTCTGTCTCCTTTTCTGGATCCAGGGCACACCTGTTAACCATAGGGGTCTCCTAAGGGTCTATCCTGGGTTCTCTCCATTCTTCCCCTTTTTATACTAGCTTCCTTAGATGGGTCAGTTACCAACTCTATGCAGATAAATCTTGTTTTTAAATAAGATTTTTATTTTTAGTTTACAACACTCAGTTTCGCATGATTTTGAGTTTCAGAATTTCTTCCTCTCCCTCCACCCTCCTCCCCCAGACAGCATGGAATCCGATATATCTTCTACATATACCTTTACATTAGACTTATTTCCACAGTAGTCAAGTTGTAAAGACAAATTATGACCAGTGGAATGAATCATGAGAAAGAAGAAACAAAAACAAAAAAAACCAAAAAACAAAAGAAAAGGAAAACAAAAAGGAGAGCAAATAGGTTGCCTCAATCTATGCAGATAAATCTTGGTTTCTATATCCAGCCCTAATCTCCCTCCTCTGCTCCAGATCTTCATCACATGTCTAAAACAGAACTAATTTTTTTTTCTTCCAGGTTTTCCTATTACTGCCAAGAGATCGGTCATTCTCCCATTCACCAAACTCATAGCCTCGGTATCATCCTCAAGTCCTCCTTCAAACTCATCCCACATATCTAATGTATTGTTAAGTCTGGTTTCCATCTTCACAACATTTTTCATGTATGTCCTCTTCCCTCTACTCACACAGTCATTGCCTTAGTGAGGACCCTCCTTGCTACAGGCCTGGATTATCGATAACCTCTGGTTGGTTTCCCTGTCTCAAGTATTCCCATCTATCATTCATTCAGCTGTCAAAGGGATTTTCTTAGGGTCCACATCTGACTCTGCCACTCTCCTACTCAATACTACTGTTGACTCCCTTTTACCTCCAGAATCAAAACTAAAATGAACTGTCATTTAAATCCCTTCTCACCTAAGCCCTTTCCTACATTTCTAGCCTTCTGCCTCCTTACTCCTTCTCCATGAACTCTATGATCCAGATACACTGACCTTTTTGCTCTTCCTTACTTCTAAAATTCCATCTCCAATATGTCTTTTTGCTGTCTGGCCTTCATAACTGGAATCCTCTCCCTCCTTACCTCATGTCTGCCATGCTGGCTTTTGTCAAGACTCAATTTAAATTTTATCTTCTTCAAGAGGCTTTTCCTGGGTACTTCCCCTGCAGGTGTCTTCCCTCTGAGGGTACTGTCCATTTATATTACACATTTGTGTATATATATTGTTTTGCATCATCTCCTCCATTAGATTGGGTGGGCCAGAAAATTCCAATTTGTAACAAAAGTCACTAAGATCTCTGGGCATATTTGGTTTATTAGAGATAACAGTGGTCCCTAATTAATTGGGTCCGAGTCCTTCCTTATGATCAGGGACCCCACCCCTTGGGTGCTACCTACTTTTATACACTTCTGAGAACGATAAAAATACAAGGAGGTTTTACAGTTCACTGATGGGTGAATTCCAGAAGTGGGGAAAACCTTTTGGTTGGCTAAGGGAAATGGCTATCATTCATAACCACTTTGTCCATAGACCTTTCATACGTCATGAGACCTTCCACAGGTCATCAACTCCAGGTTATCTCAGCAGAGGGCTTTCCAAAGGTCATAAAACCCTCAACAACATCTCAGGGACTTCCACAAGTCATAAGACTCTAGTGTTTGACCAACAGTATGCTAAGGGTCCAAGAAAGTTGTAGGTTTAAAAAAAAAGGTCACAAGGCAGTGGATGGTAGTGATACATAAGGGCGAGGGGTGTTGTGCCAGCAAATGAATCTTATTACAGCATGTTATAGAGTCAGGGTGGAGAGGGGGTGGGGGGATAGTGTAGTGATTACATTCGTATTACATTTCTAACAGTAAGAAATCTACCTGACAAATATAAGCAATATAATCATCAGTACATGGTAGATTAATCAGCATTAATAGCATTAGCCTACATCACTAACTTAAACTTAATCCTCTTCTTTTTAATTCACTAATACAATCACTGATACCCACCAAGTCACAATAAACTGAATAAATACTGATTAATATGAGTAGGGGGTATCAAAATTATGATCATAAATACTAGCTCCTTGAGGGAACGGACCATGGTTTTGACTTTGTCTCCTCGTAACAGTACCTGACACATAGCAAATGCTTAATATTTTCTTTTTTACTGACTGGCTCCATGAACATAAATACGAACAGACAATCTCTCTGGAAGTTATGAATTTGGAGAGTTGCCTGGGCGCACTGAGTGTTTAAATGATTTACTCATTTTTACACAGCCATTAGAGGTTTTGCTTGAATCCCAGATCTTCCTGATCCCAAGACTCGCCCTTTACCCAATCAACCACACTTCTATGCCGTGAAAAACTTTTGCTTTTTTGGGTCATGGAACAAAAGATGTGGCTAGGTGGCTCATTGGATAGGCAACTGGGTCTGAAGTCAGGAAGACTTGAGTTCAAATTCAGGTTCAGATGCAGACCCTGGGCAAGTCACTTAACCTCTGTTTGCCTTAGTTTCCTTCTCTGTAACATGGGGATGATTGTAGCTCGTTCTTCTTAGGATTGTTGTGAGGATCACATAAGATAGTATTTGTAAAAAGTAAGCACATAGAACAGTGCCCGGCACATTATATAAATGCATATTGCTTTCCCTTCATGGATGGATACCTTTGGCAGTCTGGTGAAACCTATGGACTCCTTCTCAGAATAGTGCCTTTAAATGCATAAAATAAAATACATTGGATTACCAAAGAAATCAATTATATTGAAATATAATTTTTATATATTTATATATATATTTAAAGTTCATGGATCCTAGGTTAAAAACTCCTGGTTTAAAATAATCCTTAAAGATTGTCTAAAATATATTAGAATTTGAAGAACTCAGAATGAATTATGTTTCAGTTTCCTTAGTAAGCTTCCTCCAAAACAGAACTTAGTTTTTGAAATATCTCTACACATGTGGACATCACAGACAGAAATGGGGAGCTCGGAAAACACTTGGGAGAGAGAAAGAGAGAGAGAGAGAGAGAGTGTGTGTAATCCCTCTTTGTGTAACACTGGGTGCCCTATATTCGTGATCTCTAACTTTTTTTGATCATACACTCCATCAGTTAAACCATTTTGATCAACATGTGCTCATTTACTTATTTACATATTATATATAGTAAGTACTATGCTAATAATTATGTGCATTTTAAAACACAAATATAGAAATTAGAAAAGGATGAGATAAAGTTGAAATGATGTTTGTTCTTACAGTTAATGGAAAGCCATTGGAGTTGATTGAGTCGGGGGCAGTGACGTGGTTATACTTGCACTTCAGGACACTCACTTGGGTGGCTGTGGGGAGAATGGAGATGTAAAGCAGGGAGCCCAATTAGAAGGCTATTGCAAGAATCCAGGAGAGAAGTAATGAAGTTCTGAACTGTGTGAGTGAAACAAGAAGTTGCATCGAAGAGATGTTATGAAGATAGAAACAGGTTCTGTTAATTGATTGGATTTTGGGGGTAGGGGCAAGGGAAGACTAGAGACTGACTCGCAAGTTGCTCACCTGAGTATCAGGACAGTGACCTCGTACCAGGAAAATAATAGGGAAGTTTGGAAGAGGTGTAGGTTCAGAGAGAAAGATGATGAAAAGATGTCTGTGATACAAATCTCAAGTCATCTATATCTGTTCATCTCTTTTGCTCCACATAAAAGAAAGGAGAGGAGGCAGGATTATTATTCATTGGTCATTGCCTCATTCCTGCTGCAGTTGTGAAGTGATCTGTCAAACTGAGTGTGTATGAGTGGATGTGGGGGAGGATTCTTCCAGTGGTACCTGCACAGCTCTTGCTAGGAGTATTTAAGTATTGGTTAGGTTATAAATCCCCTGAGGGGTTGCCGCCTGTCTCATATGGGGGTGGCAGGGAGCTCCCATAGCAGATGGAAGGGGAGGAGTTGGAGAGTATTGGAGGATGAGGTAAATGTTGTTGTGTTGGAGATGGGTCCCATGATTGCTTGTCACAAGGAGGGTAGGAAATTGTTTGACTTTCCACACTCTGAATGTTTGGTCATACGCCCTTTGAGATCGTGCCATAGGCCCTTTGGGGTCAGGCCAGCACTCCCCCTACACTACATTGGAGACCAGTGCTCTAGAGCCAAAGGGTTTCCTATTTTTAGAGCTGTTTGACATCTCTTTTAATAATGTGTATTTACAGAAATCAACCAGACTAGCAGCTTATTAGTTCTGTGCTAATAGTTTAAGAAGTAAGAATAATAATGGTCACTCCTCCAACTTTCTAAAGGGTTAAATGAGCCATGAAAATACATCTACATTATTATCAGCTTTGCCAGGCTGAAGTTTCTTTTAAATCCTTTCAGGTGTTTTGCTCTGACAGTTTATGAGCCTGGGGCTTCATCAGTTTTTTTTAAGTAAATTTCTTAGAGAAATATGAAAGTAGCATGCATATCGTGTATACATATGCCTGCAGTCAGCTATAATGGTTAATATGCGCACACGTGCACACACACACACACACCCTCGAAATATCTGTTTTACAAGCAAAATGTTGACACAATTTTAATTAGAGCGCTCTAGTGAACGCTGTTGTAATTGTCAATATACCTCCATGGCAATAGTTTCATTGTTCTGGTTGAGAAAATGTTGTAATTCTAAATCTCTAAGTTTCAGGTACTTTTTGATTTGAGGAATATATTATCTGTTGGACTGAAATTTCCTTTACTCTTTCTAAGAGAAAAATGTATCTGATTCTTTAATAGTCTAGTGAGTTAATATCTCCCTATATAAATCATCCTTTTTTCTTTTCTTTTTGGACTAGACCAGTGATTTCATCAATGTAGGGGACTCCCGGTTCTCTACCAAAGCAAACGAGCCCCTGCTCTGTAACTTATACACTTAGACTGAGTTACCTCAGGCACCATGAGATTAAATGATGTGACCACGGTCACACAGTTAGTGTATATGTGTTCAGAAGCAGGACTTGCCCTCTGTTACAAAGATGAGAAAGTATGGTGGATGTCGATCCTGCCTTTTCTTTCTCTTCCCTTCTTCCATTTTAGAATGGAGTATCCCTTCATGGAATAGCTCGTCTGCTCTACACATGGGGGTGAATGAGGCAGAGAAGTTTTCTGCTCTAGGTACACATAACTCATTTAGTCCTGAGCATCAGTCATGAGAGCTGTGGCAGGTTACCTTTTATCAAGAAATGATAGTTGCTGACCAAGGGAACAATTAATACTGGTCTTACTTCTTAATAAGTGTGAGGTTTTTATTTTCCATTATGCTGAGGGTAAAGGTTTAATAAACCATCTGATACAAACAAGCTTTAAAAAATATGTTTGGGGGAGTGGAGCCAAGATGGCGGCTGGAAAGCAGGGACTAGTGTGAGCTCCCTACCAAGTCCCTCCAAAAACCTGTAAAAAATGGCTCTGAACCAATTCTAGAACTGCAGAACCCACAGGGCAGGAGAGGGAAGCAGAGCTCCAGCCCAGGACAGCCTGGATACTCTCTGGGTAAGGTCTATCCCGCATGGAGCTGGGAGTGGAGGGGAGCGGAGCAGAGTCCAGCGTGGGCAGTGCGGACTGACCAGACCAGGAGCCAGGCAGAGAGTGCCCTGGCGCCCTGAATCAGTGAGCAGCAGCAGTTACCAGACTTCTCAACCCACAAACACCAAAGACAACAGAGTAAGTTAGTGGGAAAAGCTGCTGGGGACAGGCAGTTTGCGGTTTGGTCACTGCCTCGGGGGCAGTGGAGGTGGTGCAACTACAGAACTACAGCTGCAGTTGCTTC
>CM053627.1:146972398-147004256 GCA_028646595.1 Phalanger gymnotis | reverse complement strand
GGGTGGAAATGGGGAGAAAATCTGTAATTCAAACGCATGTGAAAATCAATGCTGAAAACTAAACATATTAAAAATAAATTAAAATAAAGAATTAAAAAAAGTACTGTTAGAAATGTATTTCTACATATATTTTATTCCATATCTTATCTTTTACCTATTTGAGGTATGTGCCCAATAGTGCTATTGCTGGCTTAAGTGGTATCATAGAATAAAAAATTTGTTAAATGTTTATTATGTGCTAAAACACTGTACTAAAGCCAGGGGATAGAAATGCTAAAAGCAAGACATTCTCTGTTCTGAAGAAGCACACACACACACACTTACACACACTTGCAGGGAATGGCAGGGCAGTTGGGGTTAAGTGACTTGCCCAAGGTCACACAGCTAATAAATGTGTCATGTGTCTGAGATCAGATTTGAACTCAGGTCTTCCTGACTCCAGGGCCGGTGCTCTACTCACTGCACCACCTAGCTGCCCCAAGAAGCTTATATTTTAACAAGAGAAAACAATTCAGAAAGTGGAATTACAGCCAACGAGGGGTCTGGGGTAAGACTATAATGCAAGACCATTGCCTTATGACAATAACAAGTCACTTAATTCAGCAATTGATTGACATGCCATTTGAAGGAATGGCAGTATAGTTTCACATTGTTTTATATAAGGTTTGGAACACTTCATAACTCAGCAGGTAGGACATTAAGTATGCCTGACCTGCCATATCGCTACCAACAATTGTAATTTTCCTTTCGTTTATCATCTCTGCTAATCTGACGAGAATAAGGTAGAACCCCAATGTTGTTTTAATTTGTGTTTCTCTTCTTATTAGTGATTTGGAGCATGCTTTCATCTGGCTGTTAATCGTATGCATTTTTTTTTGAGCACTGCTTGATTGTTCATATCCTCCACTCTATTGGAGACCAATTTTTGTTCTTGTTTTTTGTATCAATTCCACACATACCTTAGATTCCAGATCTTTATCAGACAAATTTACTATAAAATTTTTCTCTTATTAATTGTTGCCTTGTTAACTGTATTGATGTCGTTTCTGTCAAAATTTAATTGCATGTAATCAAAATTGTCCATTTATTTTATGATCATCTCTGTTCCTTGTTTGTTCAAGGACCCTTCCCTACATAGCCGTGAAGGGTATCTCCTTCCCTTCTCCTCTAATTTGTTTATAATATAACCTCTCATATACAGGTTAATATATCCATTTGGAATGTACTAAAGTTTATGATGTGTGATATTCATCTAATTTTTGCCAGTCTGCTTTCCAGTTTTCCCAGCAGTTTTTATTTAATAGGGAGTTTTTACTCCAGTAGTTAGTGTCCTTGAGTCCTTAGCTTTTTTTATACTTCAGTCATCTTGGGTGGATTCTAGGAGATTTTCTCCTCTTTGTTGAATTCTGCACAGTCATTTATATTATCAGTGGGGTGCCAATGTACAGATAATTTTGATATCACTGTTTTGAATGATGACAATGGCGATGCTAAAAATAGCCCATATGTAACAATCCCAGGTTTGCAAAGAACTTTTACACACATTATCTTCTTTGGTCCTCATAGTTCTCTGAAGTACTATTAGGATTCCATTTTACAGATGCAGAAACTGAGGCTGAGAGAAGTTAAGTGGCTTGCTGAGTGTCGCACGGCTAGCAAGTGTCTGAGGCAGGAAGCAAACTCATTTTTCTTGGTTTCAAGTCCAGCGTTATTGGGTCCATCTTTATGAAATTCAGAAAAGCAAGAATTAATTATGGCCCTGTTTCTCTGTAGTTTTATAGTTCTGTCATAGGTTTATTTGGCAAAGTATAACACTTTCTCTTTCACAAAAGGGTTTTTTTTGCCTTGGTAAACATGAAATTAAGCAAAGCTTTTAAATAACTTTGCCAAATGTACCCAAGTTAATCATGGATCAAGGAGTAGAGTCAGAGTCCCCAGACCACAGATGTGGAACATGCAGCTAAATCTGGTCAGGTGTCCTAAGTCACTCAGACATCCTATTTAGCCTTCATGAGATTTTTACCTTCCGAATCCGTATGGCACCAAAAGTTCCATTTACTCCACTGAGGTAGTAATTGACTAGATTTGTCCTGATGACATGAAGGAGTTAATGCAGTTTCCCAAAGCACCTAATGGAATCCCACTGGAAGAATCTGGCTTGTTATCTGGGATGTGAACACTGCTTCCTGAATGGAATGCTGTCTAAGGTCTATAAATGTATATCTAGATGAGAAGGGGTCTGATGCAGATGTTAAAGTAGTTAGTTTTAATTAACATTCGCTCAAATTTAAGGGGAAACAAGAGCTTAACAAGTGAGAATGACTTGGGTGATCTGAAGGTATCAATAAAAGATAAAGGCTAAAAATTATGTGAAGTCAGAGAGAAGTTAAAAATATTAGAAAAATATGAGATAAAATTCATCTGGGAAAATGTAAGCTTAATGTGTGAGGTGAAAAGTAATAGGTAATAGTTATCCCATGGATGAAAGAACGTGAAAACATCAGTGATAGGTGTACTCTAGAGGTAGTAAAGAGAAAACCAGAAATGGCATTCCATTAAAACTTTTCTGTTAAGTACTTTTGATAAGGACTGCTAAGTATAGTTAAGTACTGTTAACTTTTCATTTAACAGACAGTTATTTAAGTACCTTATATATGTAAGCACTGTGCTGAGATACTGGAAAAGATATGTTTATAGATACAGATAATTGTACAATACAGTAATAAAATGGTAAATGCATAAGGCAGCAAGCAAAATGCTTTGTGGGTTTGAGTGGGAAAGCTTCATGGAGGAAATGCCCTTTGAATTGAGCTTTAGAAGACTTGTGGGAATTGAGCAGACCAAGAAGGGTAGGGAGTATGATCCAGGATCAAGGAACAGCATGAGCAAAAACATGAAGGGAGGAAAGTATTGGATATGTTGGGTGAGACTGTGTCTGGACCTGGGCAGGGTCTAGAGTATGTCGTAGGGTATAGCATGAGGCAAGACCACAAAAGTAGGCATATTCCAAGTATTGGAAGGGCTGACATGCTAGGTTTGCATTTTAGAAGGGAGGCGATTAAGGAGCCATGGGAGAAGTTTGAGCAGAGTACCATATGAATAGATCTCTAGTCTCTGTGGAGTGAAAGGAGCTAGAGGAGAAAGAGAAGAGGTACTAAGGTCAAGTAGAGTATAATTGCAATACCTCACATTGGTGGTGATGAAGATTTGTATTTGGGTGGTGCTGGTGAGGATAGAAAGAAGGGAACAGATGTGAAAAATATTATAAAGTTATCATCGGTGGGTCCTGAATTAGTGAGAGATGCAGGAGAGAGAAATGTTAATTGAGGATCATATGTTTTTGAATATGGGAAATCGAGTGCCGTTGGACAAAATAGTGAACTCAGAAAGGGGAACAGGTTTTGGGAAAAGATTACAAACCTAGTTTGTTTTTGTATATCTTGAGTTTCAGATTACAGTGATGCGTCCAAGGTAGAGATGCCCTTTGGGTAGCCGGAGATATGCACCTGTAGTCTCAGAGAGAAGTCAGGTCTAAATATGTAGATCTGGGATTCATCTATCTACAGAGATATCCTTAGAAACTGAGGATTAAGTTTTTTGTACTTTTCATGTAGTATCATAGTTTGCTATTTTATCATAGATAAAATGAAACTTCTTTATAAATGGGCAAGAAGATTGATTAAGAAGCAGAAAGAACTGATTAATGAGGAGAGAGAAAAAATAATTATAGATACATCACTGGGTTTAAAAAAAATATTTAGAGTGATACTGGTCCTCGGCTGCTTCTCTTTTGCTCATCTCCACAGCATCTAAGTGAAGGGCCAAAACTCTTAGAATATTGAGAAATTAATTACTAGAGCAAAGTAGAAATGATTGGATAAAATCCAGGAAATAAAATGTTACAGGGAAAATATTAAAAACCATACCTATAGTGCATGAGGTGCACTGGAGAGAATGAAGAAACCATCCCTAGAAACTTTAGAAGTGCTGTGACTAAAGAATGAGCTATATAATTAGAAATAAAAAGTGAACCAACCCTACAAATACCTTCCCAACAAAATGATTGGAACACAGGTTCACTTGAAACATACACAGTTAAGTGGCCAGAGATCTAGGAAGTTGATTGTGGATAGTGGAGAGGGGATTGACCAACTAACTAGGTCTTTCTTTTGTCATCTGTAATATCTGTGGTGAATATAGGTGCTGCCACGTTAAAGCAAATTTTTTTTCTACAGGTGAGTATTTTGTTTCATTTGAACCCTTTTGATTGTTAGGGATTTTAGACTACTAGATACTGGAATATGGCTAACAAATAGCCTGTTAGTATGTCTATAGATTTTGAGGGGATATGAATGACATTCCACCTCTGTTCTCTTCTCTAAGCATTTCAAAAAGAAACTGAAGAAGCAAGCCCCAAATAAACCTTGAATTTAGAAGCATGTGAACAGAGAGAATGGTTAGCTGGCTTGTTCCTGAGGGTTCAGAAATTTTCTCCTAGACCTGGTAACGTTGCTCCATTGAGCTGTCCAAGGATGCAGATCCTCAAGTTTATGGATTAGAAAGTAAGAAAGCAGTCACAGTCTGTGGTTCTGTTTTATCATCCACAAAAGCTGCCTCACTATTCTATCATCACTAAAATTTGGCCCATTAAAGATTTGAACTACTTCAGATAATTTTAAATAGAACGTTTCATTTTAAAATTGTACACGTTTTTATTTTTCCCTCTCTGTTCTGTGATTGCTGACCTTTTATGTCTCAGGCTTTTTCAAGCACTAACATTTGATGACGCTCGGAGGATTCAATTACGGGTCTCCCCTTGTTTTCAGGAATTCCTTTTGTAACAGAAAGACTAGACTGTGGTGAGAGGTTGAAATTTCCTGTTGATATTCAAAAAAATGAGAAGATAATGTCCTTTGTGAGGAATTGATATGAAGGTCTTGTGCATAGATTTCTGGGATTCTACATGTGCTAACATATATCTTAAGATAAAAAAAATAAATTCGTCACCCTCTCTTTCTCAAACACAAAACTGATATATTTTAATCTTTTTTCGTGTCTGGTACACCTAGGAAAGGGGTGGGGAGAAGGCCTTTTTGCCCCTTGTGAATCATTCTAGTGGTGTCATATTGATTTTCCCTCAAGTACACGCTGCGGTCGTGGCTGATCACATATTGTTCTGTTTCTTTTATCGATAGAGCACTTTGATGCATGGGTTGCTATATATTACTTGCAATACAGTGATACTACTAACCACTGACGATTCCTGGAGTAGCATATGTGTACTCTTCCTCCCCACTCCCCACATGCTTAGCACCTGAGAATATAAAATGTATTTTCATTCGGGGCAAACCATTGCCCCTCTCCTTAAATGGAACATGCCTTTATTTAATCACTAATGATTTGAGAGGGAATGTATGATTATATCTACATGCATACATACCCATATATGTGTATAATATAAACTCAAAATGTTTCTGCCTCTTAACTCTTTTTTTTTCTGGTGCCCCTCCTGTTATGGTTTAAAACAAATAAACAAAAACCCCTCCATCCCCCAAAATCTAGATGTTACATTGTTTAGTTGATACATTTCAGTAATTAGAATATTGAAGAATTCAGTATGATTTGACAATCTGTATGCCATTTCTTTCTTTTTTTTTCTTTTTGTTTTTAATCTTTCCCCCTCTCTTTCAGCTAGCAGTGAGGTGGTTGGAACACAACTGCCATTACCAGTACATGGATGAACTCCTCCAGTACATTCGTTTTGGTCTAATGGACGTGGACACCCTTCATACCGTTGCGCTGTCTCATCCTCTGGTCCGAGCCAGTGAGACAGCAACAGCCCTTGTCAATGAGGCCTTGGAGTACCACCAGAGCATCTATGCACAGCCAGTGTGGCAGACCCGAAGGACCAAACCTCGCTTCCAGTCAGACACGCTCTATATCATCGGTGGGAAAAAGCGTGAAGTCTGTAAAGTGAAAGAACTCCGGTATTTTAATCCGGTTGACCAAGACAGTGCCCTAATAGCAGCAATAGCCAACTGGAGTGAACTGGAACCAATGCCTGTGGGCAGAAGCCACCACTGCGTTGCTGTCATGGGGGACTTCCTCTTTGTAGCAGGTGGGGAAGTGGAGCATGCTACTGGCCGGACATGTGCTGTAAGGACTGCCTGTCGCTATGATCCCCGTAGTAACTCTTGGGCTGAAATCGCTCCCATGAAGAACTGTCGGGAACATTTTGTGCTGGGAGCAATGGATGAATATCTCTATGCAGTAGGAGGCCGGAATGAACTGCGCCAGGTCCTGCCCACGGTGGAGAGATACTGTCCCAAGAAGAACAAATGGACTTTTGTACAGTCCTTTGACCGGTCTCTTTCGTGCCATGCAGGATATGTGGCGGATGGTCTTCTTTGGATATCAGGTAGACGCTTCATATAATTGAATCTGTTACACACACACACACGCACACACACACACACACACAGTGAAATTCAGTCTCATGACCTTAATTGTAAACTTTGTGCCACAAAGTTTTGAAATGTATTTCTTGAAGAAGAATCATCTTCTGAGGAAGCAGAACACTGTACATGATGTTAATTTACAGTTTCTAAGAATTCCTATGTGGACAGGTGTAGGAGTTGGCCATTGACTGCCTAAAAGATCCATTTTTTTCTTTCTAAGCCTTTTTCAGTTTAAAAAAAGATATTCATTCAACCTTTGCTTATTTGGAGATTTGTAAGACAGTTTGAGCTTTGTCCAGGTCCTTTCCCCTTTTCTCCCTGGCTCGCTACTTGATGACCCTCCAATAGCTCCTTAGAATCAACAACCACCAGACCAAGAAGGATAAAGAAAAGTCTCAGCCATCTAACGTGTTACACATAACTGTGGTAAGATGTGGTAGAAGACATTGAAGTTTTCAGATTATCTGTTGCTTTTGCTTATCCATGTTACCCAATGCATATGTATTTGGGAGAAGGCTTTATTCCGTATACTTTATTTCCTCCTCTTGTCACTGACTAATAGTGATAATTTGAATTTATTTGGCATTTTCTTAGAAAGAACTGGGAATAATTTGCCAACCAATGAATTTAATCAATCAACAAAGATTTGTTGCTATACACCAGGCATTGAGAATATACATACCTGGATATATACATAGAGACCTGGATATATACATGCCTGCTAATATCCATGCTTGGGTAAGATGGGCTCTGCGCTCAAGGAGCATGTAATCTACTGGGGAAGATAAAACATTAGGGTTTTTTGGCATTACTGAGTTGTTTCAGTTGTGTACAACTCTTTGTGACCCCATTTGGAATTTTCTGGGCAAAGATCTTAGAATGGTTTGCCATTTCCTTCTTCAACTCATTTTACAGATGAGGAAACTGAGGCAACCAGGGTTAAGTGACTTGCCTAGAGCTACACAATAAGTATCTGGGCTGGATTTGAACTCGGGTCCTCCTGACTCCAGGGCCAGTGCTCTGTCCACTGTGCTACATATAAGTAAAGAAAGGCTACATGCAAAATAAATACATGGGCTTTAACAACTAGGGAAATTAGGAAAGGCTTCTTGAATGTAAAACTTGAGCTGATTCTTGGAGGCAGCAAGGAATTCCAAGAGGCAGAGGTGAGGACAAGAGAATTCCAAGAGTAGGGGAGAGTGTCTGCAAAGGCAAGGAGGGGAGAAATAGAGTTCCACATATGGGGTACAGCAAGTTGAATAGAATGCAGTTCATGTAACAGGGAGGCAGGGGGGTAAATGTGTAATTAACTTGGAAGGGGAGGCTGGATCTATTTTCACTTCATATTTGTTTAGTGACTCAACTAGGGTGGCATTTAGTTCCCACTTCAGGCAATGATAATCTTGGGGATTGTGTCACTTCAAACAGTTCAAGGCCCAAACATGAAAATTGAATCTCAATGTTGGACAAGGCATGTTTTGTTATCCTTAATGGAAGTCTTCCAGGGCAGTGTCAACTGCAGAGTCATTCAAAGGATGGGAGTTTGGGCAGAATTGAGGAGACCTTATCCTGATTTCATGAATTAGATAAACTAAGGTGAGTCAAAAGAAGCGATTGACTTAGGATTGCATAGCAGGCTAGTGCCAAGGCCCAGGGGGCTGTACTTCCAAGTCTGCTGGCTGCTTTTCTCTTCAAGTCAACATATTTTTATTGAGTAACTGTTAACATACTAACTCTGTGTCTCTTCTCTTGGTCCAAAATGTCTATCCATGGGTCATTCTAGAACTTAGGAGTTCAACAGAACATAACAGTTGGAACTAGCAAGTTCTTAACAGCCCTATAACAAGTGCCTCCATGATTTCCGCAGGGGATTCCCCATCAGTTCCACATTGCTGATGAGATTGTGTTATTGAGAAAGAGCCAGGTGTTTCCTTTTGGAGGGTCATTGGCACATTCTGTACTCCATTTGTAGGATTTCCTATCCAGTCAGCCCTTTGGCAGTTAGAGGTGCCGTCAGGTTTGGACCAGCACCATTGAAAAGAACCTTCTTTTAGGAGCTCTCTCGGTTTTCCTGTCATTGTCATCATCTTTGTCACCTCCGTCATCATCGTCATTGTAGCTGAAATTTCTATATAATGCTACTGTAAGGTTTGCAAAGCAAAGCCATCTGTATCATCTCCTATCCTGGTTCCTGGTCCAGAGTCAGACAGCTAACTATCTGTGGCAGGGTTCAGACCCATTCTTGCCTGGCTCCAGGCCTAGTGCTTCCTCAGCTCTCCATACCGATATCATTGTAGGCAGTAGGATCACATTACTCCAGTCAGATGTAACAAGTTACATTTGGGCAGTATGTCCAAGGTCAATGTGTTTACTTCTAAAAAGGAAAGAAATAATGAATTCCCTAGCAGAGAGCTCATTAAAGATTAAAGGGGAAAGGGCTGAGAAAAATTTAGGGAGATCCGAGTGGGCTTTTTGGACGGGGATAGCAGCGATGAGTGGGGTAAAACCTAGCTAAAATAAATAATCCGATGATAATTGGTAATCTCCTACCCCAGGGTGTTTCTACCAGGAAGGGGCAGTGAGAATGAGACCTTTAGGTGTAGTACAGTGGAAAAAAGTGCTGGTTCTGGAGTCAGAGGACCTGGGTTCAAATCCCACCTTACCCTTGTGACCATTTAACTGCCAAAGGCCTTAGCATTCTCTGCTGTAGAATGAATGGATTGGACAAGGTGTATTAGTCCTATACCCGAAGTTTCTTCTGGCCCGAAATCTATGATCCTGTCGAGTTGTATCATATATATGGCAGATAATTGAAGACTGAGAGATGATATGTGAATATTTGTTTTTCACTACAAGTGTTCTCGATTGCTATTGTTGTGGCTTATTGCCAACAGATACTGTATGTTTTATTTGAAGGGCTTGCACAGGGAATAAGGATTAATTTTTTCTGCTTAGTACCAGAAGATGGAATTGGAAGCACTAGGGTGAGGTTTAAGAGAGGCAGATCTATAGCTAAATGTAAATGAAAAACTCTCTAATAATTAGTATTATTTACCCCCAAGTGAAGTGGAGTCCTCAGAAGGTGTGTGGGCTTCCCATCACTGGAAATCTTCCTGTAAAGGCTGAATGACCCACGGGATGACAAAGAAAGGATTGCTCTCTTTGGAACTCAAAGTTTTAAAAACAGATGTTCAAAAAAAAAGTTTTTGCATGCAACTAGAAAATAAGATACACAGGCAATGGGGCGTAGAAATTTACCTTGCCCTACGAGAAAGGAAGGGGAAAAGGGATGGGAGGGGAGTGGGGTGACAAAAGAGAGGGCTGACTGGGGAACAGGGCAACCAGAATATGCCATCTTGGAGTGGGGGGAGGGTAGAAATGGGGAGAAAATTTGTAATTTAAACCCTTGTGACAATCAATGCTGAAAACTAAATATATTAAATAAAAAAAGAAAAATAAAAGAAAAGAAAGGATTGCTCTCCAGGTATGGGGTGGAGAAGATTACCAGTGAAACCCCTTCTAACTCTGAAATTTGAGGAACTATACTAGCAGTTTTTGTGTTTATTTTTCAGGCAAACTAAATAAGATTATTTGCTCTGTACATCCAAGATGATACGTGTACAATAGCAGCCACAACAATACTGATAAGCACTTACAGAGTACTTTGCAGTCTGGAAGCACTTTACATATGCTATCCCATTTGGTCTTCATGACAATCATGTAAGGTAGACCCCCATTTGACAGATGAGGAAAATGAGGCTGAGATGTGCAGGGCATTGTCCAGAGCTGTGCTGATAAGTATGTAAAGCAAGATTCCAGCTGTCTTTAGGACTCTGAAAGCAGTTCTCTTTCCACCAGGTTACATGGCTCCCTCCTAGAGCAGCCCTCGCATACAGTCAAGTGTCCACAGCCTTCCCTTTTTGGCCAAGGGCTTTTAGTTTGAATTTAAGCCATGTGATTTTTCCACATTTTGTAGTCTTCATTTTTCCTAAGGAAAATACTTAAATACCAAAGTACTTTCTCATACAAATTGCAATCCCCTATTGGTGGGTTTGGGGCTTTAAGTGTCATGATTTTAGGCATTTCTCAAGTGTTGGTAGGAGATCTGGTATTTTCAGACACCCTTAAAACTGGAAAAGGAGCTTGGAGGAAATGCCATCACTGATATGTTGCTGGAAAAGGTGGCAGCCTGGAATTTGTACCTAATGACCCTGGCATTCGAAAAGGGGATTTCTGGACCACTTCTCTTCCTTTCATGTTTCCAATTTAATAGATAAAGAGGATGACACTAGCATGAAAGTCATAGACAAATCTATAGCAGGTGTTCTTAACCTGGAGTCTATGAACTTTTTAAAAAATGTTTAAAATTGTATTTGCTTTGTAATCCCATGTTTTTATTGTATGCCTTTTTTTTAAAAATAAAAAAAGCTATTCTGGAAAGGGAGCCACAGGCCTCGTGAGATTGCTCCAGGGGTCTGTGGGACACTAGCTACCCTGGCCTATAGAATTTACTCTTAGCCTGCCTTTGAACATGTGACTTCTGTGAGAGAGTGAACAGCCATTCCCGCTTTGTGGGAAATCCAGCTTTTCCCCCTTCATTGTTCATGCAGAGAGGATAGGAGCCAAGCCACAGAACTGCCATACCTGTATTGCTGGAAGCTTCGTCCTGGAAAGCCTACTTTTGCCATATTCTGTGATGACACTTAAAAACCCCGGCACTGTCACTGTTTGGGAGGGGTAGATTTTCTACCCAATTCCTAAAGAGGAAAGCGAATTGACTTGTTGGGTTTTATTTCCTTTATCCTACTTTGGGAAACATAGAACTAGCTCTTTTGGGACGCTAGTGTGACATGTAGTTCCCAGTGGTTGTAATTCAGGAAATAGTGATTCCCTCAAGGATGACGTGGCTTCAGATACCTAGTTCAGCCGCCACATATGGAAAATTGAATCTCTTTATTGTTGGATGAGGCCTGTTTTGTTCTATTTAATGGAACTGATTGAATTAGGCTTCCAAGACACTGCCAAATGGAGAAGCATAGAAGGAAGGAAGTTCTTTTCAGAGGTTATATACTTTATCCCGCTTTCTTTCTTTACCAAAACAGTCTATTTTAAGGCCCCTTGGGAAGGAGATTCCGTAGCCCCACTCAATATTTTAGGGCCCCCTCCTTTTTTTAAACACCATCGACTGCCGTGAAATTCTTCTTTAGGCCCTCTGGCACTTTGCACATTTCTTCTCATTTTATCCATAAGGAAGATAAGATAGAGCTCTTTGGAGGTTGTAGGGGTTTGAACTGCAACGTCTGGATAATCATATCAATTCTTGGCATTATCTTTAGTGTCACCAAAGAGAGCCAATTCAGAAGAGCCATGGGTTAGATAAATTAAAAGATGAAGTCTAGATTAATTAGCAACCTAAAAAAGAAAAGGAAGATTAATGAGGCAGAAGTGTCGGTTGCCCATCTTAGAAGTTACATATACCAATGGACATGAATACATATGTATATTTTAATAAAAGCCTCGTCTGCTGAATGAACTGTGGTATCCTACTATTTAAATATATGTTGGAGATGGTGTTTCAAGAGATATATATCATGCAGTTACAGTGGGTCATAGCATCTCTGTACAGACATTTAAAAAAAAACAGATGGAAAATAAGTATTACATAAAGTTGGGAATAAAACTCTACCTGCCAGGGGGTGGTAGAAATGATGAAACAACCACTGAATCACAATAATTTACATTTTCTACTAAATTTCATCCTTTTCTTGGATTCATTTAATTTCAGATATCGTCACTGTGTCAGCCTCTTAAAAGTTACACTAAATTTACCCATGTTTGGCTATGATTTCTCAGGAATGCTTAGTAAATATTCTTTGTTATTTCTTTCCCATCAGATTCTTTGACAGCCCCAAAGGTTCAAGTCCTTACCATTTTCTTTAAGCTGTATAATGCTTTTTAAAAATAGTATTTTGTTTTTTCCAATTACATGTAAAGAATATTTTTAACATTCATTTTTTATAAAATTTTGAGTTCCAAATTTTCTTCTTCCTTTCCCTCCCCCCTTTCTATGATGGTAAGCAATTTGATATAGGTTATGTATGTACAATCATGTAAGATGTATTTCCATATCAGATGATATAACTCTTAAGGAACATCCTAGCATAGATTCTGCTCGATGCCCACTATAGTATAGCTGCAAAACAAAGCCGTTGGAATGGTAGTATGGTGTGCTTGCATAGGTATCAAACTTGAGGTCCACAGGGAGAAGTGCTGCCTAAACCAGATCAAAATGTAACTGGGAAATGTTTAACAAAATGAAGAAAAATAGACTAGAATAGGGATAATGTTAATTTCTGGTTTTCTAAATCAATATTCATCTAGGAGGCATCTATTTATCTTTGAGTTTGGCTATCTCTGGTATAAGGGACAGAGACTTTGGTTCCAAGAAGACCTTGGTCAAAGCCCACCTCAGACACATATTGGCTGTGTGACTGTGGGCAAGTCATTTAACTTCTCCAAACCCCAAGCAACTCTCTGAGGCTGCAAGTTGCAGAGAAAATGTTGATTTGCATTGGTTAAAGTTCCTTCTAAGAAATTCCTTATGCCAATGAAAGAACACTTCCAACCCCCCCCCCAAAAAAAAATTAGTGGCCTTCTCTGTTGCAACATGGCATTGCTATTTTAAAAAAAGAAAAGAAAATACCAAGTTTGATCTTTCTTTTCCCTTTGCTATTCCATAAGGTAAGTTTATTTTGTTCTTTTCTTGCATTAACATAGGCTGCCTACTTTAATCACTGTTAATGGAGACAATCACAATTTTCTCAGGTCTCCTTCTGCCCTGCTGTGTTCCTGAGAAGAAACCCCCCCCTTTTTCTGGAGCTGCTGTTGGAAAGAAGGGGGAGGGGATCAACAGTGACACCTATAATACCTTAATCTTGCCACCTCTTTCTCCCATAGTTACATGTAATAAATAAATTGTAAATTGACTACTCATGGTAGGGTAAACTAGATTTTTCTGTGAGCTTCTTAAAAAATAAAAAAGACATTTTTGCATTGGATGTCACAGATCTTAAATATGAAATCCCCGTTTCTGGAAGGCGATGAAGGTTTTTGAAACCAGTTCTTCAATCCTATACCAGCTCACCGAAGCGTTTCAGCTAATTGATGAGGGACTGGAACATTGGCATCCTTTTGAGATCCGGCAGACATTGGAACACGACAGATATGAGGACCTGGCTGGGTTCCCACACAGGGTTTCTAGTGCTCTGTTTGGTAGCAAAGGTTTTATTGAAGACTTCAGCGGGATTTTCAGTCTTTTCTTTCTCCACTGGGGGTCAAGACACTTTTGAAATCTGTCGATATGTTTTAAAAGTGAGAAAACCTCAGAGGAACTCCAAGTACCAAGCTCTATGGAAATAGCCATTAGCGGATAATTTAAAATGTTAGAGGTAGTCGAATTTTACTGGTGCCAACAGCATTTGACACCATGACCCAATTCACAAATGAGCTGCATACCATTTAGATTTGAAATGAAAATATTGAAGTGAAATAAGTGTAGAATAGATCAAAATGACTCAAATATTTTTGCATTGCACTTTTTTTATTTTAAAAAATGCGATCTCTGTTGTGGGGTATATTACATTAACTCCTAGAAAACATCTTCCTGAAAATTAATCATTAGCTCATAGTATACAGAGTGGCTCAAAAGTCTTAGTACGGTTTAGCTGCACTAAGTCTTTTAGAACACCCTGTGTAACAACTCACCTGTTAATTTTTCTGATTGTAGCTACAAACTGAGAAACTAGCACAAAGCTGCAGAAATGGTGAAGAAAGATAGCCCTGTTTCCTTGCTGAATGGGTCGCTGTTGAGTTGTGTCAGTCATGTCTGATTCTTTGTAGCCTCATTTGGGGTCCTCTTGGCAAAGATAATGGAGTGGTTTGCCATTTCCTTCTCCAGCTCATTTTATAGATGAGGAAACTTGAGGCAAAAAGGGTGAAGTGGCTTGCCCAGGGTCACACGGCTAGTAAGTGTGTGAGACCACATTTGAACTGAGGAAGATGAGCGTCCCTGACCGAAGACCCAGCGCTCTGTCCACTCTGGCACCTAGGCAGGGCCTGCCTGGGACCTTATATACTGCTTTATACTAGAGAAGTATCTCAAATTGGAATTTGCAGAAAGTAGGAATAGGGTAAAGCCTGAGGTTAAAAGGGTGCTGGAGAGTTATTTAGAACGTTACCGACTGCTTATGGATTTGGTTCTTATTTGAATACTTGGGAACAGGTAGAAAACTAATGTTTCCAATTCACATCTAGTTTTAATACAGGTTAAAGACTAAAATCTCCTTTATAGGTCTCAATATTACTTAAGTTGAAATTTTTTCTTAAAAAAATCTCCATTTTTATAGCTTTTGTGACCTCACCCCTTATCCTTTATTGTTCGGAGATATGGGCCAAATAGCATTGCACCTGGTACTGAGGTTATATTCCCCTAAACTAACAGTTATAAACAAATCACTCTTTGGAGGAAAGAAAACAACTGAATTACGTCCTTATTCACACCCTCCAAAAATAGCCCTGGACCCTTAAACCATAAATAATTTAATAATCACCCTCAAGGATGAGAGAGGCCCTGTGAAATAGTGAAAAGGACATTTGGACTTTGAGCCCCAGCTCTGACATCTGCTGGCTGTGTGACCCTGGGCAACTCACTTCTCTAGGTCCTTAAGTTTCCTCATCTGCAAAATGGAGATGGAAGTAATGCAAATACTACTTAGTATTATATATATGGGAACTATTATCATTGTGGTTTTTTTTTAAGTACATTAATTATTCCTTATCTTTTAAATGTAGATCAGGTTGGGGAAGAGATTTTAAAGTGCATTGAGTTTAATGTAGAAATAACTTACTGGCAGTCTTAGCAATTAAAACAATTATCTATGTGTATACACACATACTCATATGTGGGTGTATGTGTGTGTGTGCGTGTGTGTGTGTGTGTGTGTGTGTGTGTGTGTGTGTGTGTGGTTAAATAGTCTTATAACTAGGATCAAGATTCATCCATTCTGGATGACTTAAGCGTTAGCCTGCCACTAGGCGGCTGTGCAAAGGTAGAAGGGACAGTGAGGGCTGGATCATATGATTTATTCCGGCTTATTGATTCTGTATTTACATTTTTTCCATTTGAAAATCTCTAAATAAAAACATTGCTACTAAAATACCAAACAGACTTAATCATATGAGGCGATAATGTACACTAGGATCAGAGCATGACTTTCCTAAAAGATTTTAAAGGGCATCTGGGAGGTTGTAACCTTATTTGTACACCATTTCTTGTTCATGAAAAACCTGCATTCATATTTACTGCAGTGCCGTAGACATTCATGTGAGACTCTTTGGGTCAATGACCTGTTTGTTTACACGAGATGTTCTACATTGGTACGATAAACAAATATCCCAATGCAAAAAATCCTTTCCTTACAGATAGATATACCGTAGATGTGAAAGTCTCTCTGGGGAATTTGAGTGAATTAATTACCCATCCATTTTTGTGGCTTCCTCATGTGTGACAGTTAAAATAAGGAATAATATTCTTCATTTAATGCATGATTTGAGGAAGATTCTATGCAAGTTGCTGCTCTATCAAAAATATTCTTGACTGAAATTGTTTCTACCATGTTAGAATCCACTGGAGATGTTTACTACTCTTACATGCTGTGTGTATGCTCCACTTCTAACGCTGGTAGCCTACACTCACTGGAGCTATTTCTATCGTTAGCAGTATACTGAAGTGAATAATAGATACACTTGGCTCTTATTTCTTTGCTTCATGCAAATAGATTCATTTCTTAGCTTAGGGCATAGAGACAAGATTCAGCTATGAATATTTTGAGTTATTTTGGAAATGGGGGGGGTTCAGGGAAGAAAAGCTTAGATTTACATATACACATATGCATAATACGATCCTCTCCCACCCACCTCCCTCCCTCCCCCCCCAAAAAAGACATATCTACATACATATACATACATACTAAACCTGTGATTTCTTTGGTGTGGAGAACTACCAGCGAGGAAACTTCCGCTGCTGATGCAGATTTCTGCCTTTTCTAATCTGTGGTTTTAGGGAGCTACTTGGGGCAATGAGAGGTTAAGTGATTTGCCCAGTGTCACACTAAGGTGTCAGGGGCCGGCCTTGTATTGGCTCTGTGCGTATGTGTATTTACACATGAGTGTGAAAAGTAGCGTGGTGTAAGGAATACAGATATTTTAATGGTTGTGTGACCTGGGCCAAGTCAGTTAACATCTCATCGTCCTGGCCACTCAGGCTGTAAAGGGGAGAATAGATGGCGATCCACAGGGGTAGAGGGCCCTTCCTCATTAGCGGCCATGAAATCACGGATCTGGAGCCCTGTACGTGGGAGCGTTTGTGTATACACGTCATCTGTCCTTCAGGGCAAACGCTTTTGTCTTGGTCTCAGCAGAGCCTAGTACAGGACCTGGAACTGCGCTGTTGCTTACAGATGCTTACAGGTGCTTACTGATTAAACGATTGTATATGTGTGTATTTGTGTCTTGTGTAACCAGCAAGCATTAACAAGTATTTCTGAGGTACCTACTATTCGGCAGGCTGTAGAGGCAGCTAAGTGGCAAAGTGGTTAGAACGCTGGGCGTGGATTCAGGAAGACCTGAGTTCGTGTCTTGCCTCAGACACTCACTAGCTGTGTGACCCTGGGCAAATCACTTAACCTGTGTTTGCCTTAATCTGCCGGAGAAGGCACTGGCAAACCACTCCGGTATCTTTGCCAAGAAAACCCCATGGACGATATAGTTCATGGGGTCACGAAGAATTCAACAGTACTGCACGATAAGCGGTAGAAAGAACAAAAAGAAAAAACCCCACACAACTGTATATAGATGTATGTAAATGTGTTGTATATGTATATGAATGTAGTATGTATGTATTTAAGCTATTAAAGCTTAAAACTGCAGTTACACTTTTGGGACACTATGTATGCAAAGCAGTGTGTGAAGAGCAGAAATATGCCAAGTTAAATCTTATTATTTCCTTTCTTCTTTTATTCAGCAAGTATTTATTGAGTACCTAGTAAATAGATAATATTGTGAGGGGGTTAGAAGCATCCTGGGGTTTCTCTGGTGGCTTTCCCTGGTAACGGTTCTGAAGGCTTTTACACAGATACCTGATGTGAATGAGATATTGTTAAGCCTAAGAATTGCTAATATATGATATATAATGATTTATGTTTATTTTATGTTATTTATGTGTTGAGCTAATATATATTTATTGAATAGATTCTAGTCTTTGCCCACTGCTGTGGGAGTGGACAAATTAAAAAGTTTCTGTTATCTTCTAAGCACTGTGCTAAGTACTAGGAATGCAAACAAAAAAGCAAGACTCCCAAGCAGGTCATTCTAAAAGGGGAAGAAAGCACCCATGAGAGTTTTAGCGATCCACCAATAGAAGGGCCTGTGCTCTGGAGTATGAAGCAAAGCAGATCATGATGATGCATCTTCTTTAATGTAATTTCCATCGACAAAACGACATTCATTTCTCATGTTGAGCCACTTGACGGTCGAGCCACTTTAGTGGAGATAACTTTATTTTCTACCTGTTAGTTGTTAGTAACTGTGGCTGCTGCAGAGACAGGCACAATTGCCAGGTCTCATTTCCACGATGGCTGATTCCTTAGTTATATTGGCTGAGGGGACTTCAGTGGAAGCAGGGTCGATGGTGTTTGGGCCACTGCGGGCTACAAAAAAAGATTCCTTTGTCCGTGGAAGTGTGTAGTGAGTTTATCAAATACAAAAGTATTATCCTTATTTTAAAAAAGGAATTAGCCACAAACTTGACCCACTAAGACCAAAGGACAAAGAGAGTTGTTCTTCTCCTTCCCCTACCCCTTGCCTTTTACAACACAACCATTTACTAGCTGTTGTCTTTGTCACGGCTTTAAGTGTCTGAGAGGGCACCCCGAAGTGTAGACAGAGTTTGTTTGGTGTTTTTAACCATCCCGTTATCTTCTCTATAGTGGGTTGCGTCCATTCGTCATTGAGTTTCTTGCAGACTAGACCGGGGAAATTCAAGAAAATGTCTTGCCGTTGTCTTGTCCTGTGATAGGAATCATTTCTCACTTCTAGCAGTGTGTTAACTTTTCATTTCTCCGGGCAGTTCTTTAAGACCTTGGTGACTTTCTGTAGCCAGCAGTATTTTTCTTTTTTGAATTCACAGTTCAGGAGCATATGATGAGTCTGTTCATTTTGAATTTTGGTTGAAAATTCTCAAGTTCAACTGTGGCACTTCAAAGTTAGGGAAAACTTGGTTTCGAAAATTGATGCTGATACAAGATGGCATATTTAATGACAGATGTATCTATAGAAAGCTGTTAAGATGCAGATTATCCCCCTGGGGAGGGAGATCAAAACTGCCAATCTATAAAATATACTTGATAGGGGCAGGCATGGAATCTATCTATGCAAGTGCTTTGATTGCGGGGGACAGTGTAGCAGCATGTGGCATCCTAACCTAAGAGCAGACAAATCAGCTTGATGACTTTCAAAGCCAAGAATACCGCTGCAGGCAAGGGTACTCCAGTCTAGGAGAAATTAAAACATATAGAGACTGTTATTAATTCCATATCTATTTTTGTGTAGTCAAATCTGTATGCAAATCCTTAGCATCTCATTTCAGCAGATTAATCTAAAAGTGAAGAGTGGTGTGTGAAGCGAATGGAATGAAGAAACTCCACAAATGAGCAAAGGCATCAAGGAAATGGAAGCAGGGAGAGCTTGGAGGCCTCATCTTTTTTTTTTCTTTTTTGAGTGTGTGCTAAGGGAAGTAGCTTTATTTATGTGTTTATTTGTCAGTTATTTTGATGGGGAGCAATAGCAGAAGCACTGTCTGGGGTTTTCCCTCAGAACAGTGACTTGGCAAAAGTTACCACATTGCCTCGCTGGGGAAGCTCTTGGCATTTCACGTCCTGGCGCTAATCAACCAAATCACTGTAATTCCTCCCCCCCTCCCACTAGTAATCTGACTCCTCATTTCTAAATATTATTATATGAATGAAAATACATATGTTAAGGAAATCTAATTACTGAGCACAGATCAGAAAAAAAAGATCGCATCTGTGGAAAATGAAAAATAGTAATGAGAATACTGGAGAATCTTGTAAGAGAAGGTATGAACTGCCAAGGTTGTTTACTACAGTAGCAACATTCTAATTCAGTGCTATACGTTTAATCTCTAACAAACAGAGTCTGTTAAGGATAATACTATGAACATTGGACATACTGCCTTCAGTCATTTTACTGAAGTTGACATCAGCAGGGTCTGATATTTCTGCCACAGGTTCAGCAGCTTCCGCAATCGAAATTTGTGTGAAAGGGAATCTGGCTGTCTGGTGCCCCCATTACTGTTGCATTCTTCACTGATGTACCCTGAGCAGGAGCTGGTTAATCATTTTAACACCAAAGACTTATGTAATCTCAGTGGATGCTCGATAATTCATCTTCTGGTGTTAATGCTGGGTGGGAACAATTAGATATTCAAAGTTTCACAAAGGAAGAGAGAGGCTAAAAATTAATCCATTCTGCTCATATATTTGGCATATGTGTCTTTATCGTAAATATTTCTAGGGGATATAGTTATTTCTGCCATCTTTTCTTAAGCGTGAGAGATTTTTTTCCTTTGATTTTTATATTAGAAAGGAGACATTCTTAAAGAAATGCAAAGTTCTTTTTTCACTTAGATGCTAGAGGCTCATTTGTGTATTCTTCATGGATCTATAACCACAGGCAGATTTCCCATTGATCTTAAAAGGAATTCCTTGCCTTAGGGGGAATGAAACCTAACCTTTCGTTAAAAATGGTCTTAGAAAATTAAATGAATGATTCAAGTTCTTTATTGGAGGGAAGTGGGAGAATGATGATTGGTCTGGATTAGTTTTTTTTTTTTCATATCTTATTTGCCTATCTGTTATCATTAGTCCAACTCTTCTGTGGTTAACTAGGCACCACTATGATAGCATAATAACTTAAACATACCAGGCACTCACAGACTTGCAGAATTTAATTGAATTACACTTAAGTAGTATTGAAAATGGTGACCGTTGCAAAGAATTTGTATGTTATGCTGACTGTGCTGCTAGTCTATGATCTTGTCAAAGAAGAGAACTTTAGGTATGTGCTATACATACATAGAAAATATAAACTTTTATATTTCTTTGCAGCCTTATCACATTGAAGCTATTAAATAAACAAGAAATTCACTATCCTGGCTTTAGCCACTGATTTGGGGCCAGGACTTAGAACATAACACACAAGACTATTGTTGGTAAAAATTTCTTCTACTTAAGATAGAAATTGCTTGCTTTTGTATTGGTGGTATTTTTTTCTTTTTTGGCTTCTACTGATGTCCACTAACGCCATTTCTTCCACAAAGCCGATTCACGTGCTGATTTTTAGAGGTTTGAATTTTGATTGTAATAATTCATGCTGAGCAAATGGTTATTACATTGTTTGTTGCTCTGCACACACAACAGGCTTGGAAAGAAGTCAGAATAGGGGAAAACTGGGAACAGCACGATATGTATTTAAGAGTTTTCGGTTAAGTAGATGATCTCGAGCCTCCTTAGATCTATGCAGCAATCAAGAGAGTTTCAAAGCCAGGAATTTTTGAAGAGTTTTAAAGGTTGAATGCTGACTTTTTAATTTTTTTTAAGCCGAACAACTGTAGACCTTAGGCTATACTATTTAATTTATGCTAAGTTACTCTGGTCTTGGGAAATAGCATCTCCAAATAGGCAGAAGCTGTTTGTGTACTATTATGCAAACTGTTGGAATTTACAAAGTTAAATGTTTGGCTAAGATTTATCCCTGTTGTTCAGTGTCCTTGGGACCAACCACACAGAAGCGTTTCTTACAACCGAGTTTTCATCTCTTTCTTCTCCTTTTCTCCAAATGATTTGTTGCATTTTTCTGTCCTTTCATTCATCCAGTTTATAACACTCTGACTATGTCCAGTAATCCCAGCCCACTTGTCGCTCCCTCTTAAGTAGATGACCTCCAAAATGTTGCTTGAAAGTGAAGCTACTTAGATAAACTTAATCACACCATAGGTTTACCCTTAAGGCACACAAACCAATCTTCAGTTAATTTTCCCTCCAGTAATATTTCATTTTTATTTGTCTTATCCATGAAGAGATTTAACACGTGTTAATCCATTACAGGTGGCGTAACTAATACTGCACAATATCAGAACAGACTAATGGTGTACGAACCCAACCAGGTAAGGACTAGTTAGATGCTCCTGAAAACAGACATTCAAGTTAGCATTTGGTGTGATAGGTATGTATTTTTTAACTATGTTACCAATATATGAGATCTCTGCTTTCTCCTCTATATGTGTATATATTTGTATTTTTTGTATGTATCTGTATTATGTATATGTATATATACGAATTTATAGTATGTGTAAGGAAAATGAACCTTTTATCTAATGAAATTTAGCTAATGAAATTTTGTGGTTTAAATTCCATTTTCCCATAGTTCTTTCCTGTCTGTACTAGGTGGGAAAAACATTTGTTTGGTGTTCATTGGTATTATTATTATATACATACTCTCCTCTTATGTAGAAGACCTTGACTGAAATGTTTAAATGAGCCCCGATGCCCCTTACCCTTTGGCCAGGAGTGTCTTTCTGGGAGGAACACACTGTATAATTTTCATCTCTCCAGGGCAGCTTAGTAGTCAGGCAAACCTGGAGGTAGAAATGCCTGTAGAGTTTGTCTATGCTGTTGACTCACCAGCAGCCAGGGCTTGAATTGTAAACATTCTAATGAGATCTGGCCTTCCCTCTGTCCACTCCTCATATATTTTAGATCTTTTTTTTTTTTTCCCTTTTGGGCTTAGAGCTACAGATCAGCCCCCTTTCCTTCTAATTTAAACAACAGATTTACCAGATGTCTACTGAATTTTACATTTGTCCACTCGTGGACGTGTTTATTTTTTTTTCATGTTTAAAGGAACATTTCAAAATAGTCTAATTTGGGTTTTTTATATTTACCCAGAAAAAATATGAAGGACATGAAACATCAGCTTGGTTTTGGTGACCTGAGCAGGGATGGGCCAAAAATGTGTATCTGGCACCAGCTCAGCTTTCCTTGTTTTTGTATCTTTTTTTATATGCGTTTTTAACCCTTATTGGTTCTGAAAATTAGACAAGCCATCATTCCTGCCTATCCCAATGTGTTTCCTGGAGTTATCTGAGCTTGTGGACTTCAGAGATTATAACTGGGGATGTCAGTGAGTCAGCTGTCCCAGACGGGACCATTAATGTCAGTCTCTCAAATTTGGCACAGATACAGTTAAAGTGGAAAGGAAGGGTTAATGTTTTCCTCAAATGAGGTCTGCTTCATGTTTGTACACACAATCTCTTTTTAAAAATTCCACCGGCATATTGTTTACGGTGGGTGCTGGCAAACATCACATCTGCTTACATCTTGCACAGAATCTCAATCACTCTATCATTCAGCCTTGGTGCTTGTTTCTCTTCTAGGCCTTTGTGGAGAGTCGATAATGCCCACCATCTGCCACAGAGCACACTGCTACCTGCCAATAGGCAGGCTGGGGTGACCTCTGCTTCCCCACCACTGATTAGTATTCACACGCTAGCTTATTAGGAATGACCCCGCCAGGCCCCTCGGTTTCTTTGCCGTTGCAGCGGTTGGCGGCTCACCTGGAAGGCACCGCAGTAGAGGAAGCTAAAGATATAATCAGGGGATGCAGGCAGGCTTTGCAAACCAGATGGCGTCCATAGTCCTGTGGCAGGGGACAGGACTGCTAATGCAAAAATTAATTCCTAATACTGTAATATGGAGTCTGATAGAAGGCACCTGAAGAAAGCCTATGTGGAGCCTAGGCCTTGGTAGCCTAATTAAAGGTATTTCTTGGCCAAATACCTGAAGGAAGCCTTGACTTTCTTGTTAAGGAAGTTACTTATTTGGCTGGAAGGGTGTTAGATTTGAAAATTACCTTGGAACAGTTGTTCTCTTTGCATGACATCTACACATAGAAAAAGGTGGCAGACAAAAGTGGTGTGCCTTTCAAATGGCTGAAAACACACTTTCTATCCAAAAATATCTTTGGAAAAGAAGAGGCAAAGTTCACCGAGGCTATAGAAATGCCTGCCATGAATGAATTAATATTTGTATATATGAACTTAGTTCCTGTTACCCAGAGATGACATAATCTGAGGAAATTTTTGAAATTATACCATTCAAAACATAGGACTTTTCTGGTCAAATTCCAATTTTTCTTAGTAAAAATGCTTCTTGTTTAATACAGAAAGGAAATTCTTAGTGCAATCTACCTCTCTGGGGCAGCTATCAAACTCTTTGTAACTCTGAAGTGTGATTTAAAATTTATTTTTTTTCAAGATGGTATAACCATTGAGTTCCTAATTTTGAACCAGAGACCTATTTAGGGTAAGTTTACCTTAGTCCTTCTTCTCACTCAGGTGCCCACAGAACCAAATATGAGTGATAAATTATATTCAGTACAACATCAGACATCTACTTTTAAAATATAGAGTGCCTAAATTTCCATTTTTCTAGTTTGTCACAAAATGAGGTCATAGCAATGTTAATAGGACTTTAAATCCTATGGCATAGAGGAGGTTTGTTGGCAGATCAGTCCTTAGCTCTTCTTTCATTTGCCCCAAAAAGCTAATTTTGGAGAACAACAAAACACCTTTTCCTTCTCTATCCAGGATGTCCTTCAGTGGCCCTATTCACAAGGGGCAACAGAAATCCCCAGCCATACAATGCTTTTGCATTGAAGTTATTTGCTTAAATGAGTAATCACTGGGTTGAGACTGCTACCATGCTAACTTGTGTTTTCTGGTATCATATTAGACATAGCCACAAATGGACATTATTTCCAAAGTCATTTCATTAAAGACAAATAGAAGAACTGTGTGAATTTCTCTCTCTCTCTCTAAAGCCTTTAAAGTAAATAAGTTTTTGGCTCTTCTCTTTATATGTATTCTTATTGGCCTGAGGTCTGTAAGTTTCGCAGCCATTTCCAAGGTTCATGTTGAAACTGTGTGAGTGATACATTAGGCATGGGGATGGGGGAGGGCAAAGAGCGGGGGTGACACAGGAGGAAATGGAAAGTATCTTAAATTCAACTCAAAAAATATTTTTTGAGGCTCTGCTATATGCAAGATATTTCTTCTGAATGATGGGTATAAAAAGATGGAAAATGGCATAGGCCCTACCCTCCAGGAGCTTTATAATCTAGAAGTCTCTACACTTGGTTTTGCTGTTTCCCATGAAAACACTCGTGCCCCATCACAGGCATATTTCTGCTTTGCTCCCATTTGCAGGATCAGTGGATCAGTCGAAGCCCCATGCCACAGAGGAGGGTGTATCACTCCATGGCTGCTGTCCAGAGGAAGCTGTATGTTCTTGGGGGCAATGACCTCGACTACAATAATGATCGCATCCTTGTGCGACATATAGATTCCTATAACATAGATACAGACCAGTGGACACGCTGCAATTTCAATCTGTTAACTGGTAAGTACTTTTGACTTAGTGAATTCGAAAAATCTAAAACTTGTTGAGACAAGAAGCTGGTTTTGTTTTGAAATAGGTTTTTAAAAAAGATTTTTACCATGTTCCTAAATATCTAAATAAGTGGGGTTGATTCTAGTGACTAGAATAGAGATATTGTTCCTTTTTTTTTTGAGGAGGAAGTCTACTCCTTTAAGTATCAAAGCTAGTAAAGCTAGTTAATTTCTCTAAGTGGCCTGTATTACTTTTGGAGTTTTTTTTTTAAATAATAGCAGAGAATTTCCAGTGTAGAAATTCCCTTTACTGATATAGATGGACAATATATCTGTATTTTAAAGTCTTGGAGAGTTGCCTATGTCACTGAGATAAGTAACGTGCCCATCATCACATAGCTAGCGTGAGTCAGAGGTAGGAAGGACATCAGTCCCAATCCTCTTGGCTCTAAGAATGGCTTTCTGTTCAGCATTCCGTGCTGTCAAGAATACTTGGCACTTATTTAGTACTTGTAGATTTACTGAGTTTTTAAATAAATTTTAAAAAATCTAATTTGATTTATGGGATAACTATGAAGTGTTGTTATTCTCATCTTATAAATGAAGAAACTACAACTCATAAGGGTGATGTGATGTGCCCTAATAAGTACTGGGGGAAGAATTTAAATGCAGGTGTTTCCTGACTTCTGGAACAATACTTTTTCTTTATGTGACATAGCCATCTTGCTTCTTTGTGTGGCTAAGTGATGTTCATACATTTCTTTGCTGAAACAAATATGATTTTGTAAATGATGCAGTTATGGGGATAGGGGTCTGAGTTAATGGATACCTCCCCTCTTCCCCCAAAGTGAGCCTTATATTCCTGACTGAATTTAAGTTCCAGTAAATTTATTTTTTCCTCTTAGTCCAACTATCTTCAATAGACAGAATGATCAGGAAAAGGTTGTTGCTTTGGTTTGTTTCTGTCTTTTTGCACTTCTGTGTTTAGTGATGTGTACAGACAACACTACATTTGCTCCTAAGAAGTAAATAGTGTTGTAGGTATCAGCGTTTCTGGTGATAGTAGTAGCCTTATAGACCCATTTAAAAATTTCTATCCAGGAATAAAGTATTACCATAATGAAAAGCTATGTATAACGTCCTAATTATTCTAACATATCCTTTATTAAGGCATGGAGGGGAGACACAAAAATAACAGCCAGGTGGCACAGTGAATAGAGCACTGGCCCTGGAGTCAGGAGGACCTGAGTTCAAATTCGGCCTCAGACACTTGACACACTTACTAACTGTGTGACCTTGGGCAAGTCACTCAACGCCAATTGCCCTGCCGTTCTCTCTCCAAAAAAAAAAAATAACATAACTTTATTTCATCTTCATGGAGTTGAAAACTTTTTCTGTCTTTGCATTATTACTTATTATTATTATTAATATTATTATTATTATTATATTAATATTATTATTATTGCTTAGAGGTGGCCAGTAAACGTTTTGCCGTGAAAAGGCAGCTGGATTTTGGAATTTTGGATTCTGGGGAGCTGGGGTCAGATCTTATCTCTGCTGCCAGTTAGCTGGGTGACCCTGAGCAAGTTTTCTCCCCTTCTTTGGGTTTCAGCTTCCTCATTTGCAAAATGAAGGCTTCGTACCCAGTGATTGCTAAGGTTCCACCTCCTTCTGTTATATCCTGGGACCTCAGCCTGTTAGTCCATTTCCTTTGAGTCATTTACAAAATTATAAATCAGGTTCTAGGACTTGGCAGATTAAATTACCTTTTGATGACTTTTTAAAGTGGTGAGTCGAAAACCAGGTACCCCAGTGGGCAAACACTCCCAATTCCTAATGCTGGTGACAGTTTTAGTATTCTCTTTTTAGAGTATTATTAGCTGGAAGTAGTGTTTAAATGTTTGAATTGATCTACTTTTTGGACTTTTTAAAAAATGATTTCTGAGTCTCACAAATGCATGTATAGCTTTCTTCTGAGTTACCTTAGACTACAGTTCCTTAAATCTGTGATTCTTACTGGCTTAGGATATAAAATGTGGCTATCACATTCTCTGATGTCCTCTAGGGAAGACTGTGTATTCTTAAGTTATTCTGTCTTTAAAAACAAAACAAGAAACAGTGCCAGCACTAAACTAGGACTTAAATTATTTTGATGTGTCAGCATTTAGGGTTTGCCCCAGTTGTTTCCAAATCAACTATTTTCAAGACAGTTTAAAAACTGTTGTCTGTATGTGTATACACACATATATAGCCATACAATATGTATATATTATATCAGAATCCTGTCTTATAGGTTGTGTTCAATATAGACATATTTGGCAATCCATAGGAATGACTTTTTCACTCAGACTTCGATCAATAAGTATTTTATTAAGTATCTACTACATATTAGGCACTGCGCTAGGTGCTGAGGACACAAAAACTAAAAAAACAAAAATGAAGAAATCTCTTCCTTCAAGGAGCTCATGTTTGGGGTTAAGAGGCGTACCCTATTCACATTCAGGAGACATTCCGCATCTCAAAGATGTGACATAGAAATATTAATTGTTTGCACTTATGCATAGTGCTTTCCCCAGTGAAAATAATATTACTGTTATTTTATAGAAGAGGTCTCAGAGCTAATAAATGGCTGAGCCAGGGCTCAAAGTCAGACCCCCTGATAACAAGCCCGGTTCTTTTCCCTTCATGACTCTGATTGGTACTGGTCTAAATTGGTAGCATACAGTACATACTCTTAGATGGAAGCCCCCTTACTTAAATTAATTTTTAATAAATCATTTCACTAATGGCTTATAATAATTATTTGCCCCATTTCTGACCCTTGTATCATCACGCAGATAACTTCTCTGAAGCTTAGTGTGCCGACAATGGTTCTACCCTTTACCTCCTGGGAGGCAGTGATCAGTTGCCACCTGCCTCTCACTGTTTCTGTTAAATCTACCAGTGTAAAGAAATTGCATCTCTCAGTGCCAAAAGGGTTAATTAAAACATGCAGGTGGTGTACTTTATGCCCCCTTCTTCTTCCTTTTTGCTTCAGGTCAAAATGAATCCGGAGTTGCTGTCCATAATGGAAGAATATATTTAGTTGGTGGCTATTCGATTTGGACAAATGAGCCTCTGGCATGTATCCAGGTGGGTAGTTGAGGTTCCTTTTGAAGTCTCTTCAAGTGGTTCAGAAAGGTTAACTTTTTGCAGAGCTGTTACTAAATGAGGAAAAGCATTCGAGTGAAGAGAGAGGCTAAGATTATATTTTGTGTGTGGCGGGGTGGGTGTGTTCGCTACTCATTTGGCCACTAAGCTGAGGTCTGACTGTATGTTGAAAATTTTATTTATTAAAAGATTGTGCCCCTGAAAGAAAAAAGGGAATGAGCCAGGAATGTTTGTGTATATGTATGTATGTGTATGCATGTATATGTATTTCTCTGTGTAAATGTATACACATATACATGTACGTATATGAATGAGAGGGAGGCCCTCACTCCTGTTTGAAAATAACACAAAACATTTTGTAATAGTTTAAAAACATTCCCCTTCCTTTTATGCATTAGTCATTTTGTTTCCTAAGTATCATAACTGAAAATAATAGGATTCTTCTTTGTTAAGGCTTGTGCACTTCCATTGTTGTTGGCTCCAAAGCCTGCTTTACTTTCTGGCACACAGTTCCCAGAGCTGTTCTGAGCAGCAAGTGGTTTGTCATTGGCCAGCTAGTCCCAAAGCAGTGTTGGCACGAGCTGACATTAGCAGCTCAGGCCCAGCACAGTGCTCAGCATGCCTTTGGAAATAGTCCTAGCCGCCGATGATTTCCTTAGACAGGACCTGTTTTTGTTTTTTTTAAATGTTTTTGGCCATAGTTTTGTATTTCTAGTTTATATGTTGTCTGACTACATGACACTTCCCCCCTGCCCAAACTCAAATACCCTGTTGAAGAGAGAGTTTTACCGAAGCAAAGGTGGCGGGGATGCCCAGCACTTGTTGACTTTGACTTGACATCAGAGAGTGAGGGAAGAGGTTCAGCTCTCCCAGGCATATAAACTATGCTGGAGTCATCCACTATCTGCCACAGTACAAGAGATCAGCCCGATGGGAAGCTCCCTGATTGGAGCATTTATATTCTTTCCTGCACAAATTAGCTGTTCTGTTAAGTGCAAGCAATCTGTGTCAGTTGTCTGTGGTTTCCAAGCTATGAGGAATTGCCATCTGGACATGGTTGGTGAGCTCAGAGGTGCTGCAAGAGCTTTCCTGGGAGTTTTGATCCAGCTGATGGGAGACAAGTGCTTGGTTATGTTTAGGTGATATTTAATACAGTTGTAGCCTCTTTTCTTCTGAGCAGGTTGTAAGTTTGCTCTCATTCCAGTATGTCCTTGGTGAGCTTTGGAGAATCTTTTAAGACCGTTTGGATGCCTTTCTATTCCTTTGGGGTGGGAGGGAGGGAAGGAGGGATAGTCTTTCACGCCTATAACTACTGGCAAAGTGTTGGGGTGGGGGAAGATGTGCAAGCCAAGGAGACATTTTATAACCAACTGTGATCTGTAAGTCAATTTGCAACTATCTGCCTGACCACTGGCCTGATGTAACATCATCTACCATCCTCCATAACCAGCCAAGGCTCAGAATTCTGTCATTCCTGGCCTTGGCCACCAGGTAAGCCTAGGAGCTGGTTATCTGCCTAGCTGTTATACATGTTCAGTCTTTCCCCTCACCCCATTTTCTCCTTCTTGCTAAGAGATTGATAATTAAATCAGTCTTACCATAGCTTCTGTGAAATAGTGTTATTTTATGTGTGTGTAGGTGTATGTATGTATGTACATACATGTATATGTATACACATCTATGTATATATTCACATACACATATGTATATATACACACACACATATATATATATATACATACACATACTCACATATCTATATATATACACACACACGTATATACATATACTCAAAACATCTATTGCCCTATGGCTTCACTTAGATTCCTTGTTGTTCTGAATCATAGGTTGCAAAAGGGAAGCTCTGTAAATGTGAGCATCTGGGAGACAAGTACTATAGTATGGAGAATCTCTTTTCATTTTGAGCTCTGTACACACTATCCTTTATGAGATTGACAAACACCTTTAGCGAGCATACTTTACTATGTTTAATTTGTCTCTTGATATTAATAACCTGAAGACTGCTGAACCGGGTTATCTTTTGTTACCTATCTTAAGGTATCTTGTATTATTTTGTCATATACAAGTGATACCTTGTTGGAGGACAGTCCTTAGGGCGATGTTAAAGAGGTCAGGAGTACTGAGTGGAATGCTTTTCTATAGTTAATAATAAAGATCTTGTATTATCTATACCTTTTTCTCAATTTTGTGATTGTAAGAAGGTAGTCTCTATTTATAGAATAGTTTATGAAAAATTGGCTGTTTCCTTCTCATGCTTTCATCTAAGATTCCCTGAATATTATCTTGCATTTATTTTGTTTATATTTTGGATATACATAATGTATATACACATATACATACACACAGGGTGTCCCAGAAGTTTTAGGGGAGTTTAAAGTTTTGGAGACACTCTGTACATATTGTCCTCCACAAAAGTATATAAGCTCTTTGTGGGTAGAGACTGCTTCATTTTTGCCTTTGTACATCTGGTGCCTAGCATAGGGTCTGGCATGTAAGCAGGCATTTAGGAGTTCCTGTTGATTGGCCCACTTCCTTTTTTTTGGTCATATGTGACACAAGTTGGAAATGCTTGCTATCCTCTACATTTGGGGGGGGTGGCAAGAACGTTCATGGTATTGTCCTAATGCACCCAAAATTATTTTGTCTCCACTGTAGATCTCCTCTGCATAGTCTCGGTCTGACCAAGCCAGTCTTCCCGTTTTAATTTTCCTTGGTGACATTTCAACTTCTGTAGCTTATGTTCTGAAGTGACTGTTCTAGCTCCCACTTTCTTTAAGAGAGATGGAGTAATTTACTCATCCTTACACTTCCGTATGTAGCCCAAAGGGGACAGTGATGTTAGAGATTAAACAGAGTGGCTCTACTCTGATAGATGAAGAAAATAATTTGTTCCAGATTGTTTATGTTTTTTAGTTGTTTGTTGCCCTTCAATTTTTATCCTTATGTGCTCTGAGGATGCTCTGATATGTATTGTCTCACCCCGCTATCTGTATACTCCTTACCATTTTTCAAACTGATGGAGTCTATAATCTTTTATCATAATCTTCTTCCATAAGATTTTACAAATGGGTTTATATTCTAAACAAATGTTTCTCTTGGCTGACCTTACTTGGCAACGAGATCAAGTGTTTGCTGGTTAAGACAGTTTCTAGGCACTTCAGCCCTTTTTGTTATGAGGACTGCTTTATATGGGTTAAACTTTCATAGGAAGTAACAGTGCTAATGTGTATTGCTTTTATCCATTTCCAATTTTTTGGTATCAGTAGCTTGTTTAATAGGTCAGATTTAAAGCTGTTTTAATTGCAAAACATGTCTTTTATTCTAATTTAACATTGTTTGACAAACACAGATAACTGTTAGTCATGTGTGTGTGTATGGTTTGGTTTTTGGATAGGCCCAAACTCCTTGATTCACTCTTCTTGAGGAAAATAATTACTGACATACAGTAGAGAACTAATTTAGAGAAATATCACTATACCTCTTTGTAACCTAAACTCTGCACTTTTCTTTACTATTTTTTCTTTTCTTTTCTTTTTTTTTAAATTTATTTTAATATGTTTAGTTTTCCGCATTGATTTTCACATGTGTTTGAATTACAGATTTTCTCCCCATTTCCACCCCCTCACTACAAGATGGCGTACACTCT
>CM053627.1:146952475-146971898 GCA_028646595.1 Phalanger gymnotis | reverse complement strand
CTCCCCTCAGCTGGGGGCTGGGAGCTCCGTGCGGGACAGACCTTACCCAGAGACCATCCAGGCTGTCCTGGGCTGGAGCCCTGCTTCCCGCTGCCACTTTGTGGTTTCTGCTGCTCTAGAATTGGTTCAGAGCCATTTTTTTATAGGTTTTGGAGGGACTTGGTGGGGAGCTCACGCCAGTCACTGCTTCCCAGCTGCCATCTTGGCTTTGCCCCCTTTTTAAGGTAATTTTAAATGTATTTGTTTTTCCAAATTTTCATAAGGAGGGCTGGTTTGTTGATTTCTAATTATGGGGGATTTTTTCCAACCACCATGGCTTTGATTGTTAAGGTAGCAGGAGCTGATGGATTGGAAGATCTGAAAAAGGGATATACTCGAGTTGACTTTAATGCAAGGCCCTGGACTTCTGAATTTGGAAAGAAAGGATTTTAAGTCATTTTTTGTTTTTAAATACTGAGCAGCTAAATTTACTCAAAATTAAAAAGTAGAGTTGAATTAGTGATGAATGGCTTCTGCTGAACCTTCCAAATGGAGTACATAGCCCTGATCCAATTGCTCTGATGTCAGGGATCATGTCAACAGAACATCTAAAAGTATCTTAGAGATCATCTATTCCCGACATTCTTTGGAGAGGCAATATAGTATGGTGGATAAAACTGCGCTGGAGCCAACAAGAACTGGGTTCAAATCCATCTTCAGATACTTACTGGTTGTGTCACCCTAGCCAAGCTTAACCTTTGTGCCTCAGGTTCCTCCTCTGTAAAACAAAGGGGTTGGATTGGATGGCCTCCTCTAGGGTCTCCTTGAGGTCTAAAGCTACGATCCTATCTTACAGATGAATAAAGAGATCCAAGGAAATAAACTAACTTTCCTAGAGGTGACATAGCTAGTGACATAGCCAAACCACTTCTTCTTATTTCTAACAAGGCCTACCACAGTTCTGGGGAGGTAACACTTCATAACTGCTAAGATATATTAGACAGCTTCAGTCTTAAAGAATCTGGTCCAATGTCTGAAACAGCAAAGAAGGCCTACACCAAATTGATCACTCAGGTACTATTTATGGTTCTATCGTAAAAGCCACAAAAAATCCATTTTTGGTATTATGGCATTAACTGGCAAGATCCATAAAAATTCAAAGTCATTAAACAATAAATATAAGAAAATAAAGATAGAGGTAGCTGACCTGAGCTAGTAAAATGTGAATATCTTGCATCCAATACCTTTATTTTAATTCAGCTCTTCTGCATTAATTAATACCTGTTAAGAAATGATCATGTTTGGATTTCCATTCAGGTTTCTGTGGAAGGCCCTCTAAGGGTATAGAGCAGTGTCAGGGAAAACAAACCAGCACAGTGGAAAAGAATCCTGGATTTGGAGACAGAAGCCCTTAGTTTAAAGTCACAAAACTGCACTGGGCCTCAGTTTCTTCAGCTGTCAAATAAGGGAGCTGGACTAGACAACATCTAAGATGTCAAGATCCTATGGCTGTTCTCCAAGAGCAGACAATTTAGCTGGAGGGAGTGTGGCAAGTCTTGGGGGGAGGAGGGAGGACGACAAAGTGAAACATTTTTTGTGATATGCAAGGTTATATATAATTACATGCTGGAATAAGCACTAGAGACGCTAAGTGACAAAAGAATTCAGAGGGCGGGTGGAGGATGCAAGTTGGAGGAGGGTGGGAGTGGAGAGTAGTAGCAGGAAGGGTAGAATCTGATTATAGACAGCCTTGAATACTAGGCTGAAAAATTAGAATGTTTTCCTCTACACGATTTTTGGGGCAAGAGAATAGCATGAACATTTACCAGGGAAAAGGAAATAGGATGGACAGGAGAAAAGTCTGGAAGGAGGCTCCTCCAATGAGGAAGCTACTGTAGCCAGTAAATTCGATGACAAAGATATGGAGAGGGAAAGTGATAGCAAGAATAGCTTTTTCTAGGAAGGGATGAAAGTAAGATATTACAAAGGAAGAATTGACAAGATTGACATGGCAGCTGGCCAACTGGTTATGGGCAAGGAAGAAGCCAAAGATGTAAAGGAAACTGAGAGTGGTTTCAGCAGCATGGCTGGTAGAAATCATGTTACAGAGAGTTTCAGAGGGAATGAGTGTTAAATGGCTAAAGTCTTCACTTGCTATATTTAGGAGTGAAAGGAGAAAATTTTCTTCCATGGATAGCCAGGTGATAGTCACACTGTACTCTGCCCTCAATAAATCTCCTATGGAAAATTGCATTTCGTCCTGAAGATCTGTAGAACATTCAGAGGGCAAACAGGATAATAAAGGGCCTTGGGTTCATGTCATATGGCTCTCTACTCTTCTCCCTTTATCCTATTTCACTTGGCCATCTCAGTTTCCGTGGATTTGACTACCATCTCTATGCAGATGATTTTCAAATCTGTTTGCTGGGCCCTAACTCCTCTCTTGACCTATAACCTCACATCTCCAAATGTCTTACACATGTCAAATGATGTCATGTAGACATCTCAAACTCAACATGTCTAAGATTCAAATCGTCATCTACCCCCCAAACCCTCTCCTCTTCTGAACTTCTAAATTACGGTCAAAAGTACCACCATCCTCCTCACCATCCAGGTTCGGACCCTAGGCTTCCTCCTTGACTCCTGACTGTCACCCTCCATATCCAATTATTTGCCAAGTCCTATCATTTCTACTTTTGTAATGTCTCTTTTATAGGCCCTCTTCTCTCATTACCTCATGTCAGGTATAGGTTGGACTTCGTACCTCAAATCTCTTCCCTCTCTAGTCTATCCTTCACTCACATTTTTCTAAATTAATTGCAAGTCTGACCATGCCACCACCCTCCTCATCCCGGCTCTCCCATTTGATTAATTTCAGGGGTTTCCTATTGCTTCTAGGATCAAATATAGAATCCTCTGTCTGGTTTCTAAAACCCTTCATAATCTGACCCCTTCCTACCTTTCTAGTCTTCTTAAACTTTACATGTCCACCACCTCATATTCTGCATTTCAGTGATGCTGGCCTCCTTGCTAATTCTTGCACACAACACTTCTCTCTAGACACTGCATTTTCACTGGCTGTCCCCTCCATGCCTGGAACTCTCTCTGCCTCCTAGCTTCCCTAGATTCCTGAGTCTCAGCCAAAGTACCAGCTACTAAAAGAAGCCTGTCTCAGGCTTCCTTAATCTTAGTGCTTCTTGATGAGATTACCCCCAACTTATCCCTCCTAGGGTCTGGCAGTAGGAACTTAACAAATATTTGTTGGCTGACTTACTGAGAATTAGTTGAAGGAATTGGGAACATTTAGCCTAGAGGACAGAAGAGACTTGGGGGATACAATAGCTGTCATCAAGGGTTGGAAGGGTTTTCATTTGGAAGAAGGACTGGATTTGTTCTGTTTGTCACCAGAATCAGGAAATAGGTGTGAGCTGCAAAGATGCCAATTAGGCTAACTGATGTCTAGAGTTGAATGGCTGCCTTGTGAGGTGGTGGGTCCTCACTCCTAGAGGTCTTCCAGGAGAGGATGAGTAATTGTTTATTGGGTATATTATAGTGAGAATTACTTAGGTATATAGGATATATATACATCACACACACACACACGCACATGCACATGCTGTTTAGACCTCTGCCAACTCTCAGATTGTATGATCCTCTACAACATAGCTGGGATACAATCAAGAATTTTTTCAAGAAGGATAGGGGTAGCCCGGTCACATTTGAACAGATAGTGGAACTGATTGAAAATGGTAGTAATTTTCCTGGCCACAGGCATTTGCTACAATGTATATGCACATAGATCTATGGCTTTAATATAAAGAGATATTTTAATATTTCATCATGGTGTGGCTATAACCTTTTGTTCCCAAAGCATAAAGTGGAGGCACAAGTTCTTGTAGATCTCATCTACAAAACGGAAAGTCTTTTTGAATGTGGGTCTAGTTAGATATTCAGTGTTGCCTGTCTAAAGACTGGCCTAACTATATGGGAAGGGCTTATTGCCAGAAAGTTAGGCACCAGATCATACATTTATGCCACCACAGCTCTTCAAGACCTATTGTCCAAGGCAGGGAGGGATTACAGTTTCAGTGGTGGAGGACAGGTTCAAAAAGAGAAACTCAAAGATCTGAGTACCAAAATAATGATATATTTCAAGAATACCCATATACATGTAGTCACATACATACTCATGTAAAAGCAAAGAAACAGACTAAAACGCACAAAATAAATATTCAATAACAACTCTTTATATCCCTTACATTCACAGTGCTATTTTTTCCACAGCAAGATCCTCAAACTAAAGATGCCATTCCTGTAAACCTTTTAAAGACAAACCTCAAATGACCTGAAATCCTTTCAGGTGCTGAAACTCTGTTGACAGAACAACTCAGGTTCAATAAGTCACTTTGATAATGGAAGAAAAAAAGTTTGCATAACTCTACCCTATAAAAGAGCACAAAGATACTCTAATTCCATTAGCTGAAGCAATGACAGCAGCTTACAACAGTATAGATGCTTCTTTGGACCTGGTGAACCATAACAGTGAGTGAGTGTGTGTGCGTGTGTATGTGTGCGCACATGCGTGTGCATGTGTGTGTGTGTGTGTATATATGTATAGGGGTCCAGGGCACTACTAGCTTGATGCTTTGGATAAACTTTATTGTTAGGGTTTCTTCTCAAGCATGAAATATTTCAAACAACACGACCCCCTTAATATTCTAAAATAGTAGATTTTTCTTTTTCTCCCAACAGGAAAAAAAAGCCCATATGCTGATTTGTTGTCCTATAACTAATACAGAATTTTTGGCCCAAGAATCTCAAATTATAATTTACAGGTCTAAGTATTTTCCTTGGTAAAGTACTAGATCCATAATAAGATTACAGAGTCTGGGGATAAAGAGAATAAGTTATTATGGAATTACCAAATAAGGCCTACCAAACAATTACCGAATAATATGGAATTACCAAAAAAAAATGAAAATAAACAGGATTATTCAATCCAGACCAATAGCTGGTTAGATGGCTATGATAATAATAACACCTATTTCGGGAGGCCATTTAAATATCAAATGAGATAGCATAATGTACCATATAAATGCTAGCTATTATTATCCTTAAAATTAATATACAATGCATGTCACCCTCTCTCCAGTGATGAGTTAATAAATATGACAGACTTCATGTTATACCCCAGGTGTAATGGGAGTAAGGCCATTCATGTGACAAAGTTTTGTTAAACCAGCATACCCCACATAAGAGTTTATGCTGTAAGAGCAACACCACTCAGGGAAAAATATAAACCCATCCCTCTGCCTAATATCTGATTTGTTATCGTACTAATTCTCTTATGTCCAGTTCAAAAGCAAATAAGTTACATTCTGATTCTGCCTCACGAATTCCCATGAATATAGAAACTATTTCATTAATTACGTAGCTCTGAGCCCCCACCCTGGTATATAAAAACTAGAAAAATTTATTTTCCCATATATATTTTCTCTTGCCTCAAACCCAGGTCTCATAGATAAACATCAATTACTAGCTACATAATTTATAACAATAATCCATAATACAAAAATGTAAATGAATATTTTAGCAATGAATATAAAAAAGGCCAAAACCAGAAACAACTTAACCAGTGGCTGCAACAGTTGACACCTTGGTTCGATGATTCAGTTTTCTCAAGATTGCTGTTTAAATTTCCCAGGAATTCTTCTCAGGGTATCTCCTCCATGGAATAAGATGTAAACTCAGGTCTTTCAAAATCTCTCTCATGGACTCTTACAAAAGTTGACAGTTAATTCATTCAGCTGCATCTCTCAGAAGACAATAGTTACTGTCTGAGTCTCCTCAGGAAAAAAAATTTCTCTTAATCTTCTCAGTTCTCACACACTCCTTCAGTCATGACAGTTAACTGTCACCTCCCTCCTCTGCCCCCATCACAATTCTATTACATTTTTTAATTAAAATAACAATAATCAAAGTCTCCACATGGGGTAGGTGGCTATATAGGCTAGGGTTACATAAATAAAAGGACAAATGGTGACATGACAGATTCCAATAATACTGTGAGAATACAGTAACACTAGTTGCTGAGGAAACATATACACTCCCTGAAGACTTGTATGAGTCTCTTTAAGTGTGAACCTGAATAAAGAGCCCAGAGACAATTTCCCCAAATTTCTTCTTCTGTGCTAATCTTAAAATAGCTAGATTTTTTTTTCTGGACATGCTACAGGCAAATCTTGATTATTCAGGTCTCAGTACCCAGATTACGGATTAGCTCTGGTCCTAGTTCCTCCCCCTCCTCCAACTGTTGCCTGACTTCTGGTCACATTGAACACTTAATCAATGTGTGTTGATTGGTTGATTGTGACCAATAAAAAGAGACTGGCTACGGAATTCAGACAATGGGGAATGAAATGAAAGGCAAAAAGGTTTTATCTTAACAAATAAGGATTATTTATTCATTTAATTTTATATAGCTCTCCTTTCTAGCTGAAGATTAGTTCTACTTGACAACCCTGACAGGAGAGAAAAAAACCTCTATGTTGGAGCTAAAAGGCAGGGCAAGGGAGCCTAGAATTTCTCAATACTTAGTGTACCTAAATACAAGTTACAAAAGAACTCCAAGAAAAATCACCCTCAAACTCTGAATTATTTTTGTGGAAAATATCCTACACAGAGCCAAAAATGATCACCTACCACAGTGCCTGGCCCATATCAATAGTTTAACAAATGCTTGCTGCTTGACTGGCTTCCATGTAGCAGTGTACCCATAATTTCATGAGAGGTGCAAAATAATCTCTATTAGAAAATGGCTCTCTTTCAATCTCTTTACTTGAAAACTCTTCAAAGCTTTACCTAGTGAACCAATTCCCACTTCCTCAGTGATGTGCTCTATGGAAATGTAGAGTTAGATAAAGAAAATTATAGAAAACAGATTTTTATTTTTAACACATCATTAGAAGATATCTAGCTCATAAAAGTGGGAGTTTGGAAAGTGCAAATGGTATATGGTGGCTTTAAGTAACAACAATATGTTGAAGTCCCTAAAGACAAGAGCAAGTCACATAAAAACACACTAAGTGTTCTCATTTTCCAGTTTCAGTCTCTCCTCTTGACCTGGTTGTCCTAGGAAGGATAAAAGTCGACTATAGGCTTCCCTGTTAAAACAAAAATGAACAAAATATATTATGTACCTTCCATTCCACTCAAAGTACCTACACACTGACACCCTCTGAAAAATGAAGTGTAAAAATAGGCATAGGAAAAGCAATGACTCCTTTCAAATCCATATTTACTGTTTTGTTATAATTAAGGCCAGTGGAACTATCAAAGGTATTTTGGTTTGGCTTAGAGCGGCCCTTAATGAAATTCAAGTTACAAAGTAGCCTGTAAAATTTCATTAATCTACTTAAATAATATGGCATTGAGGAGTCGGGGGACTTAAATAGGTAATGACATTCATCATTTAATTCTTATTAAGTGGATAATAAAGGTATGAAAATCAAATGGCAAATTTTTGATATAATAAGCATAAACAATAAAGGGAGGATAAACTGGAGGATTTTATAATGGCCTTTCTGTACTCCATGTTCTTCTCTACCATGTTGGATCAGAAAACTTCATTAGTTTAGAAACGTTTTTAAAAGATCATTCTAGGACTAAGATTTATTTCAAATGATCCAGTGAATAAATAGTTACTGCTGCCATATTACAGGGAAATTCCTCCTGAAAGAAGCTTTTAAATAAGCAATATTTTCTTTCACCTCAAACTTTTCTTTCCTTAAAAAGAATTTAAATAATTAAAGACAGAGTAACTACTTAGAGCTTTTTCATTTGGCTTATAAAATTCCTTGAGTTGCAAATTAGTATGTGAAATCAGAATCATGGAATCACGCATTTAGGGTTTGAGGCAGACTTAGAAGTCATGTATTCCAACCTCCTAACTTAACAGATTTAAAACACAAGGAAACAGGCCTAAAGACTTCAGTTAAATGACTTGCCCAAAGGTACACATACAGCCAAGTGGCAGAGGCAGGTAACAAGCATTTAATGGCAAACCATTCCAATATCTTTATCAAGATGACCCAAAAATGGGGTCATGAGTCAGACACGACTGAAATGACTCAATAAAAAGTTAAGGGCCAGACACTGTCCTAAGTGCTGGGGACAGAAAGAAAGGTAAAAACAAAGTCTCTGACCTCCAGGAACTCACATTCTAATAAAGTGATAAATATGCAAATAGCTACGTACATATGATATATACACACATACATACACACATATACGCACAGTGTGTTGTTTTTCAGTTGTTTCAGCCACATTTGGGGTTTTCTTGGCAAAGATACGGGCTAGAGTGGTTTGCTATTTCCTTTTCCAGCTCATTTGACAGATGAGAAAACTGAGGCAAACAGAGTTAAGTGACTTGCCCAGGGTCACACAACTAGTTAAAAGTGTCTGAGGCTGGATTTGACCTCAGGTCTTCCTTATACCAGGCCTCATGCTCTGTCCACTGTGCCACATAGCTGCCCTATATCCAGTGCCAATGGAAGGTAATCTTAGAAGGAAGGCATTATTAGCAGGAGTGAAAGGCGTGACTGTATATCTTATGTGAGCCGTGAAGGAAGCCAGGGAAGCCGGCAGTTGGAGGTGAAGGTTTGAAACCAACTCACTAGACCCTGGACATGGCGCCATTTCTATTGCAACATGATCCAATTAAATAATACTATTGTTTTTTAACATGGTGGTGTTCAATAGGCCAAAGTCATTTTAAGTTGAAAATTGTTGTGTCTATGTTTATATGTGTGTACACAAAGTTGCCATGACTATAAATAAGGTGGATTTTTTTTTAAAAATAAGCATTTGGATGAATACATGAGGTGTAGAGTCAGAGGGCTTGGGTTCTAATTTCGGTTCTTTAACTTGATACTTGTAGGACCATGGGCAAATCACTTAACCAACCTGGGCCTTAGTTTGCTCATCTATAAAATTGTGTATGTGTGTGTGTTTATGCGTGGAGAAGTTTGGAACATAAGACCTTTAGGGTCTCTTTGAACTCTAATATGAAGACACTGACAAGCTTTTCAAAGTAGTCAACGTAGGTGGCTAGCCAAGTACAGCTAATGTTCTGACAATAAATACTCAACATACTGACAGTCTACCTTCAGAGCCAGCTCAGCAGGTAAGTGAGAAAGCTAATCTTACTGCTTTACAATCACATTATGTTGCCTCCTCCACTCTACCTTTCCCATGAGATAACTTAAGTCAATGATCGTCTAGACTTCATGTCAAGTGACTTGGTTATTTACAAACCTCAGATCTACCCTCAAAGAACACTGATTTGTCATTGAGGTGGCTAGATACTGTACAAGAAAGTAACACTATAGGCTCTAAAGGTAATTCCAAAAAACGACTTCCAAAAATGTTCTAAGTAATAGCAACATCATATAATGAGTGTAGTTTCCAAATTTGCTCACTTTGAAACAGATGACATTCATTTGGAAGTGTAATTTTTGGTAGTTATGTTAAAAAAATAAATTTTACTGCTTTATGCCTGCTTAAATTGATAAAACTTTGATAGCTCAAAAGATTCCACCCAACACAACAATTTATAAGCACTACTGTACAAATTTATACCCTAGAAACTTGTTTCCTCCAAAATAAATGTGTCTTTTATTATCGTCCCAAAGACCAAAATAAAATTATAAAACATACCTTTGTGCAATATTTCTACCAAGTCCTTGTTTAAGCTCAGAGTCCTTCAGGCACTGAGTGAGTGTGGGAATCAAACTGGTGACAATCTGTTGGTCTAATTCTGCCACAATTTCTAAGGTGTTATAGACTTGGTGCTCATATATCATACTATAGTCTTGGACAAACTGTCTAAAAAGAAAACAGAATACTTAGGATTATCTCTGGTGCTCATCCTCAGTCCGGTTTCTGCTGGCCAGTGCACTGTAATCTGAAAACATCAGGAAGATCACTTCTAGATGGGAATTCTAAGAATTTTACTAGAAATACACTTCTTAAGGGAAGTACAGATTATTTCTATCCTCACTGAAGTGTAACTGTACATATGGGAGCAGCGAAAGGAAAAAAAATGCCTTATTCTGGTACAGGTGAGAATTAGAGGGGAAAAAACTTTCCACTGACCCTTAAAAATTCCCATAGTTTTCTATTCCCTCTCTCAGAAGTGAGGCGGGGGGGGGGGGGGGGGGGGGGGGGGGGGGGAGAGCAGGGAATCAGCTTTGAAATTTTTCTCCTGGGCCTTCATATCTTCATTATTATGATTAAAGATTATGTCAAAAATTTAATTATATATATATATATATACATATACGCACACACACATATATATGTATATATATACATATATATATATATATATAATATAAATTCTATCTCCACCCCCAATTATGATTCTCTTCTCAAAACAAACTATCCAACATGGTACCATGTACACGAATAACACATAGGTGTGTGTTTGTTTTTTAGCCCCTCCTGCTGCCTCACATTTTCCAGAAATTCTACATTTTTAGTTTGCTACAGTTCTTGGAGTAATCGAGTTAAATCCAGAGCAGACCACTGGGCAAGAGAAATGAGAAACTGAAGGCTATATGATAAGATAGCGGTGAAGCAGTAGTACCATACTCTTCTACTCACTTTAATTCATTACAAAGATATGAACTCAGGGGGTAGAGTGGGAAAAAAAATATTGGACTTGGGATGAAGAAATCAGTGTTTGAATGCTAACTCTGACAGTTAATAGCTATGGCATGGTGGGAAACTTGCCCACCGAGTTTCATCATTTGTAAAAGAGAGATAATATTTGCACTACCTAGCTTTTAGGTTTGTTGAGAAGACAGCATTTTGTAACCTGAAAAGTACCATATACATAAGGGGTAGTAAAACTGAACCCCAGATAACTATAATCACCAATCTTAGTCCTGGAAACCAGATGAAAAAAAAAACGCATCTCCTTCCTCTAGTAGGAAAGGTAGGAGACCATGGGTGTGAAATGTAGCACATACTGTCAGATACAGCTGATAAGGTCGGCTGTTTTTCTTCACTGTCCTTGTTATAAGAGAAGGCTCAGTGGGTGGAGAAGGAGGGAGAGAAGTATATATTTGGGAATGGCAGTAATGTAAAACTAAAAGCATCAAACTTTTTAAAAAACATGAATTATCTTAACCTGCATCCAAGAAATTGAGGAGGAAAGAGAAATGGAGCTTTCTATGTGCTCCCATTAAAGTATGTACAGTAAAGTGAGTTCCAGAGATTCCTATCTCTGATCCTAAGGGTCCTATTTATCGAGCTCCTAAAGTCTGTGCACCTGGCATCATGAATGCAGCAACGCCCCCCCCCACCCGTCCCCGGCCCCCAGCTCCCTCCTAACCCATGTCAGCATCTCTTCTCTACAAAATCCACAGGTAATCTAAAGTCAGTTCAGGCACCTTTTCCCAGAAGACTTTAAAACGAAAATACAGGGTAATAAAACTGCCAAGAAGACAACAATTGAAATACTATAAACAAATAGTAACACATTATGTTTGGGATAATTAGTTATTTAAAAAACATGTTGGCTGTCAAATGGCTTGCAATAGCTTCCTTGCCAGTTGGCATATTTTCCAGTTACCTAAACACAGAAGTCAGCTGGGTGGCAGGCTCTCCTCCTGACCCTGCTTGGCAGGCTTTTACAATGGAGTCCAGGTTCTCAGTGGCTAGCCTTTTAACTAGGAGGAAAAATTATAGTATTACACAGTATGTCTGAATTGACCATCTGGATACTAGTTTTTATGAAGACTTTATTCTCTTGATTTAGAAAAATAAATAGGCTCTTTTCTTAAAGTATATACTTTCTTCTTTTGATTTTCTTTAGCTGAGGATCAAGTAAGCAAAAGCTGAGAGTTTTATTTTTTTTATGTCTATGTGCATAAGCCAACTTGTGCCCTGCCCCCATACCACCTTTCCTATGCAGGTAATAAATGACATAAAAGGAACATTCTTTGCTACTGGTCCACCTCAAATTGTCAATGGCCTCAGGCATGTGGGCACAAAGCTATTTGCAAGGTGGCTCAGCTTCTCTTCCCCCACAAGGACTCATTTATGGAACTGCTCTCTCCCCAACCCATCTTCCCTCAGAACATATGGCAGTGAAATCATAAAGCAACATTTGTATTCAAATATACTAAAGATTGACTGAAAATAGGTTGCTTTGGAACAGCCTGTGAATCTAATAGTGCATTTTGAAGTTTATTTTGTTAAAAGTACCAGCCCAAAGATTTCAGGTTAAAAATCCTTGTTTCTGAAAAACTCTATAAAAGCTAATAATAAATGAGATATAGCTATAACTATAATGTAGATGTTCTATTAAAAAACTATACAATTCACAACTTTTGGTGACTGCATGAAAAGGATACTATAAATCTGAAATGTGCACTTGATAATCCAACTAGTAAGATAATGAGTACACTTTTTTGGGTGTAGGTTCGCTGATATTTTATGACAGATAATGAAAAAAGCCAAGAGCATCAAAAGAGATATTTTAATTAAAGGAGAAAATAAATTACTTCTTTAGCCAGATAACTTGAGGGTGAAGGGAGGTAAGAGGGCAGTGGCAACTCCTTTCTCAGCAATTCAAACTAATATAAAAAATTAGGATGAAATTTCAAAGGGTCCAATTGAGTAACCATGTCTTAAGAATTTATGTGCAAGACACTGTAGTAGGTGCAGGAGACATAGACCAATCCTCCCCTCCCCCCCACCCGAACTAGTCTTTATCTTTAAGAATTTATTCTATTGGAGAAAACAAAGATGTAATTTTTTAAATATTAAAGATAGATATCATACAGAAGACAGAAGAGAGGACTATAGCGTGAGTTTGAGCCAGCTGCAAAATATAACCAATGAAGAACACCTTAAAAGACAGTGTAAGGGATATTATCATGGGACTATATTAGAGAAAGAAAAGATAAGCTGTTTATGTGGTGAGAGAAATGGAAAGCAGCTGAATGACCAAAATGCTCTGCTCGTGCCCTTAGAATGTCAAGAGAAAGTGGGTAGACTCTCTCTGTGGCAAACATATGAGAGGACATGGATCAGAGAACTACAGAATGGGCAGGGATTGATGGATTTACAATCTGCATCACTGAAGGGAAATCTCAAATCAATGAGATCACAGATCCATTTGAGTATATAAATTGAGTAAATACAAAAAACCTTCTAGGATAGAACTTGTTTCAAAAGGCTTTTCTGTAAAGACCAGTTACTGTTGCTGTCTTTTTTAGTCATGGAAGCTTGTAAAAGAAGTTATTTTCCTCCAGAGTTTCTATTTTTTAAAAATTTTCAGTTTTGAATTCTCTCACTTCTCCCCACCCCCACCCACCTATTAAGAAAGCAAGGGGGAAAAAATTATGAGCATGTAGTCATGCAAAATAAATTCCAAAAAACAAAATTCCCATATTATTCATGCCTCCCATTTCTCCCTCCCAAAAAGGAGAAGAAAACATATTTCACTTTGCACCCTGAGTCCATCAGCTCTCTTTCTGAAGGTGGATAGCATGTTTCTTGAGTCTTCTGAAACTGGCAGGTCATTGTATTGATCAGCTACTAAGCAGTTCAAAGTTGATTACCTTTATGATATTACTATCATTATATAAAATATTTTTCTGGTTCTGCTCAGTTCACTTGGCATCAGTTCATACTATTCTTCCCAGGTTTTTCTGAAACCATCCCATTCATCATTTCTTACAATACAATAGTAATCATATTTATATGCCACAACCTGTTCAGTCATTCCCCAAATGATGGGCATCCCCTCAATTTCCAATTCTTTGCTACCACAAAAAGAGCTACGATAAATATTTTGGTACACATGAGTCTTCTTCCTTTTCCTCTGATTTCCTTGGCGCATAGACCCAGCAAGTAGTATTGCTGGATCAGTTTTATAGCCCTTTGGGCATAGTTCCAAATTGCTTTCCAGAATGGTTAGATTGGTTTACAATTCCACCAACAGTGCATGAGAATACCTGTTTTCCTAAAGCCCCTCCAGCATTCACCATTTTCCGTTTTTGTTACCTCGGCCAATTGGATGGGTGAGAGTTGTTTTAATTTCCATTTCCATTTCTGTTGATATTATTGATTTTGAGCATTTTTCATATGACTACTAATAGCTTGGATTTCTTGATAGTAAAGGTTTTAATTGTCATTCTCTGGGAGTTCTGTTGTTGGGGGTCCCCGACCAGCAAGGACCCCAATCTCGGGATGCAATGGATGAGGCAGGAGTCAGAGTGGATACAACTCCATTTTATTGGGAGAAATCCTCCATTTTTATAGGGTTTGCACTACAAGAGCAGAAGCAAGTGGTCAATGGGTAAGAGGATGACAGCATGGGAAAGAACAGAAATGTTGCAGAGGGACAGGATAGAAATGTTGCAGTACAGGCATACTGATGCACTTTGTTCTGATGTGGGTATTGATATAGGGAAGGATCTGGATTGTTGCAATGTGTGGTACACTATGGTATCTGCAAGCGTATGGGAAAGATTAGGACTGTTGCAAGATAGTTTCTGTAGGGGTATGGGAACAAGAGGGGATGTTGCCCTACAGTATCTACAGAGGCATGGGAATGCTTGGGCATGTTGCAAGATGGTATCAGAGCTGTATGAGCTACGTGAGGCACGAGGTGGGATGTCCCCGTAAAGTATCAAAGATGTTCCAGTAAGCAAAGTAACAAAGCATTGTGCGAGGCATTGTATTAGGCACTGGTTCAAGAGCATTAGGTAATGGCCAGCTGGATCCCTTCTTCTGGGCTTGAGAGTCCTTGGTGGACAGACTGCCTGCATGTGTAGGACGACTACAGGGGCTGCTAAGGGCGGAGGCCCTCCCTCCGGGCGCCTGCCGTTCCAACTCCTACTAAGCCTGTCTGGTTTTACCCAGGAAACAGGCCAAGTGCTAGGGTCCTAACAGCCCCGGGGTGGGCACCAACCCCTTACATTCTGTCATGGCAGTTTTTAATAAACTGATAGGACAGTCAATGGAGATAGTTTGGGAGAAATTATAGAGGAGACAGAGAGAAAGGGGGTGAGGAAAAGCTTCTTTCTTGAGACAATGGTCTCAACTGTTATTTTATGAAGAATTTTATGAATGGTTTTGAAAGAGATTAAGAGTAAGAACTTGAGAAAAACTTAAGAATCTTTTCTTGTCCTGAATGTAAAGAAGCTGGAGGAGAGAAAAGATGAAGGGACCCTCTTTCCTGATGAAAGTATTTTAACTTTTAGTTTGTAAAGAGGATGATGAAGAAAATTTGTGATAGAAACTCTGCTTTGTTTCTTGAATGGACTGAATGGTGTAGCTATGTTTCTAAAAGTAAGGAGAAGTAATAGGATGATGGCTGGAGGTTACCCTGTGGTCTTTCTGATAGGTGAAATACTGTAAATGTTTATGTTCTTGAGTTATTAGTGATTACATTATTAATGAACTGCACAGCCAGTAACTTGAATACTAAGCTATTCTTAGGATATTAGGGGTTTCGATATAGTGATAATAGCAGCTCCTTATGAGGAAAAAGATTTCTAGAATTTATTAAATAATTGATAATAAATTGAGGTGGGGGCTCTAAGACAACAGATTAAGGAAGCTATTCCAATTTTGTTAACAAAATATCCAAACTGATCCCGAGGGAATTACCCTAGAACTGAGGATTAGAATGAATATGGCAATGGGTCAAGCAGAAGGGTGATGGGTGACCTACAAGTGAATGTAGTCAACTGCAGACCCATGATAACTCTGTTAGAAGCAATATATAGAGATAAGTAAATACAAAATATTTTCAACAGGGAGAAAACACTAACAACTGCAGAAATTAGGAAAACCTTGGAGTAGGAAATGGCATATGAAGGATGTTAAGGACTCTGTTAGGTAAGGATGAAGGAAGAATGCATTCTAGACCTGAGGGTACTATCTATGCAAAAGCATGGAGAAGGGTGATAGAATGATATCTACAGAGAACAGTGAAAGATGTTGAACATCAACGCTGGTTTGGCCAACAGAAGATGAACTATTTATGATTGCATTTTATGAAAATAATCTACTGCTAAGAAACTGGGATACCACTAGTAGGCTGGTCACTAAGTGATGAATTCTTCATCGATAGCAAATCATGGAACAAAGAAAAAGTCCTATTTCAAATTCCTTTTGTTTGTTCAGTGATGGTGGCACAAAGGCAGAAAAGGCTGTAGAGTGCTCTAAGAAATCACAGCTTTCAGGCTGTTATAATTATGAATTTAACTGCTAGTACTCTAAATGTGAGATCTTTGTCCAATGACAGAATTAACATAATTGAAGAACAGAATCACATCTACATTGATATTCTCATTCTCAATTGAACCAGAAGATGAAAAGGAGTTCATAGCTATACATGAAAGGATGACTAACAGGTTATGTTATAGAGGCAAATAAGGAGTAGATACTAATAATTTTATTATGTGTCTAAAGGTGAAAAGAAATTTTATTTTATGGGAACCATACACACACCATACACACAAACACACACACACATGAACTGCAGTTTATGTGCCAATACCTAGAAGATGAGGTGGTAGAGATATTTTGGAAGAACTCAGTAAGCCCCAACTAATTAAATCAAAGGTTTTAATACTCAGTGACTCCTAAGGATAGGTAGGCATAACGGAAGGCTTAGGCTTAGGATTAAGAAACAAAAGAGGTTAGTTAAAGGTTTATAGACTAGGCAGAAACCTCATACCTACATGTGTCATAAATACTTTCTTCAAGAAGAGATCTGGGAATAATATCACACAAAAAAAATGCAATTGCCTATTTATCTTAACAGTTGGGGAACTGAATACCAATGTGGAAGAAATTTATGAATGAATTGTCTATGCACTGTCAAAACATGAACTGGTTAGAGCAAATATCAGAATCAACTAGATGAATAAAGATGAGAAGATATGGCATGCAATGAAAAGAGCTTCAACATGACCAATTCAAACAAATCACTGACATCGACAAATGGGAGCAGATGTCAATAAGGACCATAACCATTTCCTTAGAAGGTCAACTGATATAAAGCAATTTGCTTAGAAGTCTTTTCAGGCAGAGACTACTGGATGTTTGCTTAGCAAAGAGATATGAAAGTTAAAGACAATACCAGCTTAGAATATAAACTCATTTGTAAAACCTTTATGGAGGAGAAGGGTGGGAAACTGTGAACAAGGTTAAACCAGTGAAAAGAAGTGATGAGAAAGCTTAACATGAGACATAAATAAACCAGATCATATCCAAGAACACTTAGGGCTGCACCTGAAGGAGTTCAAATCCCATCTCAGATACTTCCTACAGGCTGGCCTTGGGCAAGTCACTTAATGTACCTCAGCCTCAGTTTCCTCATCTGTAAAAGGAGAATAATAACACCCAGGCTGTTGTGAGGATGAAATGAGACAACTTGTGTACAGCACTCTCCCAAGCCTTCAAGCGCTATAAGAAGTGCTTTCTATGTGATCGTCATCAGCATCAGTGTTGTAGCTGTTGGTATCCTTCAGTAACACTAGAGCCACCAAATCAGGATTCTGATGTCACAGTGCCTTCTGTAGCACATGAGGAATTTAAAGTAGCAATAAGGACATCAAAATTTTGAGGACATCAAGGAACTAGTTCTCCAGATATTGATATAGTGAATAAGGCACTATGCTGGAAGTCAGGATAACCTGGTTTCAAGTCCTATCTCAGGTACTTACTGACTGTATGACCCTGAACATGTTAATCAACCAATCATGCATGAGTTTCCTCATCTATAAAATGAGCAGGTTAGATTTGATGGCTTCTCAGGTTCTTTTTAGTTCTAAACCTATGACTCTATGACCGTATATTTGAAAACTACAGACATTACCCCTACTGAGAAAAGGGCATAGAAAAGGTAACAGCTTACAGCAGACCACAGTGTATGCTTATTGTTCAGGGAATATAAAGTAAAAAGTTGATTCTTTTTAAAACTTTCTTTTCTTTAAAATTTACTTTATTCTGAACTTAAGAATTAAAAAAAACATTTCAATAACAATAGAAAAAAAAGATGACTACATATGAAACTGAAAATCTATTATGTATTAACTTGCTTTTAAATATATAAAGTTATAACTTTCTTTTTTTTCTTCCCTCCCCTACCTTACCATTAGATACAAATGTGTGTGTGTGTAAAATCATTATATATATGTATATATAAATACACACACACACACACACACACACACACTTCTATTTTATCAGTTCTCTTTCTGGATGCAATATGCTATAAACACTCTCCACTACAAAGCCCCTCTTTAACAAACTCTAGTATCTCCTTATCATCTCCTGGATCAAAGCTAAAGCCATCTGTTTGGCTTTTAAAGCCTTTTTAAAGCCCTTCCTACGTTTTTAGTCTTATTGTACTTTACCCAACACCATGTCTTCTATAATCCAACAACATAGCCCTTCTCGATTCTCCCTCACACACATCCATTTCCAGAATCTGTGACTTTTCACTGGCTGTCTTCCATGCCTGGAATCCTCTCCCTCCTTATCTCTATCCTCTGGCTTCCTTCTAGACTCAGCTCAAATCCCACCTTCTATGCCAGGCCTTTCCTGGTACCCCTCACTGTCTCCTAGTAGTGCCTTCTCCTGAGATTACCTTCTATTTAAACTCTTGTTTAGAGGCAGCTGATGGTTCAGTGGACAGAGCACTGGGCCTAGAGCCAGGAAGACATGAGCTCAAATTCAGTCTCAGATGCTGGCTAGTTATGTGACCCCAGCAAGTCATGTAACTTCTGTTTGCCTCACATTCCCCAACTGTAAAATGGGGATAATCATCATACTTACTGCCCAGGATTGCTATGAGGAACGAATGAGACAACATTTGTAAATAGTGCATACCACATGCTTATTCCCTTCTTTTCCCTTGTTGACTGACCTACCTGACAAGATGTCATCTATATGTGTTAAGATGAAACAAAATATCTTTGTAGACACAAGAAAGATAATGTTGTTTGAGAAATACTTGACTGACAGATGATCTCGTGATAATTAAAATCAAATGAGACATAAGCTAGGGAAACACCAAAGGTATTTGCCATTTTCATAGAAGATGTCTCATGTGGATTCTCCACCATCATCATAAATCTAAAGCTGGAGTGGATCTTGGAAGTGATTTAGTCAAAACGGTCCATTTTAACTTTTATATTTTGCTAGACTGTATGTGTATGTGTATATATTTATTACAAGGTTGGGATAGGTAGATAAGTGATTAAAGAATAATATAAAGATTAAAAAAAAGATGAATAAAACATTTTTTAAATGCAAAGGAAAAACGTACAGAAGGGGACACAACAGAGAAATTTCATTATTACTTCTAAACTCTGGGCACATTATATGTGTGTGTGTATACATGTACATG
>CM053627.1:146941659-146951975 GCA_028646595.1 Phalanger gymnotis | reverse complement strand
CAGAACTTAGGCTCCTACTACTGGCTCTGCAACTCCCTTTAGGGCCCTGAGGGCTTCACGCCCACATAGGCTTAGCACCTACTACATAGGGGTTTGGGCCTGGAGCTTTGCACCTAGTAAGGCTCAATCAAAGACACTTAATTTATCATTCTAAAACAGCAAAAAAGTCCCAACTTAATTGATATCATACCTCCCTACAAAGAATTTACAGGAAAATACAGCCTGAAAAGGCTTGGATGAGTTGCAATCAGGACTACTGGTAGGATTACCCACATTGATGAGGCATGGTTCCATTGAAGGCATGCGGGGCTGTAATCTGCACTAGCAAAAGAAATAGTCACAGGAGTAAAATTGTGGATCCTTAAATTATGTACTAAACTTCATCATCCCGTTGAGGGGGCAGCATAGTATATAGTGAATGAGCACGGGATTTGGGAGTTAGGAAGACAGGTTTGAATCCTGCCTCAGACGCTTACTAGTTGGTGTCCCCGAGTAAGTCGCTTCAATTCTCTGAGCCTCAGATTCTAGGATAATCACATCTACTGCACAGGGTTGGTGTGAGAATGTAATAAGATAAAGTATGTGAAAAACTCTACAAACCTCAAAGAGCTATGCAAATGTATATATTTACATAGAAAACTTTCTATTGTATTAAAAGTTAAATAAAATATGTACTACTACTCATTCCTACTTTGATCATAGATACAGACAAGCATATTGAAAACTGTTGTTTACTAAGTACTATCTGAAACAACAGCCTTGCATTTCTAAGGGCTTCTGATTTGCCTTCTTTTAAAACATCCAAAGCTCATTCAGAAGTTATGCTGTTGTATTTTATTTTGTAAATGTGTGAAATAAGATAAAGAAGCCCGAATGGAGGGATCCATTTCATCAGCACAACATAGTGATACTTCTGTGATATCTAAAATGGGATAATGTTTTATGGAAAAAATGTCTAGTTTCTTTTAAGAAACTAGGGCATATAAAGATTTATGAGGCAAGAAAAGCATAAGGAAAAGAGCATATTAGATTGCCATCTACAAAGCCATGGGTTTACTAACATCACAGGATACAAAGCTGCCAAAACACAATCCAGACAAATAATAATTATACATGGGAAAAAAAATAATTATCGTTAACAAGACTTCTAAAAATCTACATGTAGTATGTTGAAGTTTTCATTTAATTAATATAAAATCACTCTTCTCCTCCCCATATATCCTTGGGGAGAAATCGAGCATTTTTCTATGATCTTCCAAATGGCCCATTTCACATTAAGGCCTCAAGGAGCAACAATTTTCTCCCTAGGCAGGGATACAAGTCAGTAGTCAGTGCTTAATGCTGCTTCTTTGCTGGCAAAAAAAAAAAAAAGAAAAGAAAAGAAAAGAAAAAGGATCTCTATAGAATCGTATACATCATAAATGTAGATGATACAATCCATTTACTTGCAAGAAATGAACAGCAAAATTCAATCCCTGAACCCTGATCCTATTCATGACGAAGCACTTTACAATCTTTGAAACAATATGTTGACCATAATCTAGTACTTTTAATGAGTTTCACTATCTTAAAATCTAGGAATGTACACTGGAAACCACTTTTACTGAAATTCAAAGGATAGATGGGTTCTCTATGTAGGCAAAAGTTCTGGGAGAAGAAACTGGTCTACATGTTTCTATTTTACTCATTCCAGTCATTCATTTGGAAATTGTAGTTTACCAGGAAGGAAGGAAACACTTACTTATTAAGCACCTAGTATGGGCCATACATCGTGTTAAGCCTTTTATAAAGAACACAAACATTTATTAAGAAGCTAATCTGTGCCAGCCACTGTGCCAAGCCCTTTACAAATATTATTTCATTTGATCATTACAAGAACCCTGGAAGGTGAAGACTATTATTATCTCAATTATTCAGTTGAGGAAACTGAGACAGACAGAAATTAAGTCATATAGCTGGTCTGAGGCCACATTTGAACTCGGGTCTTCCTGACTCCAGTCCCAGCATTCTATCTACTATGCCACCCAACTGCCTCTAGATTATAATTCCCATTACCACTCTATTGTTTTTATAATGGCTAATATTTCCTTCTTAAATGATACCTATTTACAAATAAATATGTTAATAAATACTCATTGTCAGTAAATAAACATTTATTACTGGATTACTAGGGGCCATGCATGGTGCAAAATGCTAATGATATAAAAAGAGTCAAAAGACAGCCCCTGCCTTCAGGGAGCTCACAGTGTAATGGTGGACATAATAGGCAACAAATACGATAAATAAGCTAAAAATATAAGACAAACAGGAAGTAAAAGAAGAAAGGCACTAGAATTAAAAAGGTTTGGCAAAGACTTCCTGTAGAAGATGAAATTTTAGTTGGGACTAAAAGGAAGTTAGGGAAGGCAGTAAGCAGAAATGAGGAGTGAGAGCATTCCAGTCATGAAGGGAAGCCAGAGAAAATGCCTGGAGATGAGAGACAGAGTGACTTGCTCAAGGAAAAGCAAGAGGGCCAGTGTCACTGGAGTAAAAGTACGTGGCAGGAAGTAAGTTATCAGAAGGCTGAAAAGGTAGGAGGCGGCTAAGTTATAAAGGCCTTGTATGCCAAACAGAGGATTCTATATTTCATCCTGGAGGCGACAGTTGAGTGTATTGAGCTGGGGTGTGTGTGTGTCTGTGTGTCTGTGTGTGTGTGTGTGTGTGATAGTTGGACTTGCATTTTAGGAAAATCACTTTGGTGTCTGAATAGAGGATAGACTGGAGAGCCAAGAGATTCAGTTGATGCAGGCAGACTCACCAACTGCCTACTGCAATAGTGTAGTCAACAATCAGTCAAGCCTTATAGTCTTCAGATAGTAAACTCCACTATTGTGAATATTGGGTTGTCCCTACCAAGTTTATTACAGTGCTTTACATACTATAAATTCCAAATAAGTGACTACTTTAAGAGAACACTAATGACAAAGGTGGTGAAGACACTGAGAATAAAAGATCTATCTAAAGAGATTTATAAAGTTTCAGAAAGGACTCTAGATCAATGCTTCTTAAACCCCATATGGGGTTGTGACCCACAGTCTAAGAAGTTCTGATAGGGACCAGAGGTGGAAGAAGTTTAAGAAGGCCTACTCTCGATCATACAGAGGGGAGCAAGGCTGGTAGACTGCTAGAGCTTAGGAGTTCTGAGCTAAAGGCTAGGGCTAAAGCAGATCAAGAGTCCATAATAAGGGACTGAGATGCTGGGCCTTGGGGGTGAGGGGAAGGCCAGGCTGTCTAAGGAAGGGTGAACCAGCCTAGATGTAAAATGAAGCAGGTGACAGTTTCTAGACTGATCAGCAGTATAATTGGACCCACTGTCTATTGGGCCGAGTAGGATAGGAGGCCACGCCTCAAAAATAAAATAAAGTAAAATGATCTATACTGCCACTTTTTACTCTAAACATTATGAGCAAAAGAGGCAATGTATGTAAAAGAGACAATGTTTGCAGACCTCTTTGCAAGAGGTCTGCAAATCTTTAAAGCATTGCATAAATACTGTTATTATTCTACAATGATAAACATACCAAATATATTGGTAAACTCACCCTGCGGTTCATTAACCAAGAGCAAACACTTCAACACACTAGGTAACAGCTGTTCCATATCACCAATGTCCATCTTGGTTTTCCTGAAAAGTTCAAGAATGAAAGCCAGAATGGATGCTAAGCGAGGCGGCGGTGAAGATCCTTTAAACTGAATGTAGGATTTCCTAAAAAAGAAACATGTCTATGTTTCATTCTGGTTAAGGTAGAACCAAACAACTTTCAATTTTAGGATGATATCAAAAAGAATAATGTACATTTTTAAGTATTAAATTTAACTCTCTTTTCAAGGTCTATGAGTATATTTTATGGCATTTCCTAGTAAAGACCTTAGACATAAGAACTGACATCTCCAGTGAACAGATTTAGAGCTGGAGCAGATTTTTAAGGGGTCAGTTAGTCCATCCACTCATTTTATGGATGAAGAAACTGAAGCCTAGAAAGAGCAAGTCAAAGTCACATAGCTGGGAGGGTCTGAGATGACCTATGTACAACTGGTCTAGGGAATTCTATCTAGGAAAACAGCATGAGTGGAGCAGGAGGTAGGTTCAAATGAGATAATACTGTAAAACTCTTAGCAGAGTGCCTTGGACATAGAAGGTACTTAATAATGACTTATTCCTTCTCCTTTGTCCCCTTGTCGTAGTGAGAGCTAGAGATGACGAATAGACAATTCAAGGAATGCAATGATATCCACAAAATGGAAAGAGATCGAGAGTGGCCTCCAGTGTAGCTCCCCTAAAGATCTACAAAAGAAAATGGACAAGAATTGTAGGGATGACAAGGTATGGATTAGCTGCAATATGTACCAATAGAGGGAGTACCCATATTAATGAGATCATAGATCCAGTGATGTACTGAAGAAGTAAATGTCTCTCTGGTGCTCTATTAGGCATTTGTGCTTAATAAACATTATGAAAACTCCATGAATATATTGACAAAACTATTTCCTAAACATTAAGTTTCCTGATGCTTTTTGTTTTTCTATCACACTATAACTGGAAATACTACCATGCCGCACATACAAACACAGCCTAAAACCGAATCCTCCCTTATAAGGAAAAAACAAAAAACCATTTTGGGGGAAAAAATGCAAACTGTTACAATGATCATGTCTGACAATGGATGCCATATTCTGTCCTAGAAATTTCCCACCTCTCCAAGGAAAGGCAAGATATGTTTCAGTTTCTGTTCTTCTAGACCTTTATGGATTTAGGAACCCATTAGGCTTAATAATAATTGAAAAGTAAAACTTAAATAGCCATGAATTCTATAATAGCCCAATTTGGTGATTAACAGTAAATAAAGCCATACGCTTTGCCTAAAAGTCTTTATCTGTGAACTGATTATTTTTTCATAGCACAAGCCTCATTCTCTTGCTTCTGCTATCAAGAGTACAACATACTCTCCAAAGTAACTTAGAACCATTTCATTCTAATGATCCTCTTTGGAGGGAAGAAAGTAGAGAGAAAGAGGAGGGGAAGAGATGAGCACAGATTCTCCCATCCTCATACAAAGAATTTCCTTATATGAACTAACATCCTCATCTCACACTGCACCCTCTCCTTCAATTGGCCAGTTAAGGAATTGACCTGAATAAATTCCCGTAACTCCTGAATTTGAACTCTCCTTCAGAGTAGTACCAATTTTACTCTTAGCTCATAAAAGGAATCAGGCTTCCTGAACAACACAAGAGATAGAACAATTAGAACCACCACTATAGCTAATTTAACTATAAGTCTACAGATATTTGTGAAAAAGTTGCAAGCTGCCATTTTTGATATTCAGAGACACACTAAGATGTATGCTGAGGGAATATTCCGTTTAGATATAATGACTATACTCAAAGAGGCAGGCCCTAAATTTGCATCTCTACTAATAATGGTAATTATCAGATTCTCATTGTTCAAACATAAGAGAAACTTTTAAGTCTTCTCTACTCATACAGGCACTATGCTAATTCAGGCCCTCATCACCACTTACCTGGCCTACTGCACTAGCCTCCGATTTAGTATTCTGACCTCAAGTGTCTCTACACTCCAATACATTCTCCACTCTGCTGCCTAAATGATTTTCCTTAGGAACATGTCTGCCCATGTCATCTCCTCTACTCAATAAACTGATAGCTCTCTATTACCTCTCCGATAAAATATGTACTCTACATTACTCTCTCTAATCTAGCCATACTGGCCTATCTCCTGATTAGCACACACAACATTCCATCTCCCATTTCAAAGCTTTTGTACTGGCTGTCATCCCACATGCCTCCTTATCTGGGCCTCTTGGAATCCCTGGTTTCCCTCATGCATCAGCTGAAGCACTACCTTCTACAAGGAAGTCTTTCTTGATCCTTCTAGTTTCTGGTACACTCTATCCCCAAACTAGCTCATATTTATTTTGTATAGATTATGTGCATACTTACACATGTACAGTTTTCTCATCTGTAAAATGAAAAGGATTGGAGTAGGTGACCTCTAAGATCCCTCCAAATCTATGATGCTTTGAGCCTGAGGTGGAGACAAACTGTCCTCTGACAAGGAATAGTAATCTCTTTTTTACTGAAAGCTAGAGCATGAAAGTCATACCTATTCTTGCATCTTAAAGAGAAAAAAAAATGCTGGAAACCTAGGTGTAGCAAGACCGATCGAATGAGTTTGGATTCTTACCTATAAACAACAGAGAACACAAGGATTTCTGAGTCTAGTATCACATTTTGAAAGTGGTGGCTTAAGGAAGATTAATGTGGCAGTGGTATTTACGAATGAGTAGAGGGGGCAGGGGCTGGGACAGAAGCTAATTACTGCAGTGGTCTAAATATGAGGGGGCAACAGAAGTGGATGGAAAGGCGGGGATGAATTCAAGAAATAAAAGGAGAATCAATAAAACCAATTAGATATGAAAGACAAGGAATGTAGGGCCAAAGATGACTCAAGTTGTGAGCTTAAAGGTATAGGAGAATGAGTCCAAGTATAGGAAGAACAGAAAAAAAGAAGCAAAGGTAGAAAGGGAAATTTTTTTTTGGTGGGGGATGGGGGAGGAAGATGGTGGGGGTCATGTTGGAGAAGAAATGCTTGGTTTTAGACAAGACTAGTTTCAGGTGCCAGCTTGATAAATAGTTCAATGCAAATGTTTGGCTGATAGTCGGATTTAAGGCTGGGATTCTAGAGAGAAGTTAGAGCTGTAGATGTAAGACAAAGACTTTCTAGGTGATGGTGGAAGAAACGAACTCTACATTATCCAAGGGTGATCTGAACTGAAATATGTCCAAATCTGTGGAATGACTACGGCCTCTGTACTATCAAAAGTACAAGTTACTCACTTGTTTGATCCTGAGTTACTTCATTTCTAAGGTGAGGGAATAGGACCAGAGGAGCCAAAATACATATTCTAGTTCTAAAATTCTAGAGTACCGTGATTTTATTGCATGGTTCAAGAATATTTTCTACTAGAGGGTTTAATAAACAGTGAATGGAGAAAAAAATATATTCCATGAATACAAAGGGGGTGGGGTAAGGAATTGAATAGATTATTTTTTTCCTGACTTTTCTCAATGCTTAAGCACATGAACTATAGTTTAGCAAAACCTTCAGCCCCAAACGAAGTTGAAAAGAAATCCAAAGAATTGTGTGTTAATTTATAACCTAGTCTTGGAAAGAAATGAATTGCTAACACAGAACAGACTAACTTAATTGGTCCTCAAATTGCTGCCCTTTTCATTATCACCTTGCACCTTTTAGCCTATGCTGATGTGATTTCCTGTCTCCCCAGATTGTACAAAACCTATTTATTATGAAAGATCTATCTAAAGCACCAAGAACAAAGTGAAAACATTAGCTGAAAAGAAGATATAACAGTATTTGTGATAAGGTTATCACAGGGTGCCACTTTAGTAGGACAGTCAGTTTTTGTTTTTTAAAGATGGATCTTGTTCTGTCCTAAAAATCAGTATCTAAATCTTAAGGCAGGTAGAGAAAGTGAGGATGGCTTTCCATAAGAAAGGCAGAAATGGCTTTGGAAAAATGAAATTTGGTTATTTTCATTAGAAATACAATTAAAAAATAGTGGAATGAGAAGATTCTCCAAGGTCGAAAGTCTAGAAACAATGAATGCTAATACGTATGAGTAGAAGTGTTAGGAGAACTGGGACTTGTAACCGATTTTTTGCAGAATCACTTAAATTGTCCAGAAACACTTAAAACACAGACATTCATACAATTAGTTTGTCTAAATCTTAGTTTAGGTTTCTGTGACCCCTTTTTTAACATCACAGTAACTTCCTAATGTAATTCCCCCTGCTTCCAAAATGAACCCTTGCTTGTAACAAAGAAAAACAGTTAAGCAAAAATGGTCAACAAAGCAATCTTATCTGATAGTATATGGAACACTCCAGCTTCAAACTCACAGTTTCCTACCTTTTCCTGTTCTCTAGGATGGACACTGCTCATTGCAATTAATCTTTTTTTTGTTAAGCACTGTTTTCATTTATATTATTATAGTCATATTCTCCTGATTGTTTTTACTTCAATCTGAATCAACTCTTAAAATTCTTCCATGTTTCTCTGAATCCTTTAGTTCATTTTTAAAAACAGAATAATAGTATTTCATTGATTTTACATACTACAATTTGTTCAGTAACTTTCCAATTTATAGGCACCTACTTTGTTTCCAGTTTTTTAGTACTTTAAGAAGTGCTTCTCTGAATATTTCACTATTTATTCTGACTTAATGTCTTTAACTTCCTTAGGTCAAAGGGTATGAATGTTTAAAGCTGTGGCATATGGCATTTAAAGCTCTTTATTCTATCTAGTAGTAGGGTATGGTTAGCAACTTTTTTTTTTAGCATTAAGACAAACTGCAGAAGAGTATTATTGTAAAGGTATCAATACTTTCTAATCACTTTTATAAAATAAAATGTTAAAAGAAAATTTGGCTTGAAATTATTACCTTTTTTCCTATATTTACTTTATTTTATTTTTTTTACTATATTTACCTTATAACTTGCACAACAATTTTCTGAAGACAAGCAATCTTGGGTGTGGTGGCTGATCGGCTGAATGCCAAGAGAACGGGATGTTGTTCAAGGACTTGAAGAGATGGGGAGGCAGGCAGGAAACGCCCAATATACTGTTCAACAATGTTCCCCAGTAGTTGGTTCAAATAGGCATTCTGCGTTTGAGAATGACAACAGATAACACACATGCCCTAAGGGAGAAATAAAAAGAGAGATGAAATGTAAAGAGTATGTCAGACGAAAGAACCAACACTGCCATTTGTACTAATTTTCATTTGTTTGAATTTTTAAGTTGTCAAACGCATTCCATCATTAACACATAATGCAGAGTATATAATTTACTAAGATCAAGGACTGAGCTCCTATGGTCCTTGGAATGATTCCACAGTAGGAGGCTGATGCATACCTGGGAGCAAAATAATGACACATCCTGTGTTTTTGCATTATTTTTTATATGAGGAAAGCAATATATGGTATCTCATGGTCACACAGAGTCTTTAGTTTCTCCTCTATCTCAATATTCAGATTGGGTGTGTTCCCCAGTCACTGGAGAAGAATAATCTATAACAGACTGATTCAAAACATACTTTAACTCCCCTTTCAGATGGTCATAAAAAAAAAAAGAATGTGAGAGAATGAATTCATGGTAGAATGTTTTTCTGGTTAATGTTAAGGTACATAATGACACTGTTTCATTTTTGTCTTTGTATTTCCAGTACCTAGGCAGAGTATTTGGCACAGAACAGGTGCCTAATGATTCCTGAGTGATACAGTGACCCTATCTGACAATATGTTATAATACCAGAGTACTCCGGTAGGAACATTTAAAAAAAGAATAGAGACATGTTTTATAGGAGCAGATGATTTCTAGGTCCAGCTCATGTGATTTGGTGCTACATGCAAAAGGAAGCCACTTATTCTCATCCTAAGGTAGATCCAACACCACTATTTGAATAATGAGAATGTGGCAAGTCAGGACAAGGTGCAAAATCTGCCACTTCATTGCCTGCTAACCTTTGGGACTCTAAGCGGGGCACCTGCCAGACTATGGGTAACCTTAGGTCAAAATACCTTTTAGGGTGTTTCTGAGAATTTCTAGAGTAAATTCTTTTGGGAATCTGCCTTTCCAAAAGCAAGTGTAGACTAAGCTCCAAAAACATGCTGTAAAAGTAAAAATATTTTAGTATATGTATAACACATTTTTTAAAATAGTACCATATATGTGTATACACACACATATTTAATTAATATACACTCACAAAGATAAAAAGGTACATATGTATATATTTGTGTGTGTGTGTGTGTTTGTATAGTCTCTTTTTACCACACGAATGATGAAATAACATTATTTGGGAATTTCACTGTGTTTTACATTATTGAATTATGGTTTTCCTTAAGTAAAGTATCTGTCAGTTATGCTACCATGGCATGAGTATTTTGCAAGCCAATATTACACTCTGAAGGATAACAACAACAAAGCAAAAACAAAAGATAACATAATGGAAGTAGGACCAGAGACTAAAGGTAGTTATGCATAAAAACAAGTAGAAAAATGGTCAAAAGTTGTCTGACCACTTTGGTTAAAAAAGACCAAATAGAGACAGTCACCAAATTTAAAATATGGTGTGTTCCTATAGTTCATTTACAAGTCAGACATTCAGAACTCATATTTTCCTACAGGAACAATGGTATAAATGTTGAATGAAATCCTAAGCTAACCCACAAAT
>CM053627.1:146906568-146941559 GCA_028646595.1 Phalanger gymnotis | reverse complement strand
GCCACACTTCTTGAACGTTCCTGTTACTATTGAGGGCACCATCATTCTAGTCATCCAGGTTAGAAACCTTAGTGTCATCTTCAATTCCTTACTCTCATATACCCAATCAGTCACCCAACCTTGACACTTCTATATCCACAGTATCTTTCCTACTCTCATATCTTTCCCCATCACTCTAATCAGACAGCCACCACTCTCATGGGACCTCATCTCATTTCACCTAGAATACCACAATAGCCTTCTCTTTGATATTTGATATCTCTAACTTAAACCTTTCCTCTCTACTAACTATGCCACTTAGGTGATTTTTTCTAAAGTTCAGGTCTGACCAAATATGAACCTGTTTGGCATTTAAAACTCTTTACAACCTGGCAACTTCCTAACTTTCCGGTTTTCTTATACATTACATTATATACCTTATACAGTCCAGGCACAACGATCTACATGCTGTTCCTCATATGAAATGCTTCACCTCCCACTTTAGTGACTTTGGATTGGCCTTCTTTAATGCCTGGAATTCTTTTACTTCTGGCTTCTGCTTCTTAGAATCCTTAGCTTTTCTTTAATCCCTGACTCCTATCTATTGGTTGCTTCGATAGTGTCTACAAACATATCCATGTCATGTCTTCCTCACCCTCAAAAAATCCTCAGTTAATCCATGCATCCTTTATAGCTATGGTCCCATGATCTTCTGTCTTTCAAGGCTAAACTCCTTGAGAGGGCTGTCTACAATAGGTACCTTCACTTCCTTTCCTCTCACTTTCTTCTTAATTCTCTACAATGTGGCTTCTGATTTCATAATTCAACCGAAATTGTTCTCTCCAAGGTTACTAATTATATTTTAATTATCAAATCTAATGGTCTTTTCTCAAACTTAACTCTTATGAAGTTTCTGAATCTGTCAATTGCCCTCTTCTTCACTGTGATACTCTCTTCTTTCTAGGTGGTTTTTTTTTGACACTGCTCTCTTCTGATTCTCCTCCTACTTGTCTGACCACTCCTCTGTCTCCTCTGGTGGCTCTTCATCCACATCACTCCCACTAAGAGCTGGGATTCCCCACGACTCTGTCCCAGGCCTTCTTCTCCTCTCCCCCTATACTATTTCACTTGGCAATCTCAGCTCCATGGATTTAATTATTATCTCTTTTGCAGATGAGTCTCAGATCTACCTGTCCAGCAATAACCTCTCTCCCCAACCATCAACTTCATACCTCCAACTGCCTGTTTTATTCAAACTGGATGTCTTGGACACATCTTAAACTCAACTTGTCTAAAAGTGAATTCATTATTTCTCCCTCCAAAACCTCCCCTTTTCCTAACCTCCTTATTAGGGTTGAAGAGGACCACCATCCTCCCAGTCACTCAGGCTCACAAAAGCTAGGTCTCATACTCTAATCCTCACTCTCTCTCACCCAGCATATTCAATCAGTGGTCAAATCCTATTGCTTTCACCTTCATAACGTTTCTCATATACACTCCATTCTCTCCTCTGACACTGCCACCACCCTGGTGTAGACTCTCACCACCTCATGCCTGGACAACTACAATAGCCTTCCGGTTGGTCTCCCTGCCATAAGTCTCTCTCCACTTCCGATTCATTCTCCATTTGGCTGTTGAACTGAACTTCCTAAATGCAGGTCAGACCATAACATATTGGAAGGCCATCCCCCTCCAATTCAAAAACTCCAGTGGTTCTCTCTTACCTCCAGGATTAAATAAAAGATCCTCTATTTAGCATTCAAAGTCTTTAATAACGAGGCTCCTTATTTCACTCTCCATACTCCATGAACCGAGGACACTGTCTTTATTGTTGTTGTTCACACAAGACATTCCATCTCCTGACTCTGAGAGTTGCAATGCCTGTTCCCTGTGCTTGAAATGCTCTCCCTCTCCTAGCTTTCATGTTTTCCTTCAAGTCTCAGCTGCAATCCCACTTTCTGGATGGCAAGAAGCCATCCCCAATCCTCCTTCACTTTAGTGCTTTCCCTCTGAAATTACTCCCAATTTATCCTGCATATATCTTACTTATAACATAGCTGTTTGCAGGTTCTCTCTCCCATGAGTTTCTTGAGGACAGGGGCTAGGTTCTTTTTGTTTGGGTTTTTTTTTTTGCTTTTCTCTGTATCTTTAATTCTTAACACAGTGCTTGGCATGGCATGGGAACTTAATAAATGCTTAGCTGGCTAAGACTCACCTTAAAGCCCACCTTCTAGGAAAGGTTTCTCCTAGTGCCTCCAGCGCTGGTGTTCCCTCCTCTATGCTATTAAGTACCTACTTCCTCTATCTCTTGTATATACCTATTGATGTGCATTTTGTCTCCCTCATTTAAATAGAAGCTCCTTGAAGCCACAAATGGCTTTCACTTTTTCTAGTATCCCTAGCACTTATAGCAGTGCCTGGCACAAAGCAAGTCCTTAATGAAAGATCGCTTATTGATTAACTCCAGCGGCTCCCTATTACCTCTAAGATCAATATAAACATCTACGTCATTTACATCTGCTCATAATCAGGCCCCTTCTTACATTTTGAGTCTTCTTACATATTACTCCCCTCTATGTAATCTACGATGACCATGCTGGCTACTCTTCTACACACACACCCCATCTCCGGTCTCCGTGACTCTGCACTGGTTGCCCCCCAGACTCAGGATGCATTCCTTTGTCATTTTCACCTCTTGAAATCTCCAGTTTCCTTCAAGACTCTGCTTAAGCATCACCTCCTACATGAAACTGTTCTTGACTCTCTCCTCCCAGATGTACTCCTTTGCCAAACCAGCTGGCATTCATTCATTCATTCATTCATTTTGCATATATTACGCATATCTTTATGGATATACGTCTCCTCTCTCTGGCTTGAATACAGGCTTCTGCAGGGCAGGGGCTGTCTCACTTTTGTCTTTGTAGCCTAGTGTCTAACACATAGGAAGTACTTAATAAAACAGAAAATAATGTTATTAAAATAAAGTATAGGAACTGGATCTGTGATTTACTGGCATAATGAACTGTCGATGAAGGAACTTCTTCAGCCAATGAAGATCAGCACCTTCTCTGAAAATCGGAGTCTTAGTCTGCCTAGGGGCACGCAGGGGTTAATTTCCCCGCTCGGTTCAGCCCCAAAGTGGAAGAGGTCTCCTTAAACCAGGACACCCTGGACCTGAGGTCAGCTCTCTATCCACTTTACCGCACTGCCTTGCATTCTGAAAACACTACTGATTCTTTTTAGTTACCAATTTTGTTTCCTAGATCTTGTTTTGGAATCACCGATTGCTAGTGATGCATGATTTTTCTCAAATGGACAAACCAAGTTCTGTCGTCCAAAATGAAAGCAAAAGACATTAAAATAGGTGATCCAAAATCTTATTTTAATAATTAATAATGCTAACGTAAATGCTAACATTTATATAAAGCATACTAGGTGCCAGACACTGTACTAAGTAAGCACTTTACAATTGTTACCTCATTTGATCCTAACAATGACCCTGGGAGATGGGTGCTATTCTGTTCCTCATTTTACAGACGCGGAAACTGAGGCAATCCACGGTTAAGTGACTTGACTAGGGGTTACTCAGCTATGAATTATCTTAGGCCAAATTTGAACTCAGGTCTTACTGACCTCAGGCTCTTCTTTTCATCCACTGCCACCACCAAGATACCTCATTTTGATCCCTCTGGCAAATTTCAAGATTAAAAAAAAATACAAAATCTCAACTTCCTCTTTGGTAGTGATTCTACGGGAGGAGGTGGAATCAATCATGCTGCAACCCTGTGTAGCAAATTCTCCTGTAGCCTTAATTTTTAGTTAAGCCATTCAAGATTTTTTTGAGACTTTGAAATTATATCTCCAAAAGAAGTACAATTTTTGTGGTCAATAAAAGAACAATAACAAAAAAAACTGACCTTCCCTCAAACTGAATGTATGTAAGATTTTTAAATAAGTTTTTATCATCTTTGTTTAATGGAAAATGTTCCAGAATGAAATGAAAATATTTACTTACGGGCAGTGTAAATGTAAATTCAGCTTACCTGAAGACAGAGAGGAAGACTCTTTCTAAGAGCGGTCAGCATAGCTGTAGGAAGGTCTTTCTCTTGTTGTAGCACAGCATGTGGAAGAAGCAAGCAGTCTATGATACGGAACAAGAGTTTCTGTGCTTTAGAAGTGGCAAGAATCAGCGCCCATGACTTTACCAGGACCCCTACAGAAGAAGCATTGGAAAAAAATAGAAAAGGAAATTAGGAAATGTGAACAATGTTCTAAACAGCTTCTAATTAAGTTGCATAAAGTCTAATTCCAACATGTGTGGGGAAAAAAAAAGCAATGGACAATAAGTTCAGCCTAATTCTGGCTCAGTTGTGTAACTTCCTAGCTGTATATCATTGGAGATGTTATAGGAACTCTACGTATTTTAAGGGTTCTCACCTTGAAAATAAGGGTTTCATTTCAGCAGAGGGGCAAGAATCTACTAGGACAAAATAGTGCATCCTGTGCCGTAAGATGAAGTGATGTTTCAACTACTTTCATTTGTTGTAAGAGAGGATTCAATGTCATGGAGGAAGACGGAGGGACGGGGATATTTCTGTATTTACAGATGTATAATAAAATCAAGAAGCATCAATAAGACTTATTTGATGATAATAATAAAATCAACTCTATAAAATCAATGAATAAATAAAATGTGGGAAATCAGCCTAAATGACCCCAGAAATTTTTTTTTCATCTCTAAAATTTTGATTCTAATTTTCACATTTACCAGTTACACATAAAATCATCAGTGGAAAGAGTACTAGGTTTGAAGTCAGACGATCTGGGTTGTAATCCTGCCTTTGTCAGTACTAGCTATATGACCCCTGGGCACATCACTTAAGCTCACAAAACCTCTCTGTTTCTTCATCTGTAAAAATAAGGGTGTTGGGACTGGCTGGATGATAAGTTCTCTTCCAGACCTTAATCAGAGATCCCAATGGAACATGTCATGGATCTGTCCTTGGTCTTATGCTGTGATCCCACCTTGAATACCTTTGCAAGTATATTACAGTTTCAGTGGTGCTAAGAAATTCTGCATTTGTAATCTCTGTATGTGAAAGGGCAATTAATTTAAATTCACGTGCTTCAAAGAAAATAGCACCAAACCAGTTTTTTAAAAAGTCAATGTGTTTTTTAACAGAAAATCCAGAAATTTCTTTAGAAAACTAATTATCAAGAGTCCAAGCCTTTAAGATGGTTCATAACAGGAGGCATATTTCCCAGTAAATTGGACTAAGAAGGCTGAGTTATAAATTCTTTGAAAAAGTCTTTATCACATAACAAACTGTAACAAGGGCTGGATCAGATAGTATAGGTGAAAACCTACTGCACAAGGGCTAATCATTTACTCATCCTAGAAAATAAAAAAGGAAAAAGAAAAGGCTACGTCCAAAACAGAGGGAAAGATGCAGGTACCTTACTCTGTATGTTTGCATGCTTGTTTATATGTAAATACACATATAATAAATACATACATACTTATGTTCTGAAACTGAAAAAAAGGCAACAAAACAGGCCTGCAGAAGAAGTTATTTATGTGAAAGAGTCAACCCATAATCACCCTTATGAACAACAAACAACATTAATCTTCTGGTGTAAAAGAAAATACAATGATCAATCATAAAGAAACTCAATGTTCACTTAGCAATATTTTAAATAATGCTGCCTCACTCCCCATTTTTTCTACCTATTGGAAAAATGCATTTATAAGACCTCATATTAATATACTCTTAAAAGGGTATTGCCATTATTCCTGACATTCACAATGACTCATTCTACTCTCATTTGTCACACCTAGATCATTTGGGACAGATAGGTACCTACTAACATGCATACATATTTTGTCCACACTGGAAATTTCATCAGCTGTAAGGTTAAAGTACTTTATTGGAAACCATCTGTTTTACAGGTTCATAGGACACAAAAAAGATACATCAATTTTACTGCCACACTTTTTAACGTTTCACTGAAAGGCAAACATTTCTTTGAAATAGTAGAGAAGTAAAATTTCCAGGAATTCTGAAGTCATTGGAGATTTTTTTTAAAAAGGGAAATCGGAGAAGAGGGTCATTACAAACGTAAACACATGCAATTGCTTTTCTTGTCTTTTAAGCACTTAATAGATATGAGTTAATTTAGGAGCATAAACATACATTGTCTTTAACTTGTTTACTTATACAATCATGATGCTGGGCATATTTAACATATGTTCATGTATTAAGTCTGCAATATGCATAAGGCACTTAGAATATAAAGACAAAAATACAATCCTTGTCTTCAAAGGTCTTAAATCCTATTAGGGGTTATTAAGCCGGATTAGACAACATAAGATAATTTAAAGAAATAGAAGATATAACTGAGAAGATAAGGAAGGGTTTCATGGAGGAGGTAGCCCCTGAACCGAATTTTCAAGAAAGCTAAAGATTCCAAGAACTGAAACTCAGAAAGACTTTGCTTCCAGACATGTGGAACTAGTATGTGTCAATGCATGGAAATAGGAGACAGAACTGTAAGTCCAATAGCTAGCTGTCCAGTTTTAGACTCAAAACAACTCTAGTTATGAAACTGGAGTTTAACAATTTGGTTGTGTGAAGGATAGTTAAAAAAAAAAAGTATGAAGAGTTAGCAAAGAGCCAGATTGTTGAGGGTTTTAAAATTCCAGGCTGAGGAGCTTGTACTTTGAAAACAAAGTACGATTTAATTAAAAAGATCAGATGGTATCATATGGTACACGCTGGTAAATCTTTAACAACTGGTTCTCCAAAAAAAAATGTACAAAAAGCACTTTTAAGTTTAATCTGTATTATTAACCAGCTCTCCATCACTTTAAGACCTGACCCTAAACAAAACAATAAGTCAAACCTGATTTGTAGAGTCTGAAGTTACAAGTTATGAATTACACCACTGAAGGGAGTAGCCGCCTATATGAGATTATAAATCCACTGGGAAACTGGATGCAGATAAATAATAATAAAACAACTGTAATGAACAAGGGTCTTTCTTCTAGATCTGTTGTAGATCTTCAGATATTACTAGATTAGGAGAAATTACTTTCAGCTTCAAAACCTTTAAACTTGTCTTTATGCTTCTATAGCCTGCACCTTTTCAGTGAGTAGGGGTAATAAACTTGTTTTCTAACTTTTTAATTTAATAAATATGGATGGGATTGCTGGACTAGTGTCCACTGCTGCCAGGTCTTTGAGAACTAGTCAATGTACTGATCTTGACTTCAAAGGAAAAGAGGTGAACATACCTTCTTTGTGACACAAATAGTAGTAATACTAATGATAATAGCTAGGACTTGTAATAGTGCCCATTGTGAGCAGCCAGGTGGCTCAGTGGATAGAGCACTGGGTGTGGAGTCTGGTAAACCTAAGTTCAAATCCGGTGTCAAACATCCACTTAGCTGTGTGACCCTGGGCAGGCTGCTTAACCTTTATTTCCCTTAATCCACTAAAGAAGTAAATAGCAAACCATTCTAGTATCATTTGGGGTTACAAAGAGTCGAGACTGAACAACAACAACTATTGTGTACCAGGTAATGGGCTAAGCATTTTACAAATATTGGAACCTTACAACAACCCTGGTAGGTAGGTACTATTACTAACTCCATTTGAATTCCAGTCTTCCTGACACCAGGCCTGCATCACCTAGCTGCCACAAGAGGTAGACTATAGGTGTGGAATGCGGTATTTGCTGCCTGATGTGGGCAGTGGGTTGTCTTGTTTTGCCTAACTTTGTTAAAACAGAAGGTTCTGTGGCCATCAAGGAGTCATTGGGAAGTGATGGTGCTGGTGAGAGAAAATTACAAAACATCAAGAAGAAATAAAGCATAAAAAGTCACTACGAAGCAAATAAGGCTTTTCCTTTTCTTATGAAAATGACAATGCCCCCTGAAGTCAGAAATGCATCTTGCAGCTTCCTCACTGGATGATCTCAGACTACAGAGACTTTCATTGAAATCTTCCTATTGAAAAGTTTTTAGAAACCATCTTTGGGAAGCAAAAAGCCAGGCAGCAAGGTATGAGAATCTTATCTCAAAGATTTTACTCATCATATTGCTAAAATTAATCATAAGCCAAAAACTTTTCAATTTCTTGGAACAAGAAGTCTTAAGAGAAAAAAAAATTCCTCTCAAAAATGTCTAGGTCTTCATATCTCTAGTGAACATTTATTTTGACAGTTCCTGATGATAACACTGTATATTTTGTAAGAACAAAAGGCATATAAGAACACACACACGCACACCCTAGGATCACACATTCATTTATAACATAATCCAGTAACTAGAGAATAAAGGAGAAAAAAGAGAAAAGGGTTGAGAGTGTGCTAATTTCTAATGTTAACTTTATAGAAGAGACAATCCAACAGAAACATCTTCTAGTCGCTAATAATTACCCAAATATGCATATAATATTTCCTAAAACATCAGCCTTTCACTCAAAATTAAAAATACTTGGGTTGCCACCACTTTCTCTGCACCATCTTGTTGATACACACGTGTGAAAACATAGGCATTCACATTTCTCTTTAACTCTTAATAGGAAAGATTAAATTTCCAGATATACAAATAAGGTTTATTCATTTTTACATCGCAACCAGCACTGCTAAGCACTAAGAGGCCAATATAAAGAATCAAAGAATGCTAAATATATATGTAGATATATAGAACTAAAGAACTGATAGTGTAAAAAACTTGAAAATGCTGTCTCATGACATGATCCCTCTCAATTTCTATATCCAGCCTGTTTCTGGTCAAGGAACATGGCTTTAGTGAACAAAAATACTCAATTCATTCACTTTCTAAAGATGGCTGGAATAATAATACTGATAAATATAAGAAGATTTATTTTTTAAAGAGAAAAATATAGAACTATAGATGACAAAATCTGGTGTATAAGTATTCCCACTGTTCTAGTAAATTCACTCTGATCCCCTTCATAAGGAACATGGAAAGAAAAGTAATTTCAATTTGAAAGAGCCCTCTAGTCATCAATCATTTAAAGATGGCCTGAGGCAAGGGTGGGATGGGATGGGGAGATAGTGAAGTGCCCAAAGTGGATGTGAACCTAGGTACTCTGGCTCCAAATCCATCATTTTTTGTTCTACTGCAAGAAGCTACCTACCTCTCATCACACTGTGTTTTCTGACATTTGCGTTTTAAAACAAATTTATATTAAAAAACAATCAATCAAGAATATATTAAAACTTTCTGTCTGGATATGGGCTACATATGTATTTAGAAAATTGTCTGGAGTTTAAATATTAAATAAACAGACCAGGATGGAGATAGCCTAGGCTGCTGTTCTCAAAGCCCCCTTCCCTCTCTCACCACCAAGTCCTTTTGCCCATCAATTAGGGAATAGCTAAACATATTATGGTACAGGAATGTAGTGGAATACTACTGTACTCTATGAATGATGAAAAGGACATTTTTAGAGATATCTGGGAAGACTTGTATGAACGGATACAGAGGAACAATTTATATAACAACGACATCATTGTAAGGATAAAAACTACAAAACATTTAAGAACTCTGATTAATGCAATGTCTAACCACAATTCCAAAGGACCAGTGATGAAGCATGTGACCTGCCTCCTGACATAGAAGTAAAAAAAACTCAGGTTGCAGAATGAGACCTTTTTTTTTTGGGACATGGCCAATGAGGGAATTTGTTTTGCTTGACTATGTATATTTGTTACAAGAAACTTGTTTTGTTTTGTTTTGTTTCTTTCGTGGTGTGTAAGAGGATGATGGGGGTTAGAGAAAATAGTTTTGTTCATTAAAAAAAAAATTTAAAAACAAAAGTGTCCCCATGTCCAATAGTTTTGCTTCCAGCCTGTGTTCCCCTCAGCCATCACCAAGGAGAGACATAGCAGAGCAGGACCCACCTTTCTTGCTACCGGCAAGTATAGTTGCTAAACAACTGCCACCAGCATTCAGGTAAGTCCAAGAGCTCTGGGAGTGGCAGGATGCCGTGGACCACCAATCCTGCTTCTAACAAAGCCCTCGTAGCCATCATCCCAGAAGTAATCCTTATAGAGGTGCAACCTGGAGTGCTTGGGCCAGAGCCGCAGCCTCTGCTACTGAAAATCCAGAAAATTCTGGGCCCCAAAGTCCCTGGCATTGTCAAATGAAATGCTTTAGCATCAGAAATGGATGTAATTTTTCTTTTCCAGTGGAAATTACATTAAAGATAGTTCATAACTATCTTCTTTGCCACTGTACCCTAAGGACCGCAGGACTTTTCCATCTGACCTGCAGCTGAAACTTTTTAAACTTCCTGACTCCTTCATTAGAAAGGTTGTGCTCCCTGAGAGGAGGCACTGTGTGTTACTTTTCTATTTATATACTGGCACTTAGGCAATGCTTTGCACACAATAAGCACTTAATAAATGCTCACGCTTGCTCGCGCTCTCTCTCTCTCTCTCTCTCTCTCTCTCTCTCTCTCTCTCATTATTTCCTATATACATCTTGGATAGAGTTTGCTTTGTATATGTTTGCATATTGTCTCTCCCGTTAGATTTAAGCTCCTTGGGGGCACAGGCTGTCTTGCCTCCTTTGGTATCCTTAGAGCTTGACAGTGTCTGGGCACATAAAAGGTACTTAATAAATGTTTAGTGATTGATTGATTTCTTTTTTTCTCTTCCTTTACCTCCTTCCTTTCTATATTAGCCTAAGTAAAATACAATAAGAGGCAAAAAGCTTTTACAGAGCACCTGCGCTATGTGCCAGGCACTATGCTAAATACTTAACAAATATTTCATTAGATCCTCACAATGGCCCTGCAAGGTAGGTACTGGTATAATCTCCATTTTACAACTGAAGAAACTGAGGCAAACAGCATGTTAAGTAACTTGTCCAGGGTCACACGACTCTAAGTACATGAGGCTGTTTGAACTCAGATCTTCTTGACTCCAGATCCCGTGCCCTGTCCCCTGCATCACTGAGCTGAGCCCTAAATTAACTTAAAAAAAGCATTCCAAACCTAATAAACAACTTTTTGTCAATTCAATTTAAGAATCTGATTTCTTCACTAGTACCCATATAATGTCAAACTAAGAAGTCCTCCAGGGCACTTGCTAGAATCTTTATCAATTAAGTCACAAATCTTCTTTGTAACAGGCATAAGAGATACAAAGATAAAAATCAAATAGTCTTGGCCTTCAAGGGACTTATCAGTGCAAAACATGTATGTAAATAAGTATACGCAAAACAAATACGAAGTCATTTTTCTTTCTGAGGGGACAGCATTAGCAGGTATGGGAAGACATGGACAGGGGTTACACGGGACATGGTTATGACCAGAAGGGGTACCTATCATGATAAGTTCACAGACCACCTGAAGTATCACTGTTTAGTAATTCCTTTTTCCTACTGCTCTAATGTTAGCATAGATAATTGGGAACTGCCCAGCAGATTTATTCCTTCGTTCTTTGGTACTCTATTAAGGGGCCATCCTACAGAACCAAAACTTTGAGTTACTAACAAGAGAATGTTAAGAATCCTAGGTCAATACATACCCATTACTTTGTAAGTCAGTTGTAGACCTGCATTGGAACTTTTTTTCCCCAAATAAGGTTTAACATATTTCAATACCTCACCAAGGTATTCTAATGCTTTTGTGACCATGGCAGACTTCTCAGGAAGTGTTTGTAAGCTACTATATGTTATACCAACAGCCTGAAAAATAAAGGAGAAACAAACATGGTCGATTCTTCTAAGCTTTAGCCAACATGCTTAAAAAGTAGTGAACTCCACCTCCATTTACTTAGTCCTGTAGCTCTAACTTTCCATTAAAAACTCAGTGCAATTTAAATACAGATCAAAAGAGGGATCAAAAACATTCAATTCTTATAATCAAAATGATATTTAAACAAAAGGTGAAAAATCATTTCCTCAATAAATAATTGCTATGAGATACTAAGGAATACGGGGCAATGGCAGGATCTATGACATGTGCATCCCAAAAGTCTGTGAGCCAGTTAGGGAGATAACCAAGAAGCCCCACGATACAGTTACCTTTAGTTGATACTTCTATAATACAAGTGTCAATTACCTTTTTCTTGGAGACCTTTCATCAATAGGACCTCACTACCTCATCCATCGCAACTTATTTCACTTTTGGATAGCTCTGATAATTAGGAAATATTTCCTTATTTTAAGCCATAATCTGCCTCTCTAAAATTTTTAAACCTTATTCCAATTTTGTCCTCTAAGACTAGAATAGACAAGTTAATCCTTCTTCTAAATGACAATTCTTCAAATACCTGAAGACAGCTAAGATAGGTATGTTGTTCCACTTCTCCAAGCTAATCATCCCTTGCTCTAAAAGTAACCTTCAGATGGCAAGATCTCAAGTCTTCATCATCCTGGTTGCTCTACTCTGGTTGGCTTGCCATTGTCCTCGCTAAAATGCTGGACCCCAAACGAACTAGGCACCAGTACTATTAATACTTAATCCTATATTCTGTTTATGTTTTAATGAAACCTAGATTAGCGTTAGCCTTTTTTGTGCCCATGTCACACTGCTGCCTTATCTTAAGGCTGTAGTCCATTAAAACTCTGAAGTCTCTTTCAGACCAATAACTATCTAACCATACCCCTTCCACCTTGAACTTGACATTATTTTTTAATTTAAATTTTTTTAAACTTATACTCAGTACAACAATCTATCCCACTGAGAACTTTTTTGCATCTTGCCTGTGTTACATCATTATACCTCCTAGCTTAATGCTAGCTGTAAATCCACTAGGTATGTCACCTACAAATGACCACATATAGGCTCAAGAAGGTTACACTGCATGAAAAGCTGTTAAGCATGCATACAGCACCTTAGTAGGGAATTAATGGTTTAAAACATGAGGTTTTGAAAGGAAATGTTTGTCTTGGAAAAGAGATAAAGCCATAGACTAAATTCTAAAGGCTAGACATAACTCCTTTTCCAAAGCAAATTAATTTCTGGCACAATATGTTGTATTGCAGCAGTATTTGTACTTTGTGGTTAACTTTAAGTATCTTAAAACCTCATAATTAATACATTGTATCAACTTATAAAATGGAACTGCCTTAGGTCCTACGCAGATGAATTTTGTCACTAGCATGCCAAAAAGTCTTATTTTAAGGCAAGTTTAATCTATAAGACAGTCCCACCACATGGATTCTGAGGTTAAGCTAAGGTGCACAGTTATTACTTCAGTGCTTTACTATTTTCCATTTAATGTTATTTTTAAAAGTTTACTGCCTTCTTGCATGGAATTATTTTATGTCTTTAGTCCAAATTTTTTCCACTGGGAGCTTATCTTAAATATTACAATAGAAATCAATGCAAAACACATGACAAGAATTACAGAGATTCACATCACATGCAACTTATCAAGAATACATCATGTTTTCTTGCACATCACTTTAACTGAGATATATAATTATGCTGATAAATGCACAGTACCTCAAGGAATAGGACAAGTGCTTTTGGAGGGTCTTGTGTGATGGCTAAATGTTCAACTTGAGCCTTTGAGAGAATATTCTTTACTTCTGGAAGCTGAAATAGCAACCTTGTCAGTTCAGCCAACTGTTCCATGTACTCTTTTTCTGTTTAAAAAGACAATATAGCAGGAAATGTACTATACTTCATTCATGAAGCTGTCTTTCTTTTTAAATTCAAATTTCCACAAAATTCAAAGACTCTGAATTAAGTTTCTTTCACTAAGCAAAGGCTTTATTCAAAGAAGTCATGTACTTGTGAAACATTCTAGCACAAAAATTTATTCATGTAAAGCCAACTAGTGTAATAAGTTATCAAAGTAAATTTGGAGAATTTTTTCAGTCTGGCCTTCCTGCAATTTACAAAATGGGCATAAACAATAGCTTCAGGAGAAGATATGTCCTATAGACAACTAGACTGTATGTAAGAGATAAAAAACAGTACAAGTATCACTCAGTGAATAATGGAGAAATAGAAGAAAGGCAAAATATCTAATATAAAATGGGAAAGAATTATTCATAATTGGGTATTTTTCTTTTTAGGGAGTTCACAGTGTGATGTCTAGTTATTTACTTCAGATTTTCACTTTTTTTCTGATCAGTTTCTTCAGGGAGAAAAAAAAAAGCTTGTCTCCTCAGGAGCAAGGTTTTGTTCTTTGCTTCCAAGGAAACAAGCTCTTTTATCTTTGTATGAGAGAAATTTGTCATGTATGGTGCAGGCAAAACATCAAGAAAGAGAACAGGCAGCAGAGGAGAATATAATTCTGTTTATATTCATACCTAATTACAAATCAATCTCTATATCTTTTATATTAGTTGATGCAATTAGCTGAGAATTTTAAACATACCCAACAATACAGAATCAAAAGTGTCCCCCAGAACACTTACCGACAGTTTGTTCAGTATCTATACCAACCGAAATGCCATCGGGCTCAGAGAGGTCTTTCATGTGCATTTGCAAAACACAGCGGATCCACGATCGTACAGTGAAGGCTTGAAACGATGTGCAGCCTGAATGGGAAAGTGTCTCAGATAGGGTCCTGATGAAAAAGGTTATAATTTACAAAAAAAAATACACACACAAATAGCAAAATAACAACAAAGAAAACACACTTATTAAACACTTGTATTAATAAAGCAAAAGATTTTTTTGGTGTTTATACTCCTATTCAATAAGCTCTTATCAAGCACCTACTATGTGCAGGGCACATTAACAAAGACATCATAAAACAGCATTTAGAGAATGAACATTTATAGACATCTATAAAACGACATTTTACCAAAACATAAAAACTCTCCTATTGCATAAAATGCCATGCAATTTTTGAAAGGTCTTTCTTTCTCTCAATCCATGTTTGTGGAGAGTTTATACTTACGGAAAGGTGAGGGGCAAATGGAATTACAAATGAAGGGAGGGGGTTTATAAAACTGAATGCGATGTAATAAGAAAACTATGAGGAGGAAAGATCTATAAGACTATAGTCAGAGCATGTGAGAGTTAGGACGGGTCTTACAGGAAATCTATGATCTAACCTGACCTCTTCCTTTAACAAGTGAGGAAAATGAGGGTAAGAGATGAATTTGCCCCAAAGTGTGCATGTGCACAATATATCTTTGTAGTAATAGGCACAGCGAAACTTGAACATAAGGCTTCTGATTCCCAATCTAGAGTTTATTCTACAGAGGCTCTTAATAGAAGTGAGTAGAAAGGGAGTAGAGAAGAGTAAGAAACAGACACATTAAAGTAAAAAGTCAGCATCATTTAATACTTATAAATGCTTATAAAATTCCCTTTTTTCAGTACCATTTATTCTGATAAAAATAAGTCATAAAGAATAGCAAATTAGTCCAGAGCTCAAATGCACAGTAAGCTAGTCTGTACTCTATGGGTGGATGAGGAGATGGGCAGCCATATTAGTGGGAGATGAACAATAAATTGTTACGCCCGGGGCATCCATCCATTTTTGGCAAATAATGATCCACTTGACCTGTTTTTGGAGAAAGTCCAACCCTGTTTGTAAATCATTATGATATTAGACTTCCTAAGAACAGATTGTTTTACTGAAATTTTTCTTGGGGTGACTGAGTTCTTTGGAGTTGGATCTGATACCTCCTGAGTCTGGGTCACCATGGCATTTTATTTTACTGAGGTACATGATATTACCTGATATTTACCTGATACTGCAGAAGTATATACTTTGTTCTTCCTCTTACTTATTAAAAAGCACATTCGTGTTTCACTTTCACAATAATTCAAAAAAAAATACCCTTAAAGCACCAGACAGTGCCACTTAGTGCAGGTATCAATGGGCAACCATGAAGGGGGCAGGGATGAGGGAGTCTTGGGTTGTTTAGTTCTTCAGTTCTAATCTGGGCCCTACTCCCTGAACTCACAAGAGGGGGAGCAAACAAAAAAGGGAATTAGATGGAAGAGGGCAAGGTCATGAATTGCTGGCCTCCAGACAGGTAAATAAAGTTAAAATATCAAATGCCACAAATATGTTAGACAGAGAAAGTAAGCTACCTTCAACCCCCTATCACGGTACGTCTGGTACAAAATTCCTAAACAAAGTATAACACTGCACTAGGCTTAGAGGAGACATAAAGTTTGGCTAAGACAAAGTACATGCCTTCATGGCTTTTATAGTCTCAAAGGAAGCTAAAACACAAAGATAATTAAAATACATTACATCACATGATCAATGCATTAGAAAACTGCAAAGTGCTAACTCCTTTCATGGTATATAAGACTGAATTATAGTCATTAGTTTCCTTTATACAGATCCAAAGACTTCTAGATATGATTCTCTAAGTTGACTTTTAAGATGCTTAAAATTATGGACAAGAATTTTATGCACACGAACCAGTTTTTTTTTTTCAGAGTTGTGATTCTTCTAATAATTTTAGTAAAAAAGCCTTAGGTCATACTTTTATGGAAAGGGAGAATAATACTCTTTCTGAATAATAATAAAAAACCAAACATTTCTATAAATTAGAGTTAACATGTAGATGAGGCAGAGAAATCTGAATTGGAGCCACCTCAGAGTCAGAAAGTCCTGGATTCAAGTCCTACCTCTAACTCATACTGACTGTGTGATTCTGGACTATTGACTGGAAGAAGTGCTTAATAAATTCTCACTGACTTAACCTCTCAATGCTCCAGGCAATTCTCTAAGATTGTAAAACAGTAGCTGATTTGCATTAGGGGAGTTTTCTTTCTTAATCAGGAACTCCCTAGGTAAATGAAACAACAGATTTGGAGAACCTGCTCCTCTCCTGCATTCCAGAGAGCCTGAATATCAGAGAAAATGACAAAATTTTAGAGTAGAATGGACCTTAGGGGCTACATAAAACAACTTTCTCATTGCAGCTAGAACAAACAAGGCTCAAAACAGAGATGTCACACAGTAAAGGAGCATGAGATTATATACAGCCCTTAAACTTTTAGTTCCATGTTGGTAATGAGTGGTGCCAAATTTGAAAGCACACAAACCCAGTATTAAGCTTCTTTGGGTTTAATTTTCTTATGAAAATCAGCTATATGATATGTGAAATATGTATAATAACTCAATGTAGAAGAGTCCAGTTTTTTTTTTTTATGGGTAGCAAACCTACTCTGCTGGATCTGAGCTAAGAACAAGGCAGTCCCGAGAAAATTTTAGAATTTTTAGAAGCTTCATGCTATAAAATATATTCCTATCTATCCTCCAGGTATTAATACTACATGGTTCATGAGGAAACAAACTAGTTTTTAAATCAGAGGTTCTGGGTTCAAATCCTGGCTCTGCCACTTGATATTTGTGTGACCATCTAGCAGATTACTTCACCTCTGACTTCAGTTTCCTCATCTGAAAAATTGGGAAGCTGAACTACATGTCTTCTAAGGTCCTTTTCAACTTTAGATATACGAGAATTAGATGATTACAGGAATGAAAGATATTCTTTTTAAATTCATATTTTATGTTAGTGGAGCTACAAACTGATACAACCATTCTGGAAAACAGTTTGGAATTATGCTAAGAAAATGACTCAAATGTCCACGTCATTTGAGCCACCTGGCTAGAAATATAACCCAAGAAGGATAGAGACAGAAAGAAAGCCTCAGGATAGATAAAAATATTGACTCTTTTTTTTTTTTGTAATAGCAAATACCTGTGAAGGGGGAGAGGGGGCAGAAGTAGATACTGACTCACTGACATAATGGACTAATACTGCACTATAAGTAATCATGAACATGAAGAACACAGAGAAACTGGAGGAGATTTACATGAATTGAGACAAAGTGAATTCTGTACAACCATCAAGGGACCACACATAAGGACTATAACAATTTAGCAATGTAGATGGAAAGAACCACCAAAAAAAAATGCTGTATATTCAGGAGCAAGTCTGGGCCAAAAGAAAGGAAATAGATCCTTCCCTTTCCTTCCCTTCTTTGCAGGTGAGGGACTACGGATGTATAAATTTACAGCCAGACTTGGGACAGTTTTACTGAACCAGTTTTACCTGATTAACCTTCCTTTTTCATTGTTATATGAGACATCTCTTTGGGCAGGGAGGGGTGCGGGATATACAGAAATGAAGATGATGTAAAAACAAAAGATATCAATAATTTTTTCTTCCTATCCCAATTAATCTACCATGGGATTCAATTATAGTACATGATTGGAATAGGAAGTGAAAAGTACTTACTTGTTTTGTATAAGATGACTTAAATATCGAGATACAAGCTGGGGCCAAATCATATCATCCCACCCAAATAAATGCATCATTGATATCACTGGCTGAGGCTGAAGGTCTGAGGGAGCTGTTCTCGACATGTCCAAAGCCAAACAAGTAAAACCTAGATTTAAAATGAAGAGAAATTCTTGGTGCTATTAAAAAAAAGTTTTGATGATCACTTCCTTTCTTATTAAAAGTTACCACTGATGGTGATAAGTAAATACAATTTTAATAGTTTTTTTTTAACATGCAGAATAATGGAAGAAAACATTATTATCCTCCAGTGGCTCTAATCCAATAGCTGACCGTCTTATTTTGTCTGATTTCTGCAGTGTCATTTACATCTTTTCCATTATGTCTAGAAAACAAACCATTTAAAGGTAGTGTTTATCAGGTTCCCTCAAATCTGAATTACTGAGACAAGCCTTTCACAATGGACCTTCCTCTTTCACAAATGTCATTTCTCTCTACTCACAACACTGGCTCCCCTAAAACTGTTTGGGATACTCTGTATTATACTGTCTTAAAAAAACCCAACATGCCAAACTCAAATTCATTTCCTTCAGGAATTACTATTCTGTAACTGGCCCTATCCAACTCAACACCCCTTTGCCCTTTTGCCTGGTTTACACTATATTAATTTGTCTCTAATGGTATATTCTTTTTAAATGCTTTTAAGTATTCTTTCTCTTCAACTCTCCAGTAAATCATCTATTTACATCCCCATTACTCTGCATGGTACCTAGAACACAGTAGATAATATAATAAATACTTATTGACTGATGGATTGATCAGTATCTCAATCCACTAGAACCTAGGCTGTATTATTGTAAAGACTGGTATAATGCAAAAATTGACGAATGCATGTAAAGTACCTGGAACAGTAAGGAATGAGGACAGGTCTTCAACTAAGGAGAAAAGACTCAAAGAACCTGGTAATGGCTGATTTGTAAATAGTTCTGTTGGACTAAGTGTGATACTTATTTTTATAAATGCTTCCATAGCATGATACCATTACCTTATTAAAACCTATTCTAAAATATAATTAGGAAAATAACAGAAGAGCTCAGGAACTCTCAAAATTTTTATTCTTCAATTGAAAGAGCTTATAATTCATCTTTATTTATATCAGGGTAAAAAACAAATTTTAGCTACTGTTTTCTAAAATGTGTTTCATTTCAAAAATATTTAAGCTTCCGGCAAGCCAAAAAAGAAACTGAAACCCACAACTAATATGTTTAAATGAAAATAAAAATAAATCAAATCAAAAATTAAAATAATTTTTAAAATGTCATGGATGGCTTTAGAAGTAGGAACAAAATAAACAATTAAGTTTTTAAAATTTATATCTTCATCATTGTTCTAGTTAAAATGTAAGCAGCTCAAGTTTTTATGCTTTATTTGAGTATATACTCCAGTTCATTAAATTTTATTTGTTGAGTGCTTACAATTATAAAAACCAAAATTTTATGTCATAAAATCTAATAAATATAATATGAGATTATCATGCCAATATTTTTATTCATCACTTTCTTCTTCTTCTACTACTACTACTACTTCTTGTTGCTTGTCCTTCCTTCTCAAAGAAGACCATGACACCAGGAAGGCAATGCCATGACTCGCAAGTGAATTGAATTTAAGTAAGGGAGGGCTGTGCAAAGTCACCAGCCTCACTTTCTCCTTGACAGCCATCTGAGTCCAGTGGCAAGATACAGATTAGGGTGACTGGAGATGGCCCTGGATGCAATAGGACACCTTGGCCTTTTTAAGTAAAGGTCTTTCCCAGGTCTCAGTCTGAGGGAGGCAACAGCCATTCAGTCATTAAGGAAGGCTACATAAGAAATTAAGCAAAGAATGGCCTGTTTTACCTAGTTAAAAAAAAAATCAATCTGGGACAGAAAGACCCTCAGGGTTTCTGGCCAAAATGGAAACAATCACTAGTTACATTCACTCAGAGTATAAATGCATCGGTGTAAATTACATCAGCTCCAAACAATGACCAAGTGAGACTTGGACTAGGACCCATTATTGGCCAGTGAGAGCCAGAGTGATTTGGGTTTAAGGCATGGTCCTTAAGAAAGAAATCTAGCTCTTAACCCCCAAGATAGCTGTCCAGGTTTCAGTAATCAAAATTTACATTCCTTTGGGTGGAGCACTGGCAGGTGAGGGTATGACACCCACTCTGGACAGAGGGAGAGGAGGGAGGGAGGGGGAGAGAAGTGAGGGGAAGGGAAGGAAGGGAGGGAGGGAAGGAAGAAGAAAAGAACTGCGGAAGAAAAGAATGGAGGAAAAGCTGTGTTGCTCAACTGGAAATGGCCAGTTGGGTCCCTAATGGGACAACTCCTACTACACACAAGTTGTTGTTTTCCTTGTTGTTAAAGAGGACCATAACATCAGGAAGGTGATGCCATGACTTGCCAAGTGAATTGGATTTAGGTGTGGGAGGGTTGTACAATGTCACTACTAGTATTACTACCGCCATCACCACTACTATTACTGCTACTGCTGCTACCACCTTACCACCTTCTTAAAGTTTGATTGGTATTCTTGTTAATTATTTCAGGTGCTACATGAATATAGGATCATGAATTTAGAGCAGAAAGTAACTTCAGGATCATCTAGTCCAACCTCCTCTTTTTACAAATGAGGAAACTGAGGCCCATGGAGGTTAAGTGACTTGCCCAAGATCACATAAGTAGTCAAAATGGGATTCTCAGTTTGACGAAGAACAAATGTTATTTCTACTCCTATATGTTCCACGCAGAACAGCTTTTCATGCAAAATAACCTATTTAAGCCTGGGTATAGATTTATGCAATTCAACTGTAAAAATCATTTGCTTTCACAGCAATGATACTTTCTGAAAACAACATGAGATACCAATCAAACTGTTCTTTTAAATATAAAAATCTTCAGATGAAGAAGAGCAGCTTTGGGATGTTGTGGGAAAGGTGTTTTTATAAACCTTTAAAACCCTACATAAATGTGAATTGTTGCTATCAGTAGTAGTTTTATCAATACTACTAATAATACCTCTTTCATTTCAGGCAAAAACAAGCCTTGTCTCTAATAAATCATAGCTGGATAAAAATAAAAGGATCCTATTAAAACAGGCAGCTCCGTTTTTGTGGTTGTCAAAATGTTTTAACATTCAAATGGCTACAGCAATAAGAAACTTAGTGGAGACAAGAATGCACTGACAAAACAACAGCAGCCTGTAAGGAGGAAAGTAAATAGCCAACAGTAAATAAAGGATGAATGCTGACCTGCAGCGGTATCTGCAAGCTGAGGGACAGGCACCGTCTGTGACATTCTCTGGCTCTTGAGGAAAGGAAAGAAATTTCTCCAGAGTGCACGGGCAATTGCAGCCAGGTGGTGCTCTTTAGCCACCGATGAGGCTGGCACACTCAGGCCTGCATTCTCCCCTGGAAGTTCCCTGCATGACTGCTGGTACACACTCCTAAGGAGAAATAAAAATAAGCACTCATTCTCAACAAATGCTTATAGAAATCTTTTTTCCTTTTTTTTTTTTGTTAATACATTTTGGGCTTCTTTCAAATATTCCATATGAAAACTGAAGGACCGTTTTATATAATTAAAACCTTTATGCCAAGACATTAATGCACCTCGATTATTTGATGGATGAATGATGGCATATTAAGCACCATAAAGTTAATGTTAATTACTAATGTCAACCATTAATTATATGCTTTTTAATATGTCAGAACCAAATGAGAAATAGGCAGTTACAGAATGAAGGTTTGCATTTTGCAACTGCTAGCTGGCATGACAAGTGATTTTACTTCCAATCGAGGCATGAACTTAAAAAAAAAAACCACCAAAAACAGTTTTCTTTTGTGGGCTTAAGCATACAAGTGTATCAAAAAATGAATGTACATTTGTTTCATTGATGGTGTTTCACATTAAACCATGTTTCTTTTCCAAAAAGGCACATGCCAGAAATTAAATGCAAAATTGTACTTTTGTCACGTCAAAGGTCTTGCCTCTTGCTCATTACCTTGTAAACAGCAAGCCAAAAAGTTTCACTCTGAAATAATGCAATGCGAATTCGATAATGCCTTCACCTTTCTTACGTCCTTTATAGTCATATTTCTCTGCTTAGCCTAAAACAGAAGTGAAAATTTTCTAGAAGTTTAATACAGAGATATCTTCAGGGAACCAATACTCCCAGAGTAAAAGCTTGAGAAAGCATTAGCCAATTTGTCTGGGAGAGTGGGATAGAAGGCATTATTGCAGGAAGCTGATCAACTAAATAACATGCTTATTAAAAAGAATATGTAGGAACAAGTTATCATTTCTGTTTCTATTTATCTTGTGGTCAACTCAATTGAGATTGTGCATTAAAACACAGGCAGCATTATTACATTTGCCTTATTAAATTCTATAAACAGCATTGTAAAGTCAGAGCAGAGATATTTATAAGATAATGGCATAGAGCTGAGAAGAGAGACTTGCCATAGCACTAATATGTATAGACTATAACATTAAGAAAAACTATTGGTAGTCATAACAGAAAGTGTTTTACTATAGTCATTCCACCATTCTTTTGGGTTTTTTTTTTTAATTGTTTCCCTGGGGGAAGTGGGCATTCTAAAAGAAATGAACATCTCATGAGACTCATTAGGACAAGTGCACTGGTAATAAAGTAATTTTACATAAAGAGAAGACTGGATGCAAGGCCAAGTCTTACTACACTTTATATAACTGCATTAAGCAAAAAGTTGAAGTAGATTATATACTGATATGTAAAACTTAAGACAGCCCCAGCTAATAGATGGAGAACTGGCCTTGAAGCCACTGAAACCCAGGTTTAAGTTCCACCTTTAACACATAATGACTGACCCGGGGCAAATTACTTAATCACTCAGTGCTCTAAGCAACTCTCTAAGAATATAAATTGCAAAGAAAGTGTCAACGTGCATTAGTAGAAAGAATTTCCTCAACCCAGAATTCTCAGTACCAATGAAATCAGAGGTCTAGCACTGATCCCAAACTGAGGTTAGGCTAGATGGGCTGTGCCCAAAAATTATGAAACCAGTTCAGCTACCTTTAAGAAACAAAAAAGACTGGGTGTCTCCCTCTCTGGCCCTGGCTGGAAATGTAGTGGCTACTCATGGACTTGATTACACAGCTCTGACCTGCTCTGTTTCTGTCGTGAGCTGCTTCACCAATTCTTAGGGGTGGACTCAGCACAATGCAAGATTTAGTACAGACACTAGACCAGTTTAGCCCACTGTAGATCAGAACTCCTGAGCTCATGAGATCCATCAACCTCAGCCTTCCAAGTAGCAGGGATTATAAGGATGTGCCACCACGCCAGCCTTCCATATTTTTTCAAAATCAATGTGCCATAGTCTAGATAAGTGTCTCCAGCAAGCACCTTTTCGTGTAGTCACTGTTTTGTTCCACCTACTAGTTCAAGTTGCAGAGATCAACATTTACAAAACTAAAATCATTCAAAGCCCACTGTCTCTGTGGGTCCTCCCCCTTTGCCTTTAGGAAAGAACAATCTGCAATCTGACCACTTGCAGATAGGGTCCATATAGCTTCAAATGGGCAGGTTCTTACATAGGGACTAAAATCTATTGATAAGAGGTTTTGGTAGTTCCTTTGTTTTCCTGTGTGAAGTACTTGAAGCATCTATGACTTCATCAGAGTAAGGAACTCCTGGTGTGGAAACTCCCTCCACTGTGCAGATCAATCAATTATTAAGTTCCTATTACATTCTAGACAGTATGTTGGCCACTCAGGATTAAAAATACAAAAATAAACAGTGGTCTGTCCTCAAGGAACTTGGAGGCCATAAATACACACAAAATAAATTGAGTGGGAGGGCACTAACAGAGGCAGGGATCATGAAATGTTTCATGAAGAAGGTGATGCTTGATCTAAGTTCTGAAGAGAATAATGTATTCTAAAAGTTAAAGGACCTAAGCGGGATTTCCAGGCATGGGGACCAGCAAGTACAAAGGTGCAGAGAAAGAATGTAAACAAACCTCTAAAGGAACAACAAGGAGACAGTCCGGCCAGACAATAGAGTAAGGTAACTGGACCAATAAGGGAAAGGTGGTTTGAGGCAGGGTGGAAAGGACTCTAAATGATACATTGTAAGCTCCTTGACGGCAAGGACTACCTTTTGCTTCTTTTTGTATCCCCAGTGATTAGCACAGTGCCTGACACATAGTAGGCACTTAACAAATGTTTACCAATTGATCTAGGAGCCAGTGGAGCTTACTGGGGTGGAGGTACCAATGGTCTCTGATGTAGCAGGTATGTCCTAGCCAGGTACCTGAAACACACAGCAGTTAAGCAGCTAGCCCAGGGTTGCACAGCTAGTGTTAGAAGCAGCATCTGACCCAAAGTCTTCCAGGCTACAAGTCCAGCAATATATTCTCTGATGCTTTATTTTTTTAGGTCATAAGTTATTCAAAACTTACAATAATAAAAAATGTACTTAAGCACCTAATTACTTGTGAAATACAGATTGTCCTAAAGTCTTATTGCAGGTGTAAGCCTTAGGATCTCAAAATATCTTTAAGCTTTAGCAGCTTAAAATTACACTAAGACTTTTGGGACACTATACATTAAGAAAATTACAGAGATTTGGCTCTTGATTTCTTAAAACTCTGCAAGTACAAGATAATAAAGGGTGTGTGTGTGTGTGTGTGTCTCTGTATGGCAAAAGAGGCCAGTAATAGCAAATTTGGAACTGAAAATAAAAATAAAGTTTTTTTTTTAAAATAGGGCAGTAAAACAAAATATTAAAGTGATTGGTGACAGGCAGAAGTGTATGTTCATTATGTACAGATTAAGTTTTAGGTTACAGCAGAGATGTTTTAATTTAACACCTTCTTTATATTAATAATCAAAGGTTAGTCAAACAGTCACAAAATTTACTCTGTTCCTCCTTGAGATTAAGAAAAGATCACCAATAGTGGCTAAATTAACCACAGAGCTGCCTTGCTTCATGCAGAGATGATGGCGAGTATTCTATGTGGGCAAAGAATGCCAAAGGCGGCACTGGGGAACTATTAGGACTTTGAGGTTGACGTTGGGGGTTAAAGAAATTATTCTTGAGCAAATTTATCCTTTCTGAAATACCTAAAGAGAAATGGTAAGATGTTGACCAATGAACTATTTCAAGTACAGAATTCAAATCACTGGAAAAAAATAGCAAACTAGATAAAATTTTAAAAGTATACATAGAGGTTAGGTAACCCCTATATGGCCTTCTGGGTCCTCAAGTGCAGCTCTTTGACTGAATCCAAATTTCACAGAATAAATCCCCTTAATAAAAGGAATTGTTCTGTAAAACTTGGACTCAGTCAAAAGGCCTTGTCTGAGGACCTAGAGGGTCACAAATGGCCTTGAGGCCTCAAGTTCTCACCTCTGTTAGCCCATCCTCCTATGTAGAAACCATACATTATAGAACATCCCAACTAAATGTAAGGCAGTGATTTTTTTAACACAATTTTTTTTTACTTTCCTTTGTCTGCCTAATATTTTTAACTAAAAAGAAGCTGCACACCCTAAAGAATATGCAGAAAACATCATAAGTGAAATGTTTTAACTATTAATGGTATGTCATGTTAAGACGACCCTATCCTTACCGTAAAAAACATTTAAAATGACTTTATAACAATTTATCCAAACATAAAAGTAAAGACATTAGACAAGGTCAAAGAAATACATTGCATTGGCAGCTGATGGGGAAAGGACAGAATAAGTTTTCTAAACACAGATAAAATGTAAGAAAAGGTTCTATCGTTCTCAAGTAATTTAATTTCCTCTTCCTCAACTGCTGAAAAACTACCACTAGCCACCACCACCATCATATTTTTCTAGTTCAGAAGAAATGTGCAAGGGCCAAAAGAAAAAGAATTATTAGATTTGCTATATCCACTGCACACTAGCCTCTAAGTACATTTACAAATATAAGAGTTAGAATTAATAACTTGGCAGAAAACAAGACATAAGGTATAGAAGACAACAGATTTTTTTTTTAAAGGGTGCCATTTAATTTTAGACTGGCTATTCTTATTTCCTATTTTTGAAAGCTACTGTTATCGCCACCCACTTCAATATGCACAAGAGAAAACATGGGTTAGTAGATTTCTTTTGGTAACCCTTCAGAAAAAGTGAAATTTGACACGCTGTCAAAATGCAACATACATAGTTAATATAAAAATATTTTGCATGACCTCACATGTATAATTGGTAGCATATTGCTTGCCTTCTCGATGGGTAGGAGAGGAGGGGGTAGAAGGGAGAGAATTTGGAGCTCAAATTAAAAAAAAACATTAATTTTTACATGTAATTGGGAAATAAATGAAATATACAAAACCCAACATAATAGCATAATGGATACAGGCTCATAATAGAAGTGAACAGAAATTTTAAGCATATAGATTGCCTTGAACAAAGTAGATTAATAAATGGTTGTTGACTGAATTAAATGTAATAATAATAATGATGATACAAATAGCATTTATCTACACTTTAAGATTTGTAAAGCACTTTACATATATGTTACCTCATTTGATCCTCACGACCGCTCTAGGAGATAGATGCTATTATCATCCCCATACTATGGATGAGTAAACTGAGGTACATAAAGGCTAAGTTACTTGCTTAGGATCAAAAAGCTAGTAAGTGTGTGAGGCAAGATTCAAACTCAGATCTTCCTGACTCCCAAGTCTAGCATTCTATGTGCCAAAACACCTATAATCCATGTTTAATTAAAATATGCTTTAGAGACATACACTTAGAAAGTAGATCAATGTTATGATGTGCTAATGGAATCAAGGCTCAAATAGATATTATGGACCTCATCAATATTTGACATTTTCCCTAGCCTTTTACCTGTTTCTGTCCCTATGCCTTAGGCTAGTCGTGTTGAGAACTAGTTCTTATTCTAGCAGGAAACATACAGAAGTCTCCGGCTAAAGCCAGAGAACATTGCCTGGCACTAATCTCACACATCCCCTTTCCTGTCCACTTCACTCTTTCCCCATTAGTTAACATAAATCTACTAAATCCTGACATCTGATCACTTATATCCTTATATCCCTTAACATTTGGATGTTCCTACTTTCTACCAGGATGCCTGGTTTTTGACATATTTCTTACCTCACTCAGTGGTATTCGGGCATGCTTTTATGTCTCTGACTTGCAATAAATGTGTTTTGGGGCTCTTAACCACACCTTGTCCACAATTCTAAACCTAAGGAATTTCAGTTGCCTTCGTTCCAGCTTCTTGTCCCCAAACTATGACTTATGAGTTGATGGTACCATTGATAAATAGTTGGTGGAGACTAACAATTTAAAAAATATTTATTTCTTCAGGCTCATCAAAGGAAAAGAAAAATACTAATTGGCTGCCAAGCTGTGGACCACATGGAGAAAGCATAGCAAAATATATAAATACAATTGGTTATCTAGAGACCAGAGAAAAAGTAAGAACAGGACTAACAAGAATCAGTTTTCTCATTTTTTTTAACTCATTCTACCTTTTTTACAATATTTGTGAGTCCTACAACAGAAGAACACATAAAAACATATGTATGTTTATACCTATCTATCTGTCTGTCTGCCTGGCTATCAGCAGTACAGGGGATAGAACACTGTGCCTGGAGTTTGGAAGACCTGAGTTCAAATATGGCGTCAAACACTTACAGCGGTTGACCTTGGGCAAGTCACTAAAGCCTTTCTTTGCTTCAGTTTTCTCATTTGTAAAATGAGGATGATAATAGCACCTACCTCCTAGGGTTATTGTGAGGATCAAATGAGATAATTATGAAATGCTTAGCACAGTCCCTGGCACACAGTAAATGCTATGTAAATTTAAGCTATCGTTATTATTATTATAACTAGCTCAACTGTTTACACTTGTGCTAGAATACGATGAAGAACACATTCTTAAAACATTATTACTACACTACCACTAAGTTTGGGGACCTAAATATCAGAAGTGCTTTGAAAAATGTGATATTTCATGACAAACATCTGATTTTATACATAAGCACCCTACAAAAGACACAGAGTGTTCTCCTGCTAGAATACTAAGGAGTCAATGACCTTGAAGGCCATAAGCTCATTCATTCAATGACTTCAGACTATGCTTCTTTTTGCTTTACTTAAAGTTTGGCATGGCCAGGCTTAAACAAAAGGAATCTAATAATTACAGAAGTCTACAGCTTGAATGAACTGTATCTATAAAATGAAACTGAAGTTCAGAGTCTGAATTGTCCAAGGTCACATCTGGTAAGGGGCAGAAGCAGAACCAGAACCCAGGTGTGCTGCTTCTAAGGACACTGTACCATGATGTGAGTCTGATCAAAGGACACCAACAGATAAGCAGGGGATAGCACTGGCTGCAAAGGAACTATAGATGTGACACAACACTAGTATTATGAATCTGGTCACACATAATGAACAGCTTATTAAATACTAAGGGGCAAGTGGATGATAAAGTTGTGAATAGATATTGGAGAATGATAAAATGAAGGCAAATAAATTCAAATAATCACAGATCTTAGGTTCTAGGACTGCTTTTTTGCAATGTAGGGCAAATATCTAGGAGAGTATAATTAGCATAGCATTGGTATGTGAATGCGTATAGTTACGTGCCATATTAACAGTACAGATCAAAATTGCTAGAGAAATTCAGCAAAGAGCTTTTATTTGGCATAGTGAGAATAGGACCTTGGATAGCTTCAAGGAGAATGGACTTAAATTGTCTACTAAAGGATGGACAAGATCTAGTTAAGTACAGGGAATGAATCTGACTGGATGACAGTGTTCTTAGTTGGAAGTCATTACGATAGGCTGGGGCCAAATTGCAAAGAGCCTTGAATACCTGGTTGAGAAGTTTATACCATATCCCTAAATGTAAACTGGGAATCACTGAAGGTTTCTCAATAGGGGAGTAACATGATCAGGACTGTACAGTAAGGAAAATTAATCTTCTTGACGTGTGGGAGAGACTAGAGGTAGGGAGTGGGCACTGAGTGATAAGGACCAGTGTTTCATTTTCATTCCTGGCAGTGGGAAAAGAGGAAAAGATAGACATAAGAAATATTATGAATGAAAAAATCTTGGTAACTGTGTAGATATGAGTAAGGCATGGCTGAGGGGAAAAGAGGTCGCGTCTAGGGGAAAGGGAGTTCCACTCCCAATGGGACTATTGATGGAAACAGATACTGCAAGGGATAGGTGGTTTGTGGGATAGAAAGAAGAGTTTAGCCTCATATTTGTGGAGATTAAGGTGAGCACAGACATGTGAGCAAAAATTTTCAGGATGCATTTGGATATGTGAAACTATTTTGAGAGAGTGAGAGAGGTCAGGGCTAGTGATAGAGAGCGAGGAGGAGAGGGCCAACACAGATATCCATCAGATGTCACGTGGATAAATTGCTCCTGATAGTTACAATATTTCTACTAGAATATAAAGTGTGAACTTAACCACTGACAAATGCAGAAAGATTCAAGATAAGAAGAGAACTCTAGTATGTTATTTACAATACTGCTATTCCTGAAACCTTAACACAAACTAAAGGAATGTGTGATTCTTTCTGTGTAGATAAAAGAAGTGAAGGCATTATTGACAGCAGAATAAGGCCTTTCTACTTCTTAAGCCTCAGTTATGACCAAGAGTAAATATTATTATCTAAGAAATATAACCTATATTTGTCTCGCTTTACTCATGTGTGAAAGAAAGGAATGGACAGTGGCCCAGCTCACAAGATTAAAAACTGGCGATTTGGAAAGGCTGAAAAGAGACATTATTTTTACGAATTGATCATAATGTACCAAATAAAATGAGATGCCAATCTTAGTAACTGAGGACACATTTATTAGTAAATGAACATTTAGAACTTAACAGCTCAACACCTTTGTAAGCATTATTAACAAATAGGCCATATAATCTTGCAAGTCTCTGATGAAATATCTTTTCTCATCTGAATGATTTTCTGAATCTTAGTTTCAAATGAGCTCCCTTAATATTAATTGGACTCTAACTATAAACAGGTATAAAACTGGGGCTAGAGTGAACAGAGGCCAAATCTTAAGCCACGTGTACAAGTTGTTTTTCCTCTTGACATTAAATGAAAGCACTGACTTCCTGGTCAGGTAAGTTTAAGAATAAAACTAACTGGGGAACTGGAAGCTAGATACACAAACTCTAAGTACAGGATATTTAAAATGCATTCACTATCTAGGTCTCATTTTCCTGCCTCAGGCACATTTTCTAGCTGTGTGACCCTGGGCAAGTCACTTAATCTTTCTCGGCCTCAGTTTCCTCATCTGTAAAATGGAGATAAAATAGTACCTACCTCAAAGGGCTCTTCTGAGGATCAAATGAAATAATATATGTAAAGCACTTTGCAAAACTTCAGAGCTATGCATATAAATGCTAGCTATTATGATAATGAGGTCCTAATTTCTAGGGGATATAAGGAGACGTTAAAGGTGCTACATCCTGGAGCAAAGACTGGCAATCTGTCACACAAGTAACATTGACTAGCACCTAGAACAGCTGCTTGTGATCTGACCACTCCCAAACCTCTTTCCTTTCTGTTATATTAGTCTTTCCAATATGTAGAGAAAGTTTGCATGTATGCCTTCTGAATCTTCTCAACAAACAAAGGAGGTTCAATCAATCAAACAATAGTTACCTATTGAGTATCTATTATTCGAAAGGCACTGTACAATAGAGATGTCAAACTCAAATAGAAATGGATCCATGCAAGCCTCTAATTGACTTGGAAAATCACAAACTACCATTATTTATACGGTACTTTATTTTTACTTATTATGTTGAACATTTCGCCATTACATTTAAATCTTGTTCCGGCCTCACGGAGGAGTTTTGTGGGCTTCATTCCTCCTTTCACTCTTGCCCCCTCCCCCCCAGTGTGGGAAGGGAGACACCGCTGCTGTACAAGACCCACTGTATTCCACATTCATGATGCATAATAAACCTAAAGCTTCTTACCATTTTTGAGTGAAGAACATAGATCACAAAATTTTAAATTTGGACAGAGCCTTAGGCATCAGCGAGCATACTCCCTCATTTTGCAGATAAGGAAAGCCGAGCTCAACGAGGTTAAGTGACTCGTCCAACATCACAAAACTAGTTAAGTGACCTACACAGTACTAGAACTCAAGCTGCCTGATTTCTAGTCCAATGAACTTTCCAATATATCACACTACCTCCTAGAAGCAGCTAGGTGGCTCAGTGGATAGACAGAGTCTGGAGTCAAATCCAGCCTCAGACACTAACATAGTAGCTATGTGATCCTGAGGAAGTCACTTTACCTCTGTTTTCCTCAGTTTCCTCAACCGTAAAATGGACATCATAATATCACCTACCTTTCAGGGTTGTTGTGAGGATTAAATGAGATAACAATTGTAAAAGGCTTAGCACATTGCCTGGCACCTAGTAAGCACTATAGAAAAGCGCTGTTACTATTAATGCTGGTTTCCTTCCTTCCTTCCTTCCTTCCTTCCTTCCTTCCTTCCTTCCTTCCTTCCTTCCTTCCTTCCTTCCTTCCTTCCTTCCTTCCTTCTTTCCTTCCTTCCCTTCCCTTCCATCCTCCCTCCCTCCCTCCCTCACATTTATTTATAAGGATTTGCCACTATCATGACACTGTGCTAGGGCTAAGTCTTTAACACATAATTTTTACTACCAAGCAAAATGTGAATTAATGAAAGAGACAGTGAATACTATGGTCATTCGGAGGACAGAGACATTACTTCTGGCTGGTGGGGCATGATTCAAGGAATATACTTCACAGGAAAAGAAAAAAAAACATTACAGCTGGGCTTTCAAAGGACAGAGATTGATCAAATGAAAATAAGGATGCTCCAGGTAGCACAAGCTATGAACAGCAATAGCAAAGAAAGATAGAAAGGTAGGAAAAAAGGTAGGAAGGAAGTGAAGGAGGGAGGAAGGAAGGAAGAAAGGAAGGAAGGAAGGAAGAAAAGGAGAAAGGGAGGAAGGAAGAAAGGAAGGAGGGAGGGAAAGCTCAGTCTGGGGTAGTGGGAGATAAGATTGGGGCCAAATGCTAGAGGGCCTTGAATGTTAGGGGATAGAGTTCGGATTTCATCCAAAGTCCCTGGGTAGTCTGTACGTAAATGAATTGATCACAGGCAGAATGCCAGCCTAAGAAGATCAAAAGGAGCTTTTAACTGAAGGTGTCCGGGTTGGCACACCAGGCTGGGGCCTTGAAGATGGAGGACCTGAGTTTGAGGCTATAGCTTAGAGAGTAATTTAAGAGCTAGATTCTTATAGCTCTATCTCCTCAAAACCTAAAAAGACTTAGGCATTTTTCTAGGGGGGTAGGGATAGGAAGGAGTAAAAGATTAAAAAAGGTGGGGAAATGCATATTTAGTGAAATAATGTTCACCTTCCAATTTGTTCATCCATACATTCTGAATTTTCAAAGTATCACTCATTCAAATGAAGTGAGCTTAATTTCAAAATCCTCAGTACAGAATATTTTAAAATCAAATCTCTATCATAAAAGTACATCAACTAAAAATAAAACAGGAAAGCATAAATGTCATTCAATTGTTAAGAATACTGATAAAATTAATTCATTGCATTAAAGATGGGTTGGATGCTCTTATTATGCTAGTATTGAGGGAGAGGTCTAATACGCAAAAAACTTGGGCAGGGTGGTATACCGCAAAGAGCAGCTCCAACATTGTCTAAGCAAGACGCCAGGAACATAGGGGCGATCTACAAAAATACTTACACAACCTCACAGGGGTCACTGTGGAGAAAGTACCACAGAGAGGTGATTATTATTATCATCTATCAATAGTCAAAGACTACATCGGTGTGGGAACCATGACCGAGCAGCGCCAATAAAAACCTATCTACAGTTTATGGTCTTAAAGAGTCACCTGAAGCTCAAAGAGTTTAAAGGACTTTCCTAAGATTAAAAAGTAACTGTCAGAAATGGAATTTGAACCGACCTCATCTTCATGATGATCCCAAGAGTGACTCAAGGTGGCTCTCTTTATTATAGTAAGAGATTCTGCTGAGAAATGAGATGACACAGCGGACAGAGAGGTGGTCTCAAAGTAAGGAAGATCTGGGTTCAAGTTCTGCTTTTGACATGTAATGAATGTATGGCCCTAGGTACTTCATGCCCCCAGACGAACTGCTAAATAGCTCAGCATTTGCCAATCTTCATTAGTATACAGTTCTCCCAGACAAAATGAAATCACAGGGCTAGGTTAAAAAATAGATTGTTATCTTAGGTTTCTAGTATAATTAGTTGTTATATTTTTCAGGGATATGATTTGGCCCACAGTGTAATCAAGTAATAAAGAACAATTTTGCTAAATGCAAGCACGTCAACCCTTTTTGAGGGACAAATGAACACTGCAAGAGTAGACTAGGATTAAATTCCATCTGAAAGCATATTTTTTAAAATTGCCAGTAATAAATTCTTAAAAAGAAAAGGTCTTATGGTAATGTTGACAGATTCCTAACTAGAGCAACCCAAATGTTGCTGTCATGGTGAAATTTGCTCTATAATTTAGCTTAATGGACTCAGTGTATCAATAAATAGCAGGAATATCCACAGTCCTTTTTTTCCCTCCTTTAAATCAAACCTAACTCTATGTCAACAGCTTGTAACCAATACATAATTATAATATCTAATGCACTAGGGAAAGTAGTCTTCTTTTATCAATGTGTTTTCCAAACCTCTTAAACGTTCTGATCCAGTGTTTTCCCCACACTCAGGAAATCCAGCGAATTACATAGCTAGATACAACTGATCTTTGCCACTTATGAAAATGGATTAAAAGAAAATTCCTAATAGCCTCAGCAGGGACAAGTTCCTCCTTTTAAAATTCAGCTGCATACTAAGTCAGGAGGAGCTATTACCCCTCCCTATCTGTTGAGTGGCTCTATAAGGGTATCACGGGATGGTCTTCAAATTCCCATCAAGGTAATGAGAGAAGGGAAGAACCTCATAGTCCTATGATGATAACTATAAGTTAAAATTCTTACTTTTTAAAACTTTGTTTACCAATAGTTTATTGACTATCACATGATAACGTACTATTGCCAAAATATCCCTCATCCTATAAATTATAAAGATTTAGAAGTATTCTTAAAAGAATACTTAAATATGGATTTTATATAGGAAAGGCTGTGATCAGCTAAGGCGTGTACCTTTTTCGTGTGGCGTTTTTTTTTTTTTTTGGAAGCCTCTCCCGTTAGATGACTTGCTCAGGGTCACACAGCTAGTAAGTGTCTGAGGCTGGATTTGAATTCAAGTCTCTCCTGACTCCAGGGCTGGTGCTCTGCGCCACCTAGCTGCCCCTGTACTATTTTTTATATTAAAGAGCAGTTAAGGGACATATCTGGGGTGACAAGATCAGTACGTGTCAAAGATAGGACTTGAACTCAGGTCTTCCTAAGTCCAAGTTATGACTCTTTGGATATCTGTTAACATAATACAGAAAAGCACTTTGGGTTGTATAGTGTGGCACAGTTGATAGTAATCTAGCCCAAATGTGAAAGACTTGGATTCAAGTCCCACCTCTGACAAACTGTGGTTATGTCCCTTAACTTCTCTGAAGCATAAAAATACATATGCACCTAAATGATCACAGCCTTTCTTGGAGAGAATCTGTATAGACAGAGACAAAGACACACAGACAGCATGGTACAAATGGAAGACCTCAGTTCAAGTCCTAATTGATACATATGGCCTGAA
>CM053627.1:146890733-146906068 GCA_028646595.1 Phalanger gymnotis | reverse complement strand
CAGGGAAGGGGAGCATTTTGGATGTGTGGGGAGGGGGGAGGGAGGGGGCGGGATTAAATGAGGGAAGGCACCAGAATTAAGGATTTAGAAAGACTTCCTGTACAAGATGGGATTTATTTGAGACTTCAAGAAAACCAGGCAAGCCAGTAGGCAGGGACAGGGAAGGGGAGCATTGTGGATGTCTGGGGGGGGGGGGGGCATCAAGAGAGAAAATCACTGGTAACTTTGGAGACAGGAGTTTCTGTGGAAAGATGAGGCTGGAAGCCAGACTGAAAGGGCTTAAGAAGAAAGTGAGAGGAGAGATAGTGGAGGCACCTTTTGTAGACTTTTTGAGGAATGCAGTTCTAAAGGACTGAAAAAAATATAGGACAATAGTTGGCAGTGATTGAGTGAGAGTGGTTTTTTTTTAGGATGGGGTAGACATGGCTATGTTTGTAGGCAGTGGGGAAGCAGCCAGCAGACAGGGAGAGACTGAAGATAAGTGAGTCAGGATGACAGAAGTGGTAATCATTAGAGGAGACGGGATGGAATGGGATCACCTGAACAGGTTTTTGTTGTTGTGTACTTTCAGTCATATCCAACTGTTCATGACTCCTTTTGGGATTTTCTTGGCAAAGATACTGGGGTGGTTTACCAGTTCCTTCTCCAGCTCATTTTATAGATAAGAAACTGAGGCAAATGGTTAAATAACTTGCCCAAGATCACACAGCTTGGAAGTATCTCAAGCTGGATCGGGACTCATGAGGATGCGTCTTTCTGATTCCAAGCCTGGTGCTCTATCCACCATGCCACCTAGCTGCCCAATTGAGGAGGTAGAGGGGTTTATCCTGGTAAGGTGTAAGATCACCTCATCATATGAGACAAGGGTAAAGGAGGACAGATAGAAGATAGAGTGCCAGGCCTCATATCAGGAAGACTCATCCTCCTTTGTTCAAATCCAGGGCATTTACTAGCTGTGCTACTCTGGACAAGCCACTTACTCCTGTCTGCCTCAGTTTCTCAGCTGTAAAATGAGCTGGAGAAGGAAATGGCAAACCACCCCAATATCTTTTCCAAGAAAATGCCAAATAGGGTCACTAGGTTAGACATGACTGAAACAAATGAACCACAAAAAAAGGAGACAGTGGCAGAAGGTATTTGAATAAAAGGAAATAAGGAAGAAAGAGAGGAGGGAGCTTATGGCAAATGGCCTCGATTTTTTTTCTGTAAAATATGAGATAAGATTCTCAGCACTGAGAGAAGGGAGAAGGAGAGCCATGAGAGGCCTGAAGAAGGATGAAAATGTTTGGAAGAGCCGCTATGGAAGATAGGATAATGAGATGATAAGAGAAGTACAGAAATATCGCCTGGCAGCAGTGAGAGTCCAGTTGAGGCTATGTGACACCAATCCGTAGTAGACCCACGGAGCAGTTGTGTGATTTTTCTCTGCCTTTGTACAGCAGCAAGCACATAGGACCGAAGGTTGTGGATGATGCGAATGATCCAAAGCTGAGGCTTGGTAGGGCACAAGAAGAGACAAAAGGGAGCCCTGAATTGTTGCCTATGGAACAAGCATTCCAGAATGCACAGTAGAAGGAAGTAGCATTTGGATAAGACTTCAAGTTTGGAGGGTTGAAGAGGACTAGAAGAAGAAAATGGGTGGTGGGGGATGGGCAGTGGGGTTTGGATGGTGATCTTTTGGGGCTGGGAATCATTGAGATGTACGATGTATAACCAGGTGTATGTTCATCATGGAATGGAAGGCACTAGTTTTCTTGGTGGTGGAGGCTAGAGATGATGCAGGAGAAAAATGAAACTACATAGAAAGATCTACAGATCTAGAAATACATAGATATAGATAGACATGGATCTATAGATATCACACACACACACACACACACACACACACACAGACACACACACACAGACACACACACAGCAGTATGGCATGATATTTATAAAGTTGTATTGAGAATCAGAAAGACTGGAGTTCAAGTCGCACTCTGAGATACACTGTCATTCTGACCGTAGGAAATCATTTAACCTCTCAGTGACACAGATAGATCTACATTAGTTAAATGTTTAACACTGGGAGCAACCTATACTAATTAATTTCTTTTAAGTTGCCATATGTACATACATACACATATGCATAAATGTGTATACGTAAAAATTAAAACTTTCTTAGAACAAATCAGTATTTAGCAAATGAAAAATACTTCTTAAATTTAAATTTCAGTTATTTTAGCTACTTAGTTATAAACATTCCTCTCTGGAAGTCCTACTTACCTACCACTGCAGCAAGTTAAAAGGGAGAATGAGAAAAAAGAAAGAAAAAGGAAAAGTGTTTTCCTAAAAGATTATCCGCTGAGTCAATGAGCTGTAGGCATTATTATACAGCTCTGTTATTAGGGCCAAAAGCCTCAAAGGCTTTTGTTATATCACTAATTTCTTTCTGCAAGGCTTCAGCAAATGAGCCGATTTATCTGGTTCTGCATGCTTGGGGCTTGATACATGCTATTTGTACATGACTAGTCTCATCTGCATGGCACCATTGATAACATTTATCTGCACATCAAAAAGGCCCATCTCCTGATATAAAAAATTCACCCATATGCCGAGATGAGAAGTGTTAAAGCAGTGAATAAAAGATATGCCATTTCCCACAAAATGGTGCTGAATTATGGGAAGGTCAACAACAGTCATGTGCAAAGGTGCTGGAGGAGCAGATAAATTTTTTTTAAAAAAGCTAGATATTAATATTGCAAAGATAAATATTTATTATGAAAACGAGGCAGTGGTTTTTTTTTAACATCTAGCATGTTTTAATTGGAAATTATTTATAACTAATTTACTTTCTGCATGCAAAAAGATGAACTTCATATGCCTAAGAAACACAAAGAAATCCAAAACACATACTAGACTAATCCCATTGTTCACCACCACTCTACAGACGGCTGACTACATATGAAGTGTATTTTCTTCGGCACAAATTTGAAGGTTGAACATTATAGAGATTCAAAAGTTTGAAGTTTCCCCAGAAAAAATAATCACATGTAATGTTCTAAGAAAATGAGTAAAAAAGAGATGGTCAATTTTCAACAACCCTTTGCAACAAAATGTCTCTCTCTTTAGTAGTAAGCCACTTAATACCATCTGCATGAAAGATGTTGAAAAGGAAACAACTTGCATATATGATAACCAGATAATAAGTTGTTTCCGAATTTCCAGCAGGTGAAATATTACACATCCTTTTCAGAAAATCAATGTTATTCTTTAAGAAGGAAGGTGTGTATTGAGTTACAGTTAAAAGATTTTGTTCATGTAATTCATCATCTTTTCAGAGTGCGAGGTTACATCAGGCTCCAATCACCCCCTACTCAGACTCTTCCCAGCATTTGGTAATATAGACAGTCGAGCTAATTTTCTGTCATTCAGGAAGAACCATAGGCTTGCTAAACTTGTATCATCATCACCTCTGAAACACAGTAAAAATCACTGTTAGAACCGATGGTTTATTAGATCGAAGCCACCATCAACAATGTCAACTCTGCCTGGTTGTGTTAACAGGAAAATGTTTTACGAGTTCCACCACTGGGCATCAATTTAACTTCCAGCATCGGCTATGCTGTAAAACCGTGAACGTAATTTATATGGTGACCTGCGTGTGTGGGAAGCAATATCTAGGTGAAACTTCTCACAGTCTGACAAAATGCTTTGATTTGCACCATTCAGATGATTGAACAAAAAGAGTTTAAGCAATCACCACCAATAGCCTTTATCTCCAAATGCACTAAAAATTTATTACTCTATGAGTACAACCTATTGCTTTAGAGCCAGGTTTGAAAGAATAGAAATGATTGGATAAATATTACATTTTCAACTTGTACACATCTTGTCCATTAGGTTTAAATATTGGACAAGCTTTATGTTTTAAGATAAACATTGGTTTTTACTGATTCCATCACAGAGTCCATTTAGAAAGCCTCCAAATGTTTTCAAAGGAACATTTTTTTGCTTACCCATAGCTGAGAATACATGTTCATTCCCAATTAGGTGAAGTAAACTGGGAGGTACTGCCAAAGTCTCCTTAAACTCTCTGTTGCTGTCACCTTTTCTTTTACTTAGCACTAAATGCAGCTGGTAGGACCATCCATCTCTAATGCTGCTTATAGGGCAATCAAGTAATAACTCAAGTGAGAAACAACATAGTGGGGCTGTCTCCCTTGTGCCATTCAGCACTGTCTTCAATTTGAAAGTGCCTTCTAAATTTTCAAATGCTACAGAATGATAAACTGGTATTACTGTTATTACTAAAACTATGCAAGATAAAAGAGAAAGTAATGTGGGTTACTATTCAAAACCATAAACTCAAGTTTGATCAATATTTCCTAATCTCTCCCAACAGCTTTTCCAATTGATATTGCGTTTGACCAGTTGCCCAACAAGAGCGTATTTGTGAACCAATGGTCTCCTTCCCTGTTTGCCTGTTCCAGATAATGAAGAAACAAGTGACTTTTTTGAAACATAGAGAAGTATCATGCAAGCTGATAGTGATATCCTGGAAAATAATTTAGAGTTATGCTTAGAAATGAACTAAAATGTTAATACTCTGACCCAAAGATCATACTGCTAGTATATAGCCCAAGAGGGTCAGTGGCAAAAAGAAAAACCCCACGTACACCAAAATATCTATAGCAACACTATTTGTAGTAGTAAACTGGGAAAAGGCAGCTAAACAAACCATGTTACATGAATTTAATGGAATATTGCTGTGCCACAAGAAATGACGAATATGAATAGTACAGAAAAGCATAGAGGCTTTATATGAATTAAGATAAAATGACGTAAGCTTAACCAGAAAAAGAATATACTACAACAATGGACCCATATACATGTAAAGAACAACAAAGAAATCAAAACAGAATACTATGAAATTATAATAACCAAGCAGAGACCTAAAGAAGAGAGATGAGAATTTTCTCTTCCTTTTTGGCATAGGTGAAGAACTACGAATATGGAACGCTGCTTATAATGTTGTATTTGGCTAATGTGTTTAGTTCTGATGAATTATTTGTCCTTTTTAACAAAAGGGGTAGCTCTCTAAGAAGGCTAGGAGGAGATATATACATATATGTATATATGTACATGTATATTTGAAATTGAAGATGACATAAACAAAATATAATAAAAAGAAACAAAATAATAACAATAATAATAAAAGAAACTAAACCAAAGGGATTATTTATAACACTACTTTCTTCCACTACTTGTATTATAAGATTTCCACCAATCAGCAATGCCTGGACTAAGCTAATCAATTTAGGGTATCATTATATCACTTTCTGTTTTGGTTAGGAGGAAACTGTGAATTATTATATTGTAAAGTAATGTATTATAAAGTAAGCTTTCTTACTAAGCATTCCTTGGATTGAAGCCAGGAATTCTTCACTAGGGGTTCAAGGACACAGTGACAGATTTCAAGGGGTTCATAAATTGGTTTTGGGGAAAAAACTCCATCTTTATTTCAATATAATTTATTTTCCTTTGTAATCTTTAAAACCATAATTGTGAAAAGGGGTCCATAGACTTCACCAGGCTGTCAAAGATTTCTATGACGCAAAAATGTTTAAGAATTCATGTTTAGGGAGACTAACATATAAATGAAAAGACCTGAGAAGTCACTTCAGTAACTCCCAAAATTTCAGGAGAAGTTCAATTCAACAACTTCCTACTTATGGACACTGGGAATACAAAGACAAAAACGAAAATGGTCTCAGCCTTCAAGGAACTTAGATTCTGCTAAGTTAAGACTTTTGGAAACGAAAGGCTATTTCAGACGAGAGATTTTATATACGACCAGAGTTTACAGAAAAACTGAAGGTCTCTTTTTATATATCTTTTAACATAATTTGTGAATTTAAATGAAATCAAGTCTACCAAGCTGCAATTCAATTTGGGCAGTATGCATTTTTCATCCATCCTCCAACAACCCCCAACTCTAGTATAGATAGAGAATTGATTTCATTAAGGCGTTTTCTACCATCCAAGTGCTGAAGAGTATGACATAGTAGAAAAAAACACGGGATCAGAGGACCTAGGTGCAATCTTGCCTGTGATGCGTATTACCTGAGTAACCTTGGACAAGTTTCTCAACTTCTTGGAGCTAAGTTTTCTTCATCTTAAAAATAAGTTTGAACTAGAAGGCCCCTGAGGTCTCTTTCAACTCTGGATCTATGATCCTTAATTTAAGACACGCAACAGGTATTCTGTTAAAGTCCTACACCAGCACTTCATCGTAGTATGGAAGGACTGTGAGTCCGTCAAAGTAACGTCATGTCCTACACACAGGGAGAAACCTAGAGCCCGGGTCTGGTGACTGAATGGATGTCTTTTGTCCAAAGACCTGACTACCTGAGATAGAGAATTACATCACCAACTTGGTTACGATAATTTCAAGCCACTGAAATTGTCAAAAACTAGCTTCTTAAAAAGAAAAAAAAAAGGATTAATAACTAAGTCAGAGAAGAACTCAGTATAGATATGTAGGTGGATAAATTACCCATGCTGATAAAATTACAGATCTTTCGGTTATTCATATATTCCTACTATGTGGCACAAAGAGACAATGGGCTGGGCCTGAAACTGAGCAGGCAGAAGAAATTCATTTGGCTGCTAAAAACTTCTAATGATCTCCGGTTGCTGGCTTCCACAAAAGAGTATCTCTTCAACACCAATTAATATTCTCCTGGTGACGCTACATGGCTAAAAACACCACATAATATCATAGCCCTGGAAGAAATAAAGTAATACATAAGCTAAAAAGCGATGGCACCTACTTATGGTAGGCTGAAGGACATTACAAATGATGAGACCTGTGGAGAAAAAAAGTGGTATAAAAGATATCATACTTGAAACAACCAGAAATGGAAGTAAGACAGTTATGTAGCAAGACTGATAACCCTACACATAAAAACATAAATAAATGAATGACAATTAAAAATTAAAAGAAAAAAGGACCTTTAGTTCACAGTGGATGCCCTACAGAGGTTTTATGAAAAAACACGCAGGATGAGAATCACAAAGGATGAGAAAGTATGGAGGGTCTGTGATCTTCACTGGAGAAGAAAAAAAAAATTATGTCCAACAAAGTACTCCAGTAAGCAGAATTGCATTTCTAATCACCTGCCTTCTTCTATTCCAGACTAGTGCCACTTATCAAGGAATCATCTGCCAACAAACTTTAGTACTGCTAGAAATAAATAGGAGCAACTGAGATGCTTTTGATGCCATCACATCTGTCTCCTCTGATTTCATGAATTCTCTCTGTCATACTAAAGTAAAACTGTATGGGTTTTCAGAAAGAATATAAAGCAAAAACTGCAACTCTTAAAAAAAAAATCATCCCATATTTCACATACAAAGCCATTTGTTACAGCACTGCTAAACGAGACTTAAGCATTTAACTTGAGTTGCCTGGAAAGATCTTTTAAGCTGTTTTTCTTATCTTGTTCTTCAAAATTCAAAACTAGAAAATCCCTCTTGAGTGGAAAAGTAAGGCAAGGCTGATGTCCCTTCTAGGGTTAACAGATGCTTTTTTGTAAGATTTTAGGTAAGATTAACCTTTTGCTCACAATAGGGCTGGTTATCGGTTTTATTTTGACTGTCTTTAACTCAGGTAAAAATCAATAGGAAGCGAGACAAAGGGCTCTAGAGGCCCTGGCTACACCAGCTTTTGGTTTGGCTCCTGCACAATTCTACAACATGCTGAGGCTGGGAAGGATTAGCCTGCTTGTGTTGAGTAAACCGATGATACTCAATAAACAGTTTCTGTTGTAAACCCCTTAGGACGTGCAAAGCCACACTAGTTGGCAATAGACCAGATAAGCTGCAGAACCAGCTGTAATCTCATTTAGACCTGAGCTGATCCTCCTGTCCTTTCATTCCACAGGATCAAAGCAAACCACTGAGGAGGCAGCTGTATTATAGCAGCTCTGCTTGCTGGATGCAGCAAACATTTCATAAATTCCACTCCTTGAAGCAAGTCTGCACCTAATCTACCCAGAGCTGGGACAATCAATGGATTTCTGAATTCATCAGTCTTGATTATTACATGGTAACTGTTTTCTCTTTAGAGAAGGCTGGTTGTTGTAAGCCAACTTCACAAAAAGCAGCTTCTATTGCTGACCAGTTTTCCCCTTTCTGGAAAACCCTTACACTTTTGTAGTGTCAGTGAATGGAAACAAAATATGACAAAACTTCTAAACATACTACTTTTCAAAAAATATATTTACTAGGAAAGGCTATGGGAATGCTAAATTCCACCAGCTACAGCTGATGATGTCATTTACTTCTACTTATTAATTAATAACAATAACTAGTGTTTGCCAGATACTGGGACATACTGGCGGCTTATTTTAAATCTTTATTGCTATCAGACAAGAAAGATAAATTGACCAAAACTAGTCACTTAAGAAAATTACAAGAAAAGCCATTCTGTTCAGATAACTTGGCAATTGAAATTTTTAATGATTTTCCCCTAAATTACTGTACATAGTGCAACTTTTTAAATAATTCAAAACTGAAAACAAGCTAAATATTTTGTTTCCCTAACTTTCAGTAGGCACTGTCAGCAATAATAATGTTCTACAGAGAAATTCCCTCACAACTGTTATAATTTTAAGGTCTTTACAATAGGAAGGAAGGAAGGAAGGAAGGAAGGAAGGAAGGAAGGAAGGAAGGAAGGAAGGAAGGAAGGAAGGAAGGAAGGAAGGAAGGAAGGAAGGAAGGAAGGAAGGAAGGAAGGAAGGAAGGAAAGAAGGAAGGAAGGAAGGAAGGAAGGAAGGAAGGAAGGAAGGAAGGAAGGAAGGAAGGAAGGAAGGAAGGAAGGAAGGAAAGAGAGAAAGAAAAGGAGGGAGCGAGGTGAAACATAAATGTGAAATCTTGATTTCAACCAATATAAAGGGACCTACAAAAGCTGACATATCACAAATAAAACTCCACACAAAAGCACATTTCAAATCAACTATATTAAGAATCAATGACTTTTAGAGCTGGAAAGTGTCTTAGAGATGATATAATGCAATAATGTAATTTTACAAAAAGGAAAGTAAGGCCCACAAGCAGTCGACACACATGCTGCCTCCAAAAATTTAGTCCAACACTACTTGAGCAATGAATCATACAAAGTTCCAATGTATTTCAGGGACATATGATTGGTGAGCAAGTGAGTTTCCACCTGTCAAGCAAGACATCTCTCAGATATAACCACATTTCTCATTTCTGTGGCTCAATCTTTTTCAAACTATCTGGCGTGCTATTTAATGATTCACCTCTCTCCAATCCATTCTTCAGACATAAAGGGGTCCCATTTAACATAATCACATAATAACAGCAAAAGTGATGAGTATCAGAACCCTAATTCTTCTAATATTTGCAAAACCCAGCTCTTTGTAATAATAATAATAACACCATGATAGCAAACTGCAAAACTGTGTAATTATACTTTAATTGTATTGTGAGGCATGCATTAATCACAAAGTTTAAGTACCAGGGATGGAATTATAATAATTCTGTAAAACAAATTTAAGCTAGCTAAGTAGGTCAGAACCACTAACATGCAACAGGAGACCTCTGGGAATTTATCAGTTAATGGCTATTTATGTGCAAATGAGTGCCCTCCAACCCTCCAAAATCCTGTGTAGCTGAAGGGTATTTCTGTTAACCAGGAGCACTGCTTAACTGCAGAGGCATAAATTAAACCATTTTATTGGAATGATTTTAATTCCTCTACTTTCGACCCACCATACTCCCTCCTACCTCACTAGCACAATTTACAGTATTAATTTGAATAGAAAGACGAGTGCTACAGAGTTCTCGTTCTCTCTCTCTCTCTCTCTCTCTCTCTCTCTCTGATCTCTTACAGAAAAATACAGCACAAATGCTAGTGTACCTTTTGGACCTTCCCAATATGGCTTTAAAGATGGCTAGAATTTCCAGAGGTTCAAAATCAGCTCTACAGTGGAATCTCTTTTCTAATGAACTGTAACGAAACAAAATTGTTTTGTGTCCTCATATTCTAATCTTAGAGAAGACAATGAAGTTCAAGGGCAACGGCATCAACTACTTTTTCTGTCATAACATTCAGAATGTACAAATGTCAAAGAGTTTGGGTTTGTTTTTTGTTTTGTTTTGTTTTGCAGGGGACGGGCAATTGGGGTTAAGTAACTTGCCCAAGATCACACAGCTAGTATGTCAAGTGTCTGAGGCCACATTTGAACTCAGGCCCTCCTGATTCCAGGGTCAGTGCTCTACTCACTGCGCTGCCTAGCTGCCCTTGTTTTTTGTTTTTTTTTTTTAAAAGAGAAAAAATACGACCTGCCTATTTTGGCTGGAGGAAAAAACAAAACAAAATATCACCCAATAGCAAAAACCACTCATTTTAGATTTTTCTCAAAAAAAAAAATGCCGTGTCTGATTTCCTTTTGGAGGGAAGGGAGAAGTGATCCAAAGAACAGTTTGCAAGGCATTATAAATATGGCTATTTTGCAAATCACTTAAATAGCTACTAAAGCCATCATCATCCACTGATTACATGCAAAAAAGAGGTGTCCGTGCGCTCACAGCAGTATCACTTTTTTGGCTTCAGGTGATAGTGTCTTAAAAATAACTAGTGAAATGAGATACTGTTAAAATGCCTTTCAAATACAGTAGACTTAGAGAAAAAAAGTTTCTGGTGTGGTATGAATGTTTTTGCCTTGAACATTTCCTTTCATACTCTCTTTCCCAAATTAACAGTAAACATAATAATAACTGACATTGAAATGCACTTACTATGTGGCCAGGCACTGTGCTAAGCATTTTATAATTATTATTTCATCTGATCCTTAGAACAACCCTGAGAGGCAGGTGATATCATTACCCTCATTTTACAGATAAGGAAAATGAAGCAAATTGGGGCTAACTAACTTCTGCAGGGTCACACAGCTATAATTGAGACTGAATTTGAACCCATCTTCCTGAATTCAGGCCCAGTAGTCTACTGCGGTGCCACCTAGTGGCCCCAAGACCAAATGCCAAGTAAAAGCTGGGCGGCTGTGGCAGTAAGCTTATGGCTTATAACCCTAGTATGGTTAATATAAAAATTGCTAATGCTATTTTAAGAGACCAGTGAAGAAAGCCAAGAATTTAGGCCTGGAACAGTAAGTCGGCTGGGTGGTACAGCGGATAGAGCAACAGGCCTGGAGTCGGAAAGACCTGGGTCCAAATCCAGTCTCATACACTTATTAGTGGTATAACCCTGGGCAAAGCACTTAACCTCAGTTTCCTCAAATGTAAAACGGGGATAATAACAGCCCTTACCTCTCAGAGCTGTTGTGAGGATCAAATGGGACAATATTTGTAAAGCATATAGCACCATGCCGGGCACACAGCAGGAGCAACATAAATGCTATTGTTATTAGTAATTATTATTTTATTATGTTAGCTGTTCTCCAGCTTTACCACAATTGCTGTAAAAGCATGTGTTGTGAGTGTGTATATCAGTATGTGTACCTGCAAAGCAACTCTGGAAACCATAAAAGGGTAAATTTTTAGTGCACCAGCCTCTGATCAACCTGCTATGGTGCTAGACCCAAAGTCTGGAAGACCTGCATTCGAATGCTGCCTCTTACATTCATGAGCTACATGACTGTAGACAAGTTCCTTAACTTCTCTGAGCTTCAGCTGTTTTACCTATAAGATTCCTGGAGTACCTAAATCAGGGTTGCTGTGAGTCTCAAATGAGATAATGTAGACAAAATGCTTAGCATTTACAGTCCCACTATGTGCCTTTCTTTGTATCTCCATACCTTAGATCTAGGTCCTGTCCTACCCCACCCCCCACCATGATGTGAATCATAGGAATTAGGGTGAGTTTCTCACTTTAAAATTTAATTTCACTAGAATTTGTATAATTTCACAAAGAAAAGGAAAGGAAACTTATTTTTCACCGAAAAACATAAATTATCAAATGAAAAGGACTGTCAAAATTTTATCTATCCTAGTTAAAATGGAGAGCTCCCAGATACTATTTAAAACAAAACTCACTTGAAGACCACCATATTTTTGCTTGCCTAGGTTAGGAGCAATGGTTTGATGAAGTCTGTACCTTCTAGTTATTGGCAAGATCTCAAAGCTGTCCCTTTCTAAACATTGCCCTAAGGCTTAATTAACCCTGATTAGAGATAAACAGGACCTTCTCTCAGGGAAAAGAGACTGACACAGTCAGCATATTGGAATAGAACAATACAAAACAAAAGACAGGTCCCTCACACCACCAAGCTCTAAAACTCTATATAACAATGGCCAAGAAGAAGCCAGACAGAAGATAACTCCCTCTGCACCTTACACAGTGTTGTAATGGAAACTGGAAACAAAGAATTAACAAGAAATAGACTATAGTTCCATAGCATTATAGATCTTAAGCTAGAAAGGACCTTAGAAGCCACGAAGCTACCTCCTTTTACAGGTGGGGAGGCCCGGTCATCCTATGATGAATAAACTGAGGTCTTCTTGAACACTTAGTAATCTCAGAAAAATCGTCTCTTTTCTCCCATGATGAAAATATTACAAAGCCTGGTACATCGTTAAATGCTCAACAAATGCTTTTTGACCAGACTGAAACTCTTCAAGTATTACGCCTTTGTTTGGACTACTGCAGTGGCCTTCTAATTGGTTTTCCTCTTCTCATTCATATCCATGTGCCACTGGACTGTCAAAGGAATTTTTTTTTTTCTCAAATGGAGTTCTGAACAAGCCACTCCTCCCCATTCCCCACTCAATATATTCCAATGGCGCCTTATTATCTTCCAGGTTCAAATATAAAGCCTTTTGTTTGTTAAGGATGTTCATATCCTGGACCTTTCTCTCACCTCCGTGAACTCAAAAATCTAGTCACACTGGCCTACCTGCTCTTCTTCACACCCAATATACCCACTTCAGTCTTTCCTGCCTTTGAATTGGCTTACCTGAACCCTTTCCCACCTCACTTTAGCCTTTTAATTACCCTGGCTTCCTTTAAGACTGCTCAAATCTCCCCCCTACAGAGAGGCCTTTCTCCAACCTCCCAGATGCTGTCTTCCTCTCATATTTTTTCCCCATCTACACTATCTCTAGTTATTTAAGTGTCATCTCCCCCATTAGAATGTGAGCTTCTTGGGGGCAGAGACTACCTTTCTTTATGTCTGATTGCTTAGCTCAGTGCCTGACACATAATAAGTACTTAAATAAATATCTGCTAATTACTGACATTCAGAGCAGCTACGAAACAAGTGACTCAAAAACCTCAGTGAGGACTGCCATGATCATTGCAGTTCAACTTTCCTCTGCTTTACTGACACCTACTATCTGAGTCCACATGGAATAAAGACCTAAGTTGTTTGCTTGTTCTGAAATTTAAGATGAAGTCCAATAAGAAGTAAAGTCAAGATGTCATTAACTTAGTACCTGAAATGTGGATTTCTCATGTGAATGAGTAAGGAAGACATAGTTTATGACCCATTCTCAGACTCTTACTATTGTAACATGAGGATTGCTATGAGACTCAAATGAAATAATTTCTGTAAAGCTCTCAACACTGTGCCTGGCACCTAGTAGGTATTTAATAAATGTTTACTGCTTCAGTTTCTTCATCTGTAAAATGGAGGTGATAATAGCATTTATATCAGAAGCTTGCTGTAACAAAAAAAAGAAGTAAAATTTTATCACAATCTGAAAAATTCATCCTTTCTAATAACATTTTGTGGAAATATTCCTTAAAAATTACATTTCCTAATACTGATTTTGAAATAAAAATGATTTGGACAAACTCATAAGCTCTGTGAACAGGACAGAGACTAGGCCTGTGATTTCATTTTCATAAGGGTTTGGAAATGGGTTTGTAATTTCTCTGCAGCCTAAAAAAGTCTTAGAGAGTCGCCTAAGGTTTGAGTGACCTGGGGTAGGGTCACAAAGCCATTATCACAGGACGACTCCAGATTCTTCTGGCTTTGAGGCCAGTTTTCTCTCTGCTACATTGTGCTGCCTTTAATGTTATGTTTTAGTGGATCCTACCACTTGTTTGGGGGAAAAGAAAGGGCTAAGAAGTTGGGGAAAGGTTCTGGGGTAAGGATGAGAAGACAGCAAAATGCTCATATGAGGGATGGAGGTTTGAGAAGAGGACATGAGAGCAGGGGTGCAGCTTTGCAAGTAAAAGACAAGGTAGTCCTGGATTGACCTTCCTCTTTCTTTCTTTTTTTTGTCACCTTGAGACCTAGTACTGAAGCAAACTAATGGAAATTTGGGAGTTTCTGTGGCAATGGCAGGGCTATTTTTCCCTCACTCTACCTCCCCACATACATTCATTGTACCCACCACCTTGCCTCTGTAGGACCAACTAATAAAGTGAACCAAATGGGAAGAAGAACCAGAGACTGGTGAGCTCCTAGCACTGCAAGAAATTCCCAAAGACAAATGAAATTCATACTGCTATTCAACTGGTCCTTGGTAAAACTGGATACAAATTTAAAAGTACATTCAAGTACAATACCATTCATAAATTGTAGACTATTTACAATTCCCACGATTTTTTCACTGTCAGTTACATAAATTCAAATTAGGTCATTGGTACAAAATTACCACTTATGTGAATATTCCTTGTCTCAGTCAGTGACATCACAGTTTTCTTGCTCACCAAAATTACCACCTCAATTTTTCTTGTTCTCTCCTTCATCTCATTTATCCAATCACAGAAACAGAATCTCAGGGCTGGAAGCCATCTCACAGGTCATGTAGTCCAAATCCACTCTACGGAAGCCCTCTCTCTATAGTGCTCATCCAAGACCTCCAGTGATGTTGGAGGCAACTCACTATCCCCCAAGAAAATACATTCTATTTTGAACAGGCCAAATTCTTAGGAGGTTTTTGTTTTTTAAAATTTCATATGAAGACAAACCTTGCTTCTCTATAACTTCCCCCAGTTGTTCCTAGTTATCTCTGGCACAGAATGCTATACAAACTTCAAGTGTTGTGGGAGTTTAAAAGGGGGCAAGAGATAATGAAAGATGACTGTTCTTCACACAAGGTATCCCATCTCTCAGCTCCTGGCATTTTCGCTGGCTATGCTCCCTAACTGGAATGTTCTTCCTTCTCTGTTCCACCTACTGACTTTCCTGGTTTCCTTTAAATCCCAACAATGATCTCATCTTTTACTGGAAGCCTTCCCCTTCCCCTCTTAATTCTACCATCTTCCCCTTGTTAATTATTTCCTATTTATCCTGTATACATAGTTTGCTTTGTTTATATTTGTTTTTACATTGTCTCTCCCAATAGCTTGTACA
>CM053627.1:146841419-146890233 GCA_028646595.1 Phalanger gymnotis | reverse complement strand
AAAAAAAAAAGAGATGGTGGACTAGGAACATAGAATAAGGCATATTTTGTTATATGTGGCCAATAAATTCATTTATTTCCTCTAACTCATCTTTGTTATACAAGGGGAATGGGGATATGACAAAGGGAAAGAGAGAGAGGTCATTGGCAAGTGACAACAATGCTTTTAAAAAATCAGATATATATATATATATATATATACATACACACACACACGTATATATTTTTTAAATATAGGATCATGATTGAGAGCTAGGAAGAACCTTAGAGGTCATGTAGTCTAACCATTTATCTTAGAGATTAAGAAATGGCAGTCAAGCAATTTGTTCAATGTCACACAGGTAGTAAGTAGAACAAAGATCTGAATCCCATGTCCTCATTTAACCTTAAAACCAACATTCCTCCTCTTTTTGAAAAGATTCATCCTTCTTTCCCCATTCCCACTGTAATCATCCTATTCCACGCTCTTACCATCTCATGCCTAAATTAACAGAACATTCTCCTTGCTCTAGTTTCTGCCTCCTCCAATCTATCCTGCATTCCACCGCTAGACCAATCTTCCTTAAACTCCAGTTTCCCCATGTCATTCCTATGTTCAAAAACTTCAAGTGCTCCCTTCTGAGTACCGAGCTCTACTCCTACCTTTCAAGGTCTTTCATAATCTGGCAATGCACTTACCAGGACAGCTTATTTCCCACTAGACCCCAAAGCATGCACTCCATTGTAGCCACCTTGGGTGAGCCTGTCACTTTTCCAGTAACACAGCATGCTACTTAAGCCCCCTATTGCTCACTTGGGACCCTTTATTTGGAATGCTTTCTCCCTCTTCTCTATCTATTCACACCACATCAATCTTCCCAAATCCTTTAGATGCCCTGCTCGTGTCCTTCAAAACCATCACATTTATGTCAATATATATGTATATGTATATTGTTACATGTTTTATGCGTGTGTGTATGTACATACGTACATTTCATTTGTTTCATGAACTTTTATTATTGCTGCTTTTTCTGAACTCCTCCTATATATTTTAGAGTTAGCCTATAACTAGGTGATAAATTGTATGATACCTACTTATCCTGGAAACAGGCAGCCAAGTATTTAAGCATTTATTATGTGCCAGACACTGTTTGTTTGATAACCATTTCATGGGTGCTTCAAATAGGTGTTAAGGTTCTTGAGTGCAGGATCACTTATGTTCTTCTCTTCTATCTTATCCCTTAGGACACCAAGTACAGCGCAGAGAGAGCTTTGTTGCTGTTGTTCAGTTGTTTCAGTTGTGGCTGACTCTTTATAACACCATTTGGGGTTTACTTGGCCGAGATACTGGAGCAGTTCGCCATTTCTTTTTCCAGCTAATTTTACTGATAAGGAAACTGAGAGAGAGTTAAGTAACTTGCCTGGGGTCACACTGCCAGCACGTGTGTGAGGCCAGATTGGAACTTGGGGAGATGAGTGTTCCTGACTCCAGGCCTGTACCACCGAACTGCCCCATGACAGGACTACAGGTTCTTTCAATCTATATTCCTCAATTTGACTCTCAGTGCTGTGCTGCTTTATTATTCTTTTTAACAATTATTGAAATCTTTATGATTAAATGTGCTCTTTAACTATTTACAGTAAAATAAACAAACTCTAACAGATTTAATATCATAACATTTTAGTCATTCTCCTTAAGTCTTCATCAAAATTTTCTATTCTCATTCACTTTTCACCTTATACGGTAATATTTCATACAATGTTCTTCTGGTGTTCCCACACCCCTCCCCCTAAACTTACATTATTTCACCAAGCTCTTTCTAGACTTTGTTATCTTTCTTAAATTTTTTGGCCCTAATTGTATTACAGTATTCTGTTACAATAATTTATTTAATATCCCTTCTGTTGGGCATACAGGCTGCTATATAGAGCATAGCTATTTTGCTGGAAGAGGTCATCTAGGGTCAATTATAGGTCATCTAGTTCAACCTCCTTATTTTATATAGGAAGAACCTTGGGAAGGAAGATTACCAAAGGCTGAGACTTGCTTCAAGTCACAAAGGTGGTAAACAAGAAAAGCCTGGACTCAAATCCAGGTTTCTGATTCCAAAGTCAATGCTCTTAAATCTTTTAATAGATGATTTTTTTTTTGTTTTAGATAACATTTTTGAAGTATATTCCCAACGGTATGATTATTTTTTGTAATTTTCACTGTATATTGCCAGACAGTAGTAAATAAAATTCTACAAGTCCACAATTTCATCAGGAAGAAATAAGTATATCTGCTGCTCTGAAATTGCCAACAAAGGTTTCTTAAAAAAAAAAAAATTGTTTTGCCAATTTGATGAGTGGTGGCACCTTGAAGTTATTTAAATTTATACCTCTTTAATTACTAATGAAATTGAACATTTTATTCAAGTGTTATTAACAATATATGTTTATTCTTTTAAAATGGTTCATTAACATTTGGTCATTTATCCACTGTATTCTGGGAATTTTTAACACTTCTTTATTATTCTATGTCATTTTTATCTGTCACATTTGCCACGGATCTTTCCCCCACAAATATGTTTTCTTTTTCTTTTAATTTTACTTTTTGTTGTAATAATGACTGGGATGATAATGATAACAAATGTCAGTTGTGCAAAAATGTTTTTGTTTTAATGAAATCATTCAGATCTATCTTGTCTTTAATAATTTCTTTTATTTGCTAAGTAGGAAAAAATGTTTTCTCCCCTTCAACAAGGCAAATATATTATTTGTTGAATAATTCTTATGACTTTTTGTGACTTACACACATCAGGTTCTCACTAACATGGGAAGAAAAGGGCTTCAAACTGAAGGACATAAAATAAAGTTATTAGAGAAGAAAAAATTCACATAAAAAATTCCATTATTTACCTGTTATAAAGGAAAAATTGCATAAGATAATCTCAATGGAACCATTTTTTCTACTTCACATTACAACTGGAAAAACAAAAAGGCAATACTCTGAAAAAGAAAAACATTTAAGAAAGGATTTAGAACCAGAAAGGACCTTAAGAGTTCATCTAATCCAGCCTTCTCACTTCTGAGATGAGGAAATCAAGGCCTTGAAAGGTTAAGTGATTTGACCTAGGCTGTAAAGCTCTAGTTAGTGACATTTGGCTCTTTCTACAATAGGATTTTATCTTGCCCTTACTTCTAAATTTAATTCATTTCTAACATGTGTTCTTTTCTACAAGAGTATATCTAAATATAATAAAAGACTCATAACTTAGGTGACTACCAAAAAAAATGAATGGTAATATTAACCTCAATTGTTTTCCTTTTTTTTTAAATTTTGGACCTTAATATTTAAAACTCTAAAAAATCTATCTGCCCTTGAGATACAAAATGGAAGCAAGTAGGGGAAGACAGGAATGAAAATTTAAGTCCAAGTCTTAAAGATCTGTGTGAAATTTTCTCTCATTTCAACGAATTATTAGATAAAACTTATGTCTTAAGCTAACAATGAGTTCTCTAAGAAAACTCTATCTCAAGGAATGGGGGAACAATTTCTATTTCATTTCTATTAAACATATTCGGTATTTTCTAGATCTAATTCTAAATTTCTGAATTTAATTTAGCCATAGAATTTCTCCATTCTGAGGGATACTACCTGAAGATCAATGAAAGGTGGCAACAAAAAAGAAGAAAAAGACCTATCTAATTGGGTCTGAGAAAGGAAATAGAGAAACAAAACATTAAGACCCTTGTTCAAAGAATTCCACCTTAGAGGTCACCTGGCCCTGTCTTCTCTGAAAAATAAACATTTATCCTCTGCTTGCAGCCTTCCCAAGGTATCTCATTTCATTTTCTGTGAGTTCTAATAATTAAGAAATTCTTCCTTATGTTAACTGCAAATTTGCTTCTCTGTTGCTTCCATCTATTGAGCCCTGCCAATAAATCTAATCCCTCTTATAAATCAACCTTTCAAATATTTAAAGACAAATTATTCTTTCTCCCCTGTGAGGCTTCTCTTCACTAACCTAGAAATCCTTCAACTGCTCCCATTTTCTCTTTCATATGTAAGTGCCAGAATATTGAGAGTTGATGTTCTCTTAATACTAGAACTCTTCTTCAATCTTCTGATTCTAAAGTTTCCAACATTTAATGTAATCAATGTACCACTGGTAACTGTAAAACTGTTAGCAAAAATTGCTGACTCTAAATTAGGCAAAATTAAAGTACTTATCCACTGAATAGTTAAAGAAGTTCAAGGTTCAATCCTAGGAGGCTTTGAGGACAGCATCAGTGAGACAACTATCACAAAGTCTCCCTTGAAAGGGAATATTGGTATGGATGGACCCATGGTTTGACCCTGTTTATAGCATTACTTGTGTCCTTATGGACATCAGTCATTTTTACAATCTAGGTTCAACAGGAAAAGATGGTTGAGAAAATAAAAATGTGAAGGAATTAATCAGCAACCAAGACAAAAAAAAATTTTTTTTGAAGCACCAGAATCTAATGCTATTATCCCTGGAATTTCACTAACATCTGACAGATGAAGGACTGGAGCAGCTGGGTCGAATGGCAGCAGAATGTGACAGATGTACCAAGTAGAGTGCAGAGATAAGAGCTGCTAACTGCAGACAGCTGGAGGAGGCCTAGTGACATTCTCAAATGACTGAGGTTATATATGGTAGCTAGACTGCTAACATCAGTACTGTCAGGCACTGGGTAAACCATACTGAAGGTGCTGAGAAGAAAGGAGCTGAGGTTCTGGATATGGCTTACAAGTCTTTCCCACTGCATTATCATCATTTAATGAAGGAAGGAAGGAAAGAAGGAAGGAAAAAAGGAACATTTATTAAGAGCTTACTGGGTACAAAGTACTGTGCTAAGTGTCAGAGACAGAAATTTTTAAAAGTAAGTCATTCCCTGTTTTCATGGAGATCACATTGTAATGGCAAGGACAACATGCAGAGATAGATGGTTTTAGCTGCAAGACAGATGGAGATGCCCTATGGTCCTTAGGGTAGCAACAAAGCCCATGGGCGATGTATCTTTTTTTATGTCATTTCCACTGATGAAAATCACATCAGTGTCTGATGTTGAGCCTTTCATTTGATGGTGCCAAGAACTTTGGGGGAAAGAACTTTCTCTTCTGAGTCTTCAGAGTCTATGCCTGCAGCATCAGCAGAAATAGTTGCCTGGCAGTTATTTCCACAAAGATTTCTTCCCAGAATAATGACTATGGGTGCTCGGCTAGAAGCAGTGAGACAAAGGGTCAGTGCTGCTCTCGGAGCTCTTGCGTTTACCCTCCCATCAGCAGCAGTCGGTGGGAGTGAAAAAGGTGGGCCCTTTCTCCACAATGACACTTCCCTCAATAATGGCTGCACGGTCTGGGCTAGAAGAACTGGTAATAGGATGGTGGCAGAGGAAGCACTGATGTTCACAAGGCTCTTGGGTTCGGGTTCTGAGGCAACTTCCATTGGTATGTGAAGGGAGGTGGTAGTCGAGAGTTGTGGTGGGTTTGACTTGCTTAGCACATGTCCCTCAGGGTGCCTAGGCTGGCTTACCTGTGCTGTACAGAGCACCCAACAATGCTTTCTACAGGATATGCACTTCATAAATGTGTACAGAATGAATGATTTCTATAAAATTGTTAATGTGCTTCTTTCTGTGGGATCTGTAAGAGTAAGAGTTTTACATCTTTCATTTAAAAAAAAATCCTTAATTACATAAAGGGCAAAAATCAAGGAGATGTTCCTGTCAAACCTTTATATACCAGCCTACTTCAACAAAATTTCCAGCTGTTGCTAGAATCTGCAGCAGGGGTGGGGAACCTGCGGTCTTGAGGCCATATGTGGCATTCTAGGTCCTTGGGTGCAGCCTTTTGATGGAGTCCAAGTTTTGCAGAACAAATCACTTTATTAAGGGGATTTGTTCTGTGAAGTTTGGATTCAGTCAAAGTGCTGCACATGAGGACCTAGAGAACACGTGGCCTCAAGGCTACAGGTTCCCCATTCCTGCTCTGCACCAAGAACAGTACACCCTCTTTATGCAAAGGAATCAACAACGCTACAGGAAGATAATCAGCAAGTTTTGGAACATTCTGGGAAATGGAATTTCTTCTGCCAACCAAGGATACGTCAAGTTATATACTTAAGTAAATAATAGAGAGATCTCAGGATATCCTACTGTGATGTCCTTCAGTCATTAGAGTCACTCAGATCTTCCTTTTAGGACAAATTATTCAAATGCTGCTTAAGAAAAAGTCATCCTTAGTCATATCAGTTATAAGTAGTGAATAACTGCAATCATTTTGTTTCTATCCATCATTCCTTCGTTGGGGATCTTGTATGTTAATTCTGCAGTAAATACTATAGACTTCTATGAAGACTGCACATATCAAACCTGTGTCCATCCAGTATGGAATTTTCTAATTTTGTCCTACCTGGTCTCAACATGCACACAAACACACACACGCACACATGCATGCACGCGCGCACACACGCACACACACACACCTCTAGGATTTTTTCAGAGGGTTTCATTGGGTAAAACAGAATTTTTATGTAATGAGGGCACCACATCTGACCCTTGCCTTCCCTCAGGGCATAAGAGGGAAATGCTCCAATTTTTAGATGCAATTTCTATGATGTCCAGTTTCTATGATGTCATCGTTGTGAGTATGCCCTCCAATTACACGAATCACAACCTATCCATGCTTGTCTATACTATTTAACTCTCCTCCATGTCTTTTTACAAATCACATGATGAAGTATCTTCCTCTTGTTCTCACGACATTGCACACACATTGATACAGCACATGGGTTGCCTACCCATAATTCAGTTCATTGTTTTTTTTTTGTTGTTAGACAAATGTCTTTGCTGACATCCTTTATACCAGTTCTCCTCTGTAATTCCTGCTTGTAATAAATGGCAGCCTCTTCATACCCACTTGGCACCTCTTTCCTGCCTTTTGGTTGGTCCTCAACTTCAATTCTTCAGAAATTAGGATGTATTATGATTCACGCCCACCTACTGTCACTAGAAGAACATTATATATGAGCCTTTGCTTCAGGAAGTTGGGTTCACGAAAAGAACCAGGCTATTTCCAAAAGGTAATCAATCCCCCACTCCTCCTTCTGCTCAATTCTGGGTCCAGCTCATTGCCCACATGCAGTTTATGTCTTAATCTATATGTATTGATGGATGAGCTCAATGGATTTTCCATCCAACTATATCACAGTCTCTAGATAATAAGCATTCTTCAATCATTTGTTTCTTTTCCAGACAGATAGTGAGGAGGACCTCTTGAGGTCCAACCTGGAGGACAGCTAAGATCATAGAAGGCCACCATGGCAGTCTTAATTCAAAATTGGTCAATATGTCAAAGACATGTGCTTTTATCCATAAAAGATATCCCATTGTGGGATTACTTCATCCACATAGATGAATGGGAGCATTTTCTGACTCAAAAAGCTCAAGTCATTGGCTCATATCTACATACCTAGTGAATGTCAGGGAAAGGATTTGAACTTAGGTCTGACTTCGAATCTAGCGCTCTATTAAAACATGCTAGCTCAAATCAGAATACATATATTAAAATTGTTAAGCTAAAAATCCTGAATGGTAGAACATGAAATATTTTCTATCCACTTTTTTGAAAGAGATTAACATGGTATATCATGGAACAACCACTGGCCTTGGAATTATAAAATCGAGGATCAATCCTAATTCTACCACTTATCCTCTCTATGACTTTAACTTCTCAGCTTCCTCCACAGTGAAATCAGGATAATGATTCTTGCATTAACTATTTCACAGGGCTGTCATAAGGAACAAATTAAATATTATAAACGAGAGCATTTTGTTGCCCTAAAGTACTATTATTACCAAGGGACCTTGGAGATCTTCTAAGCTACCCCCTTTGCTTCATAAATAGGGATACTGTAGCACAGCAAGGTTAAGCAACTTGCCCAAGGTCAGACAAAGAGAAAAGACCAGAGCCTTAGTCTAAGGTCTTCTTACTCCAAGGCAAGTGGTCCTTCCCCTGCACTACAATCCTCTAAGCTATTGTTTCAACTCAAGAGACAAATGGGAAAGTGGAATTTTACTGGAAACACAGACTGATGTTGTCAATTATTCAATGTTAGAGTTACATATTTTCAAAGATTCATGGAAGGTTTTGCCATGCTGGTGTTGATACTATCATTATTAATAAGCTTGCTAGATTTAAATATATTCATATCCCTGTTAAACATCACCTAGGCGCTAGGAGCTCTTAACCCCAATGCACCTAGGTCAGGGGTTATTAACCTGTTTGGTGCCATGGACTCTTAAAGCCAGCTGGTGAAATCTATGTTCACCTTCTCACAACAATTTTTTTTTAATGCATAAAATAAAATAAAATATATAGGATTACAAAGGAAACCAAACACTGGTTAAAAATAGAGACAGCTGTTTTTCATCCCCCCCCCCCATCAAAGTTCACAGACTCCCCTAACAATGTCTCTTCATCCTAGGATGAATCTAGAGTTGCAAAAGGTCAGGGCTTGAAAAGCTCCAAAGGATCTGCAATGAAGAGCTGCTTGCCTAGCCCCAACATGGTAAGGGGGATGCTTTTTTTTTCAATCCCTTTAGCTATTCTCCAAGAAAACTGCCTATAGGAGGCAGCAATGACTGGCAGTGGCAGTAGTAGCAGCAGCAGCATCTCTACGGTGCACAGTAGTTAGCAGCTAGCTTCATTCTTCTGTCATTATATAAGCAAGATGACATTGTTCTCTAATCCAGCCAAAGCTGATAAGTACCATCAACCTGTCACTTCCTACATTTCAAATTCGAACATCCCAGCATCAAAGAGTTTTTACATTTCGATTTCTTTTGCTGGCAGCCGTCGGTAGCCTCTCATTCTCCCACGGTGTTCTAATGCAGCATTTGCACACCGGGGTGACTCCCAGACTGAATAGCAGGTCAGCCCCTGCTCACTGAGCTCATCTGTGGCCCATGTGCTAGGCAATTTAGATCCAATCAGCCCTTATTTAGCTCAAGAGTAATGAGCAGCATAGTGACACAGACTTAAGCCTGACCCTCAGGACACTGCTCATCAAGCAGTAAAACTGTGACAAAATCATTCATCTTCCACCCGCTGGCAAGAAATAATACTCACACTCACTGTATTACTTTTCAAGATATAAAAAAAAAAGTCCTGAATTTTCATGATGTGAGACATTAATTTGCAGAAAGCTGAATTCCCTTAAACCCCCCTGTTGCTATGAGCTCACCAGGGGGAAATAGGCCTTAGGAGACTGAAATGGAATAAAGAAAATTGCTCCAGCTTTCTTTTCATTTTAAATAAGCCTTAAATCTGACAAGAGATATCCTAAAGAGAGAAAAATATATATATCTTGTAAGGTAAAGAAGAAACAATTGAAATTAAGAGTTTCAAATGCTAGTTTCATTTCCTATATGTTCCCAATTTTGTTGAAATAAATAAATAAGAGCAGAATGAAAGCAATTACTGAGTCTTCTCCACAAGGCAGAAGGAGGAAGGTGAGAAAAAGTTCCTTTTGGGAAATATGGTTCCAAAAGTAAATTGCTTCAGTGAAATAAAAATGTGCACTGATGGTCTTCAAAAAACATATTTAAAAAAAAATAACTTCAGGTCCATAATCAGTAGGTGCTCAATTCACATGGAAGATTAATTTACTCCCTACTCCCCATAATCTTACAACATGGAAATCTAAAATGAGCAAGATAGAATAATCTTAGCTAATTTTAAAAATAAATGCCATTTATATCACAAATGCAATTATGCATACATTGTTATCTTATTAATATTATTTTAAAATTGCATCCTGTTTTTTGTCTTTGGGAGTCCTAGGGCTCTCCATTAATTAATTAAGAACATAGTAGGTATTTAATAAATGTTCAAGCATACTCAATACAAACCATATCTTAAAATCCTGATTTACAAAATAAATTAAAGGATCATTCTTTGCTTTACGGAATAATTTACCACAAAGTTCCTTTCAGAGCAGTCTTTATACTCTTAAAATACGTGACTCCCTAGAATGGAATTCACAAAATGAACTCAGTTTAAATTCAGTGGGCTGATCTGTAACATGAATCTAGTTATTTGACAAAATGATACTACAATCAACATTTTCAATAATGCCTATAAAACTAAAGGGAAAACAAAAGAAAATTCCCTTTACAGTGATATACAACATACATGCAGCATAGCAGTTTGAATTTTTATTCCATAAACCCACTTTTACAGGCTTAATCTTTGTGAGGACGAGTTCAAAAAAGCAAATTCAAAAAAATGCGACTAATGAAAAATATCATAATTATTTATTTTTTTATTCAGTTAGTTGAAATTAAAACTCAAAAACTAATTTTGTCACAAACCAAATTTCTACCAAAATACTATGTTCCAAAGTCTATTCACAGTAACATAATAATGAGCAAAAGAAAATTGTAGGCTTTGTAAAATTTTAAGAAATAAAGAATAGGCTGCAGTGAAAGCAGCATGAGATTTGGAATCAGAAAACATGAGTTGTGACTTACTTACATGGCTCTAGGCAAGTCATGTAACCTTTGGGCTTCAGTTTCCTTGCCCTTATTCAATAGCATACATTACTCACCTACTAATTACTAGGCTGGTGAAAAAAAAAAGCCAATAAAAGTCCCTACCCTCAAGAAGCTTTAACTAGGAAGATACAATATATACATAGAAATGTAAAGAAATGGTAATTTCGAAACATTAAAAACTGAGGATCAGGAACTGCTTTACAGAGAAGATAGGAACTGAGATGAACCTCTAAGGTTTCACAGGTACAAAGGCAAGAAATGAGAGGTTTAGACTACCTCATCTCTCAGGTTCCTTCCAGCTTTAAATCTTCTGCAGCCTATGAAGTCCTATTAATGTAAGGTACTATTATGCTTCTATATGTATCCACCAATACTATGATTACAAATGATAAGCTCTGGAAGCCAATGTTTTCTGAGTAATAGTCACTCAAAATTAAAGTGATTAATAATTTAAAAAAGCAAAATCGTGGAAATTTTAGGCTTTTGAAATATAACTTGAGTTGTTAATTAGTTTCTTATGATGTAGAAAATGCCATTTGATGCTTTAAATTTATTATATACTTTAAAAAATACAAGCTACATGTAATAGTCATGATTTTATATTTAACCTTGTTTTATTCTTTGTACATATAAATCTCCACATTTGTTGATATTTGTCATGTTTTGAGTAACAAAAAAGAAAAAGTTTTAAAAGATTATGAGAGAACATAAAATTAAGATCAAAAGTAAACTTTATATATATTGCTAACAACACAGGAAGAGATGGAAAAAGAAATTCCACTGAAAATTTAAAAACGCATAAATATCTAAATGCTAATCTACTTTGTGTGTGTAAACATATACATAAACACACATGTACATATATAGACTATACACACACACACATATAAACTATGAAAGTTTTGAAAGAAATACAGAAAGCCCTAAATAACTTCAGGTATGTATTGTTTACAAAGGGGGCCAGCACTATAAGATCTCAAACGATCTCACTTAGCAGTTATCATCAAAATCATTTAGAACTCGTTAAAAACCAGCCCACTTAAAAGAATTACATAAGTAATAAAATACAGTAGTCCAGTGTTCAGTAAACACAAGTACATAAACAAATGGGAAAGGAATCTTAGTACTTCCCTATTTGACAACAGCTATTGAGAAAACTGGAAGCTTTTGCCAAAAAAATAGGTTTAGACCAACATCTTATGTATCATATACTACAATAAGCTCCAAATGGGTAAACAATCTAAATACTTTTTAAAATCATAAAAAAACTGGATAATAGAAGAAGATACTTTTGACAACAATGATTAGAGGGAGATTTCTTAAGCAGAAATTGGAAAAGGTATTGAGATAAATTATAAAGTTCTGATTGCATAAAATAAAGCTTCCTCAGGAATAAATCAAATCAGCTTGAATAAGATGAAACAGTATCAGTTGTATTAATTATTTCTAATAAAATATGGGTATCCAAGATACATGGGGAATTGACACAAATACATAAGGCCAAGTTTCATTCACAAAAATAAATGGTCAAACCATAAACAGTATTCAAAAAAGAATGCAAATGATCAATAATCATTTGGGGAAAAATGTTTCAAATAACTAAAAATAAGAAAAATGTAAATTAAAACAATTCTTGGGGTTTTACCTTACACTCAGAAAATTGACAAAGGCGACAAAAGTTGAAAATAGTCAATGTTAGAGAGGATGGAGAGAGACAGGCAAGCTAATACATTGTTGGATGATTTGCGAATTGACTAGAAAAACAGCTCTGGAAAATAACTTGAAACCAGACTAGAAAAATAACTGTTGTTCAAACCCTCTGACTCAGTGATAATCACTATTGGGCATATACCTCAAAGAGGTCAAAGACAAAAGGATATGTTCCTTCATATACCCAGATATTTGTAGCATCTGGTTTGAGGGGGCCAGCAGCAGCAGCAGCAACTAGAAACAGTACTAATTAACTAGGAAGAGGCTAGAAAAAACTGGTTTTTTGTAAATATAATGTCATTGTATCTTTAGAAGTGAGAGAGATGAAGAATACAGAAAAACTTAGGAAAACTTTTATGATCTGATGCAGAGCAAAGGAAGTAGAACTATGAAAATAATATGCACAATGATCACAATAAAGAAAAGGAAAATAACACAAAAATGTAACCCAAATCAGATTAACTTAATCTGTTTTGATTCTAGGGGACAGATGATGAAACATACTTCCCTCTTCTGAACACAGAGATTAAGAGCTGAAAGGAACCTTAGAGACCACAGAGTCTAATCTCTTAATTTTGCTGTTGAGGAAACTAATCCCCAGAGAGGTTAAGTGACTTTCCCAGGGTCACAAAGCTATGAAGAGTCTGAGGCAGAGTTTGGACTAAGGTCTTCTGACTCCAAGTCCACTGCTCTAGCCTCTATACCCCCAGGAGATAAGAGTATGGATGCAGAATTTTACAGTGTTATACAAAGGCAAGTGTGTCCATTTGGTTTAACTGCTTTTCTGTGTTAGAGGAAAGGACTCTTTTAGGAGCGATAAGGAAGAGGAAAGAGAGTATTAAGAGATGATAAAGTTAAAACCAAAGTCAACACATCATTCTCTAAAACAAAGATACAGTAGGAGGGAAAAAAATACCCAAGAATAAAGCACAAATTATTTAAGCAATGTTTCAATTCTGGAAAGGAACTGTGATTTTGTTAAGAGTGGTCATTTTGCATGACACAGATTGTATCTCCTCTACCATGAATGAAAAATTCATTACTCTACAATCTAGCCTGTTGATAAGTCTCTCTAAACGTAGCTGGGCTAGTCATTAGAGAACAGATATACATATCCAACACTAGATGTACTATTCACAAAATAATTAACTTTCTGTCCATTTGCTCCATTCTAACATTTTCGCCTGTCATAACTTGAAGCAACTGTAGCTTCTCCCGAAAGTATAATCTGGTTTAAAAAGGAGGTAACACCAACTGTTCTTCTTACCTGGGAATAAACACAAGTACTCTTCTAGAAACGCCTGAGGGTAATTTCCTAAAGTTTCAGACTATCTACAAATACTCTATCCCAACTACTGCTAAAACCCTGTTGCTAAGCCACCTACTACAAATAGTCACTGGAAGGAAATTTCCAGTTCTCTACTTCTAACAATACTGAAGACATGGACAAACTGCACTGATTGTTTTGGCTAGAAGTCGGAGTGGAATTGTTCTCGGAACTGCCTGGCCTCAGTCTAGGCAGACAGTGGTAAGAGTAATTCAAACCAGTGAAATCTTAAGAGGTTCACAATCTATCCATTGCAGATACTCCCTCCAATGGTAGAGATGTATAGTTCTTTAATTTTTTGGTCTCAAGATTCCTTTAGGTTATTAAAAATTACTGAGGACCCCAAAGAGCTTTTGTTTATTTAAGTTACATCTATACATATTTACCACATTAGAAATTAAAGCAGATAAAATTTAAAAATATTTATTCATTTTAAATATTAATATGTTACGTTAACATAACTGAAATTTATGCTAAGTGAACTACCAATTATTACGTTTAATTTTATTAAATAAATTTACATTAAATGAATTTTTCAAATAAAAAATAATTACTGCTTCAAAAATAAAAATTAGTGAGGTGCGGCATTGTTTTTTTTTTAATCTCTTTAATGTCTGGTATAATAGAAGACATCTAGGTTCTCGGTTTTTTTCCTGAATTCAATCTATTGCAATATACTATTTTGGTTGAAGTATATGAAAAAAAAATCTAGCCTCATGAGAAAGAGTATTTTAATAGGTAAATAACATCTTACTATTATTTTGAAAAGTTTGAAACTAAAGAGAATTTTTACCTTACCCCCCGAAAGGGTGTGGAGGACCCCTAGCAGACCATGCTTTGAGAATTCATTGTATAGATTATAACCATTGCAAACCTCATATCCCATGCAACTATTTTGTCCACATCATCCTACCAAGCACACACAGGAGCTATCCAATATGCTAGAAGGCCTTGTATTTAACAATATTGTGAACACCAGTGCCTCCTGTCCTATTTTCTAAAAGTCACTTAGCTTTGAAATGTTTTCTTCCCCCCTTCACTGAACATACCTTCCTTATTATAATTTGATTAGGCTAATATTTACATTATGTTTATAGAAATTAAACTCTGCTATGGAAAATCCATCGTATAACTCACACAAAGGCTATAAAAATGACTACCTTAAAATTTTTAATCTATGTTTTAAAATGTAAACATCAGAAAACAGCATAATGATACAGTGGAAGAAAGGTCATGTGCAGAGGCATAGGACTTGGTTTTAAAAGCTTCTCTGCAACTTCAATCAACAAAATGTGGGTATGCATGAATAAAAAAGTGAAGACCCATGCCTTCTAGAAGCTTACAATAAACTAGAGGGACACAACATATTTAAAGGTGAGTCAACATAGAATATAAGGATAGACCTGTGAGAGCTCTGAGAGGTAAAGCGATGTGATGTGCCCAGGGTCACACAGCCAGACTATAATTCACTAGATTGTCCTTGAAAGAAGGGATTGCCTTTTGTCTCTTTTTGTATCCCCAGCACTTGGCACAGTGCCTGGAGTATGGTAAGGATTTAATAAATTTTTTATTAATTGATTGACTATGTAAAAATTTTCAAAGAGTTACCTTCAATGTGGCTTGTCTTATTAAGGCCACTGTAATCCAGCTGTTTTTATCCAATCAATAGTTGAACAAAAGGTAAATTTAATAAACCTTCCACTAAAAGGATTTATCAACCTATGATGTATTTATTATGACAACACAAAACTGTTTCCTTTGGCTTGAGAAACAAAGCACCATGTGGTGAGATGGAATAGAACAATACTCATTCCTTCTGATAAACTTACTGCTAAATCTCATCTCAAGCTTCAGGAGATCAGGGTGGTCTAAATAACTATAGAGAGCCATGGGGTTCAAACAGAGTACCAAAGTGACTCAAATGGGATTTGGAAAAGTAGCTTTTATCTTGCCCCCAATGTCTTTTAATATGTCATTTTTTTTCTATATTCTATATTCCTGATGCAGTACAACGTCATGGGCGCTTTATTCTCTAAACCAGAGCTGTCCAACCTTAGGTTTTTATTGAAACAATAGACAATATATTTTGATTTGCCATTTTAGTAAGAGCTCTGTGGTAGCTTACTAATGCATTTATGTAAATTTCCATGCTTGTAGGCAGGCTGCATTTTGGACAGTCATGCTCCAAACAGTTCAGATGACCAAAATTTAAAGAATGAAGGTTTCAGTACAAAGATGTTTTTTAGCGGAAGTTTCTCCTTTGATTTTTTTTTTTCCCTGAGGTTTCTCCCCACCCTTGTTCTCCTTTCCAGTTTAAGGAATGGAAATACATTCTATTGGCATTCAGAAATACAATGACATCTCTGGGAACAACTATAAACTGAAAATCAAAATGCTTACCAAAATCAGATGTCATTAAAACAGCAGCCACGAGGAATGTCTTTTATACATTTAAGGGCGAAGTGGAAGCAGTTTTTCCTTTCTTTACTTAACCAGATATTGTGGTGAAGTTACCTAGCTTTCCTTGGCAATTTTCAGAACTGCCTAGTCACAACCCCTTCTGTTCTTGGCAGGGAGACAAGAACAACAGAAGTAGCACTCACAAGATGGTGGAAAGGAGGACTGGGTGCTGAGGGGGACCCCACACAGTGTAGTGTGGCAAAGTGAACAGAATTATCCCCAACACTGGAGACCAAAGAAATACCAAATGAGGAGAATTCAGTGAGCAAGCAAGTTAATTCTCCAAGAATTCTCAAGAAGTAAAGAGAGTACATAGTAGAACAATCAACTGAAACAAAACTGAGATTGTGACTGATTATATTAAGCCCTTAATACTTAACTATCCCCTTGGGTTACCATGCCATTAAAGAACAGTACAATAAGTAATGTTTTGATAGAGCTTACTAATTCTTATTTATTTTTCCATTCATATGATCAAACATCTTCTAAGACACTACCGCGTACAAGGAACTGTACTAGGTGCCAGTGATAAAAAGGCCAAAATGAAACACCCCCAGCCTCCAAGGAGTTTATATTCTAATGGAGTAGGGGTTGGAGGCAAAACACAATCTTAGCAGTCTGGTACAGTGGAAAAAATCTAGGATTTAGAGTCAGAGGGACTGGGGTTCCAATCCTCCCACTATTACTATCTGTTGTCAACCTAGACATGTCATTTAGCTAACCTGAGGTCCCTCCCAGCTCAAAATCTGCTCTTTTGTACATACAAAATGAGAATATAATGGCATTATAAGGAAAGATGAAAAGCTAACAACTGAGGGGAAAAGACTAATAACTGGGGAAAATCAAGGAAAGAATTAGCAAATGAGCAGAGAATATTAATTTGAAAGAAAGTTCGAGGGTTTCTGCATTTTCCTCAGTACGTAGCAAAATACCTTGTATACATACAATAGGTACTCAATAACTGCCTACTGAATTTGATTTCACAGGGAGGGTCCTGAGTCACCAAGAAAATAATCAAGTTATTACTGGTAGCTTCAGTTTAGGAAAAGAAGTGTGCATTAAAATTTCCTTGAAAGATTTCCAACATAAACGGCTAAAAGTTAGGTGTCAGGGTGGAAGCCATAGGTTTCTGTTACTATGATAATCACCAACTGTGTTAGATAACTAAGGTGTTGCTCTGTTTTCCACATACTGGAGAGTTTCCAATTTTGGCAGCACTTATGTTCCTACAGATGGCATCTTAAAAAGGCATCCAGAAGGTGATATCTTGTTGCCTTGGTCTATTTAGGCATTAGTGGGAATTGTCCAATGAGAAAGTAAAGGTAGTGGAGAGGAAGAGATATATAGGTCATCAAGAAGTAACACTGTAGGAACATAGTAGCAGAACATGAAGCGGCAAAAAGAAAGAACAAAGCGAGACACTATCTTGTCTTATGTATTACTGTTTTCTTGGTTCAACTTTGTTTTCTTAGTTTTTGTATTCTTTTTTTTTTTTTCCAGTGTGCTGTGTTCATTTTATTTTTCTTCCTTTGTCTATTTCATTCCTTTTCCTTCTTCATGGTTCCCATCCCTAATTTAGCAATGTTTGCAATGCTGACAGCAATCTTCCCATGATGCTATGCCTTTTTGTTAAAGTGTATCTCTGATTATCTCTAATTTAAATCCTCAAATAAGACACAAATATTCAGAGAAGCAAAATACAAGATGTGGCATATGGTACACATTTGGCTTCTTGGTGCTTTAGATAAGGGGTTCTTTACTCAAATCAAATGAGGTAATACATGTAAAGTACTTTTGCAAACCTTAAAGTGAAGTATTAAAGTGAGAAACATGGTCAGACTTATGGCTCAGAAACAATAATGTAAAGGATAGACCTTGTTCAGTAGTTTTTCAATCATGCACCATTTGGGGTTTTCTTGGCTAACCTACTGGAGTGGAATTTTATTCTCCAGCTCATTTGACAAATGAAGAAACTGAGGCAAACAGGGTTCAGTGACTTGCTCAAGGTCACACAGCTAGTAAGTATCTGAGGCCATATTTGAACTTACAAAAATGAATCTTCCCAATTCCAGGCCCAGCACTCTATCCACTGAGCTATCTAGCTGCCCCAAGGATGAACTAGAAGAGAGACAAAGACTTGAAGCAAGGAGATGAATTAAAAAGATTATTTAAATAATACAGATAAGCTGTGATGAAGGCCTAAGGTGGTTGCCATATGGGAGGGAAAGGGAGAAATGCAAGCCGTGGAAGTAGGACTCCGCTACTGACTGGATATAGAGAGATAAGAGAACAAGAGTCAAATCTGACTCCAAGAATTTGGGCCTAACTGATCAGAAAGAAGCTGTACTACACTCTGTTTCATGATCCATTTTATTATCATCTCATGCTCACATAAAAAAATCTAAAATATGAAAAAAAATATAAATAAGCAAATTTTGAAATAACAATGATTTCCTCCTAAGAATGGATAACTTCTCAAACAAATAAGGAAGAAAAATTAAAGAGTTAAAAAATAGGATTCATTCTAAAAGAGTAAAAAAAATTAACAATTATTAATCCTAATAATAGTATATGGTAGGGGAGGAGGGAGGGATCACAGAGTACTATAGGATTGGAAAGGAAGTCAAAGGTCATCTAGTTCAACTTTCACCTAAAACATGAATCTCTTCTACAAATGAATCCTGATTTTCAAAACGTCTAATGTGTCCATATTAAAAAGAATGTGACAGTGGGATTATCTGTTAACCATCTTCACTGGGCTAAATGAAATGGAAAATTTTGCTTTAAAGTCAAAGCCTCTTGAGAATTGTTAGTGAAGACATAATTTTTTAAAAGGAATTTTCTCTTTGAACTGCCCAGCATTTTTAGGTCAGTTTACAATTGCCTTAAAACTTTTCTCTAAAAAAAATAAAGAACCCCCCCCTCCCACCACCACCAATGTTGTTTTATTTAGAAGTGAATAGGCTGTCAGTTGATCAATATCCATTTGGTGGTAAATTCAGAAGTCCACAGCCTCTTTTAAGTGGGTGAACAAACAGGTGCAGACCCTGAGAGTTTATTGTTTTGTTTTATAATTATTTTTTAATCCAAATGATATTTTCAGATGCCAAAAGGCATTTCAAACTACTCACCCTTACTTGAGTAAAAAAGAAAAAATGTGATCTCATGAGACCTCATATGGCAAGTTTTAGCCCAGAGCTAATTTTCATAGCTGTGTTATAAAACTCTGAAAATAAGGGCCTATAATGGAAATGCTGACAGACCCTTAACTATAGCAGTATGATTGGCTATAATTAAAGAACAGCTTTTGGCTTCACCTAACTCCTTAAATGAAAGATTGCCATTTCTACAATAACCTGGAATAAAAGCAAGTGGAAAACCAGAGATGTGATTCCAGAAAGGTAATGTGATATGTTAAAGAGGATTGCTAAAACTATTTGACATTCTAAGCTTTAAATACTGAGGCATTTAGTTAACATAACCAAGTCAGTATTTTCATAATGCTACTTAATCAGCAATAAAGAATGCTCCTGTGAGCCATCATCTCGGGTTAGCAGAAAGTGGCATATGAAGTTATTATTTCCTAACAGCCTAGGGGGAGCTGCTTCTCCCTTTAATCAGGGATCTCACTTTCTTCCTACCTGTAAATTCTCTGTCATACAGTTATAAAACTATTACCCGGCACAGTATACAGAAAAAGGGAGGAAAACACATTTATGCAAGGACTGCTACCTTATTCCCACCTGGATTTTAAAACAGGAGAGATTGCTATAGTAATGTATTTCATCCTTTTCCCTAGTCAGGGATGCAGCCAGGAATAAATATCATCAATCTATGTAAGCCAATCTTCTCCGTTTATACCGAAATTCAAAGAAACTAGGTCCTGATCTGAATACAGTTGTTTTTTTTTAATGCAGTTGCCTTAAATTTTAGTAACTACCAAAAATGTATTTAACTTGTACACAGTAATAATAATGGACACTCAAAAGAAATAACTAGAATACTAGATGATCAAGGTTTCCAGTAAGATCCCAGAGTTTAAGGCCAAAGAAACTAAAATTAATCTCAAGCATAATAAGTATTGGAGGAATTTTTTTTAATCATCATCACAATAGAGGATAAGTCCTCTGTCTCCAGGCTCTCTCCTGCAGAATACTTTTCTTTTTTACCCCCTTTTTGAGACTGAGTGTGTCTATCTCACGCAGGCTAGAAGTCCATTGGCTAATCAGGGCTTCACCATTTTGGTGTTATACTCAGTGCAGACACCTGACAGGCTTAGCCTACTGTACGTAGCTCAAAACTCCTGAACTTGAGTGACCACTAGTCTTAACCTCCTCCGATAGCAAGGATTAGAAGTTTGCACCACCATGCATGGCCAAGATCTAAACTCCGTCACCTCAATGGTTAAGTACTGCTCCTGGGAAGGCAAGGTTTAGCATTCCAGATCTACAGCTAGAAAGGAGGTCATCTAATCCAAATTATAGGGTTATATATATTATGTATATATAGGGTTATATATATTACATAACCCATCTTATTCACCTCATTCATTTTACTGATGAGAAAAACAAGACCCACTCTGAGAGATTAAGGCTTGCCCGAGATTATAGAGGTATTAAGTGGCAGAGTCTAAATTTCAATTCAAGCACTGTGAATCCAGGTTCAGCATTCTTTCTATTATAATGTGTTGTTTTAATCACTAGTGCTTAAAATAAAGTTGATCAAATCACACCTTGTCTATCACATTTGCTGTAAATAAACTAGCTTTTAAAGAACTGAATATTCCAAATGAATGGGAAAGATTCAGGGAAAACCTGTGAGTAAAACATAAAGCTATAAAGATCTACATGTTGTCTGCATTTTTTTCACACTTTATATTCATACTTATGTCCACTGAAGATAAAACTGCCTAGCAACTTTGGAAATGAAAATGTAAACGGGCAAGTGCTCCTTTCAAGCAAAATCTCCACCCACCCCCTCATAAGCAGGGAGCAATGAAAAAAAGGAAAAAAATGCTAATAAAATTATGCCAAAACACTCACTTTTTAATGTCTAGATGTGCAGAGGACATTAATTCCACACTCTGTATGTAACAAAGCCCTCCAGTTAAATGAGACTATTAAATACACATAAGTTTATTTCAAGTATTCTTCACTGTTCTATCCCCACCAATTGCTACATCCCTACTCAGAACAGCGGCACAGATCAATAACTTCCTCATAAACTTGCAACAGACTGACAAATCAAGATACTTTTCTAGCCTTCCCGAAGTAGTGCTAGCTTTAGTGAAGGGTTTTCCATAAAGTGAATTAATGAGCAGCTATGTTTATTGGTGGAAGTGCAATTTAGATGTTAGAAATGATGATAAAAAAGATCAAAACTAAAATGATTGTCACAAATGAAATTTTCTTTACTTTTCTCTACCCATTCTTCTTTGTGTGATGCATTTTTACCTATCAACTGATGATCCTAAGTTAGAAGTGACAAACAAAATCTCAAAGTTTAAGGATCTATAAGTTTCAAAAAGAAAGAGAAAACACATAGGTAGAACAGGTATCATCAGAAACAATTTCTTGCTAAAATCCAGACTTTATTGACTTTATATTTAAATACCTCCTGGGGAAAGGAATTAAAAAAAATTCAGTGATTCTTTGCTAAATACTTTGCTAAATAAATAATGAATGTTCAGTGATTATTCATAAAGGAAGACAATAAGCAAAAATACCACTAGGTGTAGCCAAAAATCAATACTGGCTTGGGAAGAAACCAGTAAAAGGACGAGAAAAGTACGTTGGAGAATTGGGAAAGGAGGTGAAGTTTCCCAGGCTATTTCATGATTTCATACCTTTACCTCCTCCCCCAGGTGCTAGTGCCACCCACCCCAGAATTTTTTAAAAATTTATTTTGCACATACATTGATTGAGGCAGTTACCAAATCCAGGATTTCCCTGCCTATGACAAAGAAATCACAGTTCTAGGCCCTATATCTATCTTACGTTATATATTATATATTTACATATTTATATATTATATATATTATGTTTTATTATATATTTTATATTACATATACTTATATTTGTGCATGCTGTCTCCCCCAATAAAATGTCAGCTCCTTGAGATGAGGTACTATTTCACTTCTGTATTTCTATTCTGAGTGTCAAGCATGTTGCTTGGTACACAGCAGGCACACATTTTCCCTTCACAAATATATTCCTAGGATCATAAATAATAGGATTTTAGCACTAAGAGAAACTTCAGGGACCTGAAGTCCAACCTCCTAATTTTGCAGAAAAAGAAAGCAAGATTCAGAGGGATGAAATAGCTTATTAGGACCACACGGTTAGGCTGTTCTGGATCTGAATCAAACTTCCTAACTTCTAGACCAAAGCCTCTTCCATGACACTGTGCTTCTTCTTGTAAAGTCTTTTCTGTATTTTAAAATACCCCACCCCTTCCCCAAATCCTCCTCCTTTGACATTTTAAAGCAAGCATAATAGCTTCAGTGCTATTTTCAACTTCTAGCATGACTGTATTAGTACTAAGATTAACTGTGTTTAGAAGATGTGACATCCTCTGTCTGTTAGGAAAGCTATTCAAGACTCCCCAACCACAAGTCATTGCAAAAAGCGCTAATTCTGAAAGCATACAGTTTTTAGGAATGGCTTTTTAAAGCATTTTTAATTTCTGAGGAAATAGAAAGGGAAAATCAATGGTCTCCTTTTACAATTCCTCCCATGATAGCAAAATCCACCCCTAAACATGTATTCATGGCAGTGTTTAGGACCCGCAACAGTGACCCAGCATGATTACTGTTACTTTTCTTAAATGCTCAGCTGACTCCCTAGGTGCAACGATAGGATTCTAAAGAATAACTACTTCATCTAGACTATCCTAAGCAACTCTCTCCTCTAAATGTTGGATAATATGGCATATTAACTAGGAAAACCTTCAGTAATCTCCTATTGTGGTTACCTTACAACATAGGAGAAAAAATCCCAGGTGCATTTTATGACAAAAAACAAATCCCTGAATGGCAACATGGCATAGAGCCATGGAAAGCCAGGCTTGCTGTCAGGAAGACCAAGGTTCAAAACTACCTCTGACACATACTAGCTGTATAACCCTAGACAAGTCACTTAACTTCTTTGTGATCTAGGCAACTTTGTAGGACTCGAAAATGAAGACAAAGGTGCTATCTGCTACCCAAACCAACAGAAATCACTGGTCTAGGGGCAGCTAGGTGGTGCAGTGGATAGAGCACGAGCTCCAGAGTCAGTAGGACCCGATTTCAAATACAGCCTCAGACATTTGACACTTACTAGCTCTGTGACCCTGGGCAAGTCACTTAAATCTGATTGCCCCGCCACCCCCATCACTGGCCTAAAGAAAAAAAATATCAAGAAATCAATATTTGCATTTTACTGAAAAACATACCTGACTCTGGCCAAAACAGCTTGTAGAAAGTTCAATACAGTCCTGAGCTGACCTTCTCGACAAGCAGGAAGAAGCATACTGAATCCATCATTCAACAAGATTTCCTCGGAAAGTTTCAAGTCCCGGCTCATTTCAAACACTTCTTGAACACCATCCATATAGATAGAAAGAAGTGTCCACAGAGCATGTTTCTGTCCCAACTCATTCTTAGATACTAAGAATTCCTTTGCTTTTTCACTAAAAGCACCAGAAAGTGTGTGGGCCAAAGCACCAACATCCAGGTTTCTCTGAACATACATTAAGAGGAAGGCCATTTGGCCTTTCCAAACGAGTGCCCTCTGTGAAGGCGTGATGGACCCAGGTCTGAGGAAGTCCAAAAGATCCAGGACACGACTGACCACATCTTCCAACTTTGCAACAGTAGCCAACACCAGAAAAAGTTTAAAAAAATTCTGAAGACCAACTTCAGTTAGCTCTTCCATTCTTTTTTGATGGAATTTGGAATATATTCTGAAAAATAAAAACAGTATTTTAATAGACCTTATTGTTTTATTCATGGAAATACATTTCTCTACAACTTCCCCACATACTGAGCTCAGAGGAGGTCATCACCCATAGGGAAAAATTCAAACCTGAATTTCCAAATAAGAGTTTTCTATCTTCCTTCTTGCCAGGTTTTTCTTAGTGCCAGCAAGAAGGGTCACTACTTCTTAAGAGGACAAAGTCAAAGAATTCCCTACCAACCTAGCACAGAGCTTGTGCGTGATACAGCAAATCATCTGTGACTGTATGAAAAGATTTGGTAGATTTTCTCCTTAAAAAATGATACAAATGTGTGTTCTATAGATTACGGTTTTTTTTTAACCTTTTACTGCAGTCCCCCATCACATTTACTTATTTTCTTGGCCAAAAACAGACCAATATTCATTCAATTACAAAATGATGAGGTTCATTCCAATATGAACCAGACAATTTAAAATAATTTATAATAATAATAATGTTTTATAATCCATTTGGTTATCCTCTTATACTCTCTTAGGCTTACTTTCTATCTTCAGTAAAACCCTACAACTGTAAGAAAGAAATTCATTTTTTTGCTTGGTAACAAAAATACCAGCAAAACTAGTTAAATGTCTGTCATTTAATAGTCAACTACTATAGCTGAATATATATGCTCTTCTTGAATCAGTTAATGTCTTGTTTACCACTGAAAAAGAATTCACCTTCACATCCTAGTTACAGGTTATCGCACTTAGTAAAAACTGTATAACTACTTTATTTCAGGTGGGAATGATTCATTCTAATGTAGAAATACTGGAGAAGCAAAAGGCAAACCACTCCAGTGTCTTTGCCAAGAAAATTCTATTCCTAGTAAGGTGTACAACCAAGACCTAAAACTCAGGTCCTCTGACTTCAAAGTCCAAAATTTCTTTCATTATGTCACATTTCCCCTTTGAATTAAGATCCAGTTAAGACTGGTCTCTTCTACCACTCACAGAAACATGAACACTAGAGTTGCATAATCTATTCGTCTGTGTCTCCACCAAAATATGAACATTAATGCTAGAGTCTGGGATATAACCTAACTGTCCTCATCTGCAGGGGATGTTCAGTCAGGGCAAAAACACAAGGCATTATCTCTAGTCTCTGAGGATATTGGGGTTCTTTCATTTAACCTGCTACATAATACTTCAGCATCTTAAGGATGCTTTTGTTAGCTCAACACACTCATACACAATCAAATTTTATCCAACTACTTGCATGAAGAAAATGCTGAAATTAATCAAAGGTCTCCAGGAATCCTAGGAATTTTAGTCCCAACAGGGCCAATAGAGCAGGAAGCTATGAAATTCCATACCAGGGATGAGTCTGAAGATTACATTTGCTGAACTTGTTCCCTGATTTACCAATTTAGTAAAGTTTTAATTAGCAAATATCAGAAAAAGTATACAACATATAAACATGCTTTCCACCCCCTACATGATGTTTTTCCTGATTCCTGCCCCACCAGCTTCCACTGCCTCTTCTACCAAATCACCGTGTATTTAATTTGTATGTACTTATATGGGTTTATGTCTCCTCTGATAGATTTTAAGCTCCAGGAAGGCAGAAAACACTTTAATTTTGTGTTTGCATCCCCAATGCTTAGCACAGTGCACCTAATAGGCAATTTTTAAAAAATCCTTGCTGATTAATAGCTTATCTTAAAAAATATTAAAGTTGCAATATTTCCATAAAGACATTTTCCTTTTCAGAAGGAAAAAGGATACATACCTTCCTTTGATTTGGTTCCAAGGATGAGTTTCATTAGTTGCTACAGCTTTTTTCATGACTTTTGCCAAAACACAAAGAAAAATGTTGTAACTACTGTTGGATTTATAGAGGTCATGGCTCTGCTCATCAGAACAACAGGTCTTCACTATTTCAAGCATAGACAAGGCCGACTTGGAAACATTTGCAAACTCTTGTAGACCAAGCCAAGGAATAGTAAAAGAACTATTCTAGAGGGGGAAAAGAAAACCAAATATTTTATTTCCTGATAAAAACTTCAAACTGTAAAACACACTAAGGTCTATGAAGAATAAGAGACTGACCCCATGTCTCAATAATAACAAAATATAATGAAACGTCCAATACACTCAGAAATGCAACACGAATAGAGGTCACCATGTTGAAAACTTGTTCAGACCAAGGAGAAAAAAATTTCAATCTCTTATAAACCATGCCAAATAACCTTCCTGCCTCCTCTGTTCCCCATCTAAGGCCACAAGATCTATGAGCACACACGCCTTACTAAATAACCTTGGAAGTAAAATATAACAGCAAAAGCACCAACAAGTAGAATGCTTTTTAGGGTTATAAGCTAGAGAGAAAAGTATTTCTTCATATCTATTAGATTTATCTAGACTCAAATGTATTAGTAGCAGATGTAAGATGTATAGGAATCTTATATTGGTGAAAAGATGCTCACTTTGGTTAGACCTGATTCCACTGATAAAAGAAAGACAAAATTTTTCCCTTTTGAAAAAAAATTTTAATTGTTTTTGGGATTGGCAAATTATTCCCAGAATACTTGAATCTATGTTTAATGAACATTAATATTTTTAATGTTCTACAACAGTTATTCAGTGCACAAAAAATATGCATAGATCCCTCAACTGGGAGGACCAAAGTCTTAACACTATTTGCTCACCAGATTCTTGCTGTAGTAGTCCCACAGAATTGTAACAGCCTGAATATTAGGATTCCAGAAACCACACAGTGTCAAGCAACAGTGAAGATACATGCGCACCTGTTCTTCTAATATACCATCCTAATAAAACAGAAACATCCAATTACATGCAAGCCATGCTTTTGAACACTAACATATGCTGTCACTTCAAGTACAAAGGTTGCCATGGAATAACTTTCTCTATAAACCTTATTACTGGTTATTTCCTTTTCATCAACAAAAAGTCACTAAGGTGGAGTGGTAAGCTAGGAAATAGGGTCTGACCACAAAGACATTGTTATTTGATAACACACTGCAACTCCAGAGACAAATGCCTGAAGAAAATGTAAAAAACAGACTCAAAGAAACTTAATCATATCTATTTCATCTTCTACCAATAAGGTGAGGCCAATGAGGCCAAAGTATTAGTTTCAGAGGCCATTAATTAATCACTAATATATGGAGTATGGAAGAATCAGAATTTCCATTCGAGTATTTTAAATGAGCCTATGTGTGGTAATAGATAAGGAAACAAGGCTAGTCAATCTACAGGAAAGAACATCAACACAACACATAAAAGTACTTAATGCCTGCTGACTGAATGAAACAAGGTGGAATAAGGGTGGATGTAGTGTAAGGTATCCATAATCCAGATGTATTCAAATCCACAGGTCTAAGCCTAATAACAACTAATAATAATAGAATTTATATAGCTCTTTAAGGTTTGCAAAGCCTCTACTTATATTATCTCATTTGATAATCAGCTTAAGGAATTAGCTAAACTCATTACAGGACAACAGCTACTCAATTTTTAAAACAAAAAGATCAGCTAGGGTGCACAGAATATGAAGGACTAGTTATCTATATTTAAGAAAAGTAAAAAATTAGGCATGTAAATTTCACTTCATTGTCTAAAAGGGGAAAAAAACCACAACACTAAAAATCACTCAATGTAAATATCTTAAAGCAAAACAAGTCAGAAGACAAAGATCAATATATTATTTATAAATAAGTTCCTTCACATCAATCTACTTATGCAATTAAATGAATGACCAACAAGTTAAGAAGCAATATAAGTATTCACTTTGGCATTTAAGAGGGGTTTAACTCTTTTTGCCTAATATATTCATCAGTAAATTGGGAAATATAGCACAGATCACGCAACAATTTTTTTTTTTTTTTACAGATTTAAAATACAGGCATTGCCCAAGTTACAAACACCTAAACTACAAATCTCTCACGTACATATTATGCTCTCTAGACAAGGTCTCCATATTTCCACCTGGGCATCTGCTTAACTACTGTTCTTACAGCTTTACTGTGCAGTTATATACAAATCAGAATTAGGAAGAAAGGTATTTCTGTAAGACTTCTTTGGTTCTGATTAGCTTTGCTGATTAGTTCTTTTCTACTATTATGAGATTGACTTTTGATCTCCTCTTTAGCCCTCCTTTACAGAATGTGCCCCCTAGGACTTTTAATCCTTTGTACATGAAGGTAGCATTGACATAGTGTAGAGAAGGCTTGACTGGCACACACTTGGGTTCAAATCCTGTCTCCGATACCTGCTATCTGTATGACCACGGAACAGTCCTTTTCTCTCAGAGCCTCAGTGTCCTCATCTATAAAAAGAGATAGAAATTCCAATAGTTCCTACCTCATAGAGCCATTGTTAAGCTCAAGTCATTCAGTCAAGGAGTATTTAATTAAATGCCCACTGTACGTGAGGCATTATTGATTAATGCTGGAGGTACAAAGACAGGCAAACTCTCAAGAAACTTGCAGTTTAATGAGAGAAATCATGAAAAGCATTTTGTAAACTTTAACATCTTTATAATGCCAATTAATAGTATCATACATGCTCTTTAATATCTCAATGCTTTGGCTCATATTTTGAATAACTGACACTGGACTCAGCTTTGGGATCCTACATCTCAAATTCTGGTGATTTAATTATAAAGTTAAAAGTTTCCATAAAAGTATGGATGCTTAACAATGGGACTATTCTGTTTCAGAATCATAGATTTAGAACTCGAAGGCCATGTAAATCCAACTTCTTACTTTCAGAGGAGGAAACTGAGGTTAAGTGATTTAACCAGGGTCATACAAGACCAAGGCTGGTGATGGAACCAAGGTCCTCCAGTTAGAAATTCAGTATTCTTTCCACTCACTGCTTTGCCTCCATAATATATCTTCTACACTCACAAACTAATCAGATTCTAAAAGGTATCACCAGAGCTTGGTATCATGGAAAAAGTATTGTCTCTAGAGGCAGAGAACCTGAATTCAAATCCTCCTTCTGACACATATTACTGGTATATATTAGCTACTATTGTTTTTACTGAAAGAGTTTGAGGACTCTTCTCCCTGAAATTAAAAATAGGAGTAGTACTCATTCTTCATGGTGTGTCCTTTTCTTTCTTGCAAGAGGATGGGCTAGATGACCCTTTCTGTAAGACTCTTGTAGGTTGTCTATAAGATATGTTATTTTGTCTCAGTAAACTTAAGGAAAGAAAAGAAAAATCAAAACAATACATAAAAGAAAACCTGAAATTCTTTCTTGTAAAAAATAAAAATGTTATTTTAAAATTGAAACAGCACATAAACAATCTAATTCTCTTTTCCTCACAGCATTCCCAATACAGCTAGCTAATTTAAAAGGACAGTTTGGTTTTAAGGTATTTTTTCACAAAGGTTAAAAAGAAAAAGAAAAAACCTTTTTCATTTTTACTTTGATGAGCAGAGTCCAGTGATACCCAATATATCAGTGATTCTCAGTAAAGCTTAGTGTCTCTGTCTTGGTTTGAAAAAGAATGATTTGAAAAATATTGTTTGCTTAATTAATACTGCTTTCAAGATTCTATCAACTTTATCTTAAGACTATTGTACATTTTTGGATGTTTTTTTTAATTCTATAAATGGACTGTTTCACTGCTGGAGATCAAGTCAGAACATGAGGGCGGTCAGATTTTAATTTATCTCAGTGGGGAGAAAAACAGATATAATCAAAATGATACTTCTATCTAAACATATTATTTATTCTTTATGACCACCTACTGAACCCACAAAATTGGTTTCAAGAACACCAGCAAGTAGTTCTATATTACTTATGGAATATGATTTGACACAATGTAAGGCATGATGAAATTGAGATAGTATTGAAGACAGGGGCTTAATCTTCCTAAATATTAGGAAATGGAAGATATTACACGGTTTGAATGAGTAAAAAATCTTGCTTTGTGCTGGCTCTAGTTTCATAAAGAAATATTTACTGTACAGGCTGTCCTAAAAAAAAAATCTAACTTATCCTTATGTCCATATATAGGAATTACACAGTGCGCTACAGAACCAGCTCTAACTCTCACCCTTATAAAAAATATAGTATTATAAAAGCTAAATCCAGCAGTGTCAATAAAAGCTTTATTATATTATTAGACATTCCACCTAAGGAGAATCGTTTTTCATGGTCGATATAGTGCCTTTCCTTGAGGGGGAGGGGTAGTGGTGGGTAGGGGAAAGGGAACAACACTTGGTAGTCATAATCTAAAGGAAAATAATAATAATAATAAATCACCAAAAACTGATAGAAAGTGATTTACAATCTTAGTAAAAATAATACTGTTGGTATAAGGCAGAGATGACTACATACTGTTTTTCCTGCTGTCACATATAATATATTTAGATTTTTGCTCCTCACCACGACTTATCTGTTTTCTACCTATTTCAAAATTTCTACAGAAATATTTAGAAATCTATCCATCTTCCCATAGTACTTAAAGGACCAAAATAAAAAATCTAAGCAGTCCTTATCTGCTGTCCCTATTCCTTCCAACAAAGCAGTGACAAAATCTAGTGTTTCTGGAAAGAATAAAATAAAAAAAATTTTCTTTGGTTTTAAATGAAAGCCTTTCCATTAAAAAACAACAACAACATAAAATACACCACAAAAAAAGATCCCTCGAGCCAATATCAGGTAAACGTGCTTAATAGTTTATATAAATAACATAATGATCACATGTCAATCATTCCCAAATGTCTTAAAATCAAAGTTTAAAATTAGATTACTATATAATGAGAGTTTTAAATGTTCAAAATCAAGCTATTATCAACCAAAAAAAAGAACTTTCAGGGAGGGGGAAGCTATGAGAGTATACATATAATAAAATATGGGTAGTACTTAAAAAAAAAACAACCACCTTGTAGCAAGCCAGTGACAAAACTTGCAGGAAAACTGTAAAAAGGTAACATCACTTTCATTCCAAGTAGAGGGTTCTTTGACATTCCATCTAAGGGAGAATTCTGAGCTCTTACCTACATAATTAATAGATCTATGTTATAACTAAATGCACTTATATATTCATTGGCAAAACATTAATTTTTAAAAGAATTTACATATACAATCCAAGAGGGGTCTCAAAAGTCTCAAAATAAGCTATTAAACTGAGTGAGTTTCACAGACTTGGTTTTCAATGCACTGGTGGAAAATAGTCTATTAACTACCACATTTCTGTTTTATTTCTCTCAGAAATTTTTAAAGTTTTATTTCTTAGTGGCTAAATAACTTCTTTCCCAAATGAAAACCAACATTCATTTCTTTAATTTTCTCACAGGCATTACACAAAAGGCAATTTATACCATGAAAATTCAGAACAAATTTACAGAGATACAATGCAACATGTTTAAAAATGTGATGAACAGCATATTTAAAACCACTTTAAAAGGAGGTCAAGTCTGACCTCTGGGCCATGAAGCACTGCATTAACAGCTCTGCAGAAAGAAAAATGATAAGGTATGAAATGAGTGCTCAGAAACTAGAACCTTATCAGTAAGAGTATGATTCAAGCCTGTAAGACAAATTGCTCAGCAAGGCAAGTCACCTTCCTGCTGTGATGAGGATATAGCTGAATTTTCAATGCCACTATCTTTGCCCATCATGTCTCCTAGACTTGATATCCACACATTCAATGTATGGCTTACAGTTTCTAAGCATCCAGCCCTTATTTTGAATATATCTTGTCAAAATAGCCAACTGGGATAATTATCTTTATCCTTTATCTGACAACTTAGTGTCAAGAAAAAAAAATCTTTAAAGGATAGTTACTAATCTCATAAGCACTGGCTTCACTTTGGTAAAAACAAACAAATAAACAAACAAAAAAACTCCCAAGAACATCTGTATGCTTCAATTACAGCAACCGAAGGTAGGCTTTGTTTTGTCTTTCCTTTTACATGTATTCTATGTGATGTCCAAAAATTTTAAGTGCCAATATTTTTTATTGCTACTTAACATATTACCTGGACGTTGGTTGACTTTTTCAGTAATTCTTCTACAAAGCTCCAATTTGAATTTATTTGTTTCTGGAAAGAGAAAAAACACTTCTGAATCAAAGAAATTACCACTTCTAATAATACATATTTTAAAAACTAGGACAGGGAAAGTAAATGACTATTTTTTAAAAGATTTCTATCACCACAGAACTTGATGCAATGTCAATGGGAGATACAGTTTCACGTCTATCTGACTATTTTCCCCTATCATGTTATATTAGTAGATGACTGAATTGGAGGGGAAAAAATTACTAATTACTTAAGTCTTTACACTAAAACAAAATTATAACCTTCATCAAGTAAGGATTTATTTATTTATTATTTTATTTAATCTTTAAAATAACACAAAATTTAGGGGAAACATTTTAATCTCTGCTAATGTTTAAATTCTAATGTATACACAAAGCTTCCGATAACTAACTATACATATAATTACCTTGTACAGACCATGGCTGAACTATTGTTCTCTCAAAATGATTTTCATTCTCCAGAAACAATTAGATCTTTCACACTTGGATCAAAACAACAGCAACAACAACAAAACAACTTCATGACTGATTTACATCATTTGCTATTCTAAACATACTTACATGAAATTGCACTGAAACAATCAAAAGAAGTTTATTTAATCTGGTATATGTCACACCTCAAGCCACCTCAGTTCACAACAGTTGGCTTTTAATATTGGTTATTTAAAACTGAATGTTGTTATGGACTGTTATCAAAGGAGGAAGAGATAGACTTCGGATACAACCCATGATGAAGATGTAATATACATATTTAATGTCTCCATCTTCACCTGTTCAAGGTGAAAAGAACAGAATTTGACTAAAACAGAAGATAAAGAAAGCAAGGAACAACTTTGTTCTTTGCCTTAACTGAAACACCAAAACCCAATGAGGCACTGAATTATCACTGAATGATAATTTCAGCCATTATTTACGTATGATATAGACTAGGTAGACTACATACAAAAACCTGGCCATAAATTGGACAAAGATGTGTCCTTTTATGAGCAATATTTGTTTCATTTTAATGTGATTGTCCGTGAAAGAATCTAAAATATGAAACATCTGTGTGAATATATTGCTATATTCATTCTTGGATTCTTAAACAGATTACAATAATAAAATTCAGTTATTTCTTAATGACTTAAGGTTACTGATAAACATGAATCATTATACTATTCTATAGACTCAGCTGTATTGAGGTAAGCCAGACCATTGTTCTTTTTGAGTTCATGTATGCTTTTTATAGTTTTTCTTTCTCCTCCCTTACTGTCAGAAGCCTTCTTGTTGCTATGATGACTGTCTTCCAAAGCTCTGCCCCCTTCTAAATTGCTGCTTCTGGTCTACTGTGGGCTGAGAAACCAAACAGTCAAGATTGTTAAAATTGTGTCTGAAACAAGAATACATAGGCTGAGTGAGAGGATGGGGGGGACTCTTCTCTCAGTAAAGTATACTACATTGCATGAACGTTGTGAAATATATTTAACTGCTTATAGGTCTTTTTTTTTTAACTATGCATGCTTACTTGGTTTTCAGGTATAGTCTGGAGAGCTGAGAGTACTTTATTGTTATTTTGGAAGGATAAAATAAGATTTCTCTGACCAACTCAAACTAAAGAAATATTACACAGACGTTAATATTCTTTAGTGACAGAAGAGTGTGAAGAAGCAGGAATCATACACTGAACATAAATAGTGGAGCCCATGTTCATTTAGATGGCTGATTTAAATTATTACTTTTTTTCATTTCACATAAACCTTTAGTAGGTAAGACTCTGTGGTTTAATTTGAGTCTTCATTTGAGCAAAGAAGAAATATTAATTTTTGAAAACTCCATCTGTGCATCTGAAATAATAAAAGTCCTAGCAGTTATCAAATAATAAAAATTTTACCAACCTTTCACTCAGTAACTAGTTTTTTTTTTTTAAAATCAACATTTTTTACAAGGAAAAACATGAGATGGCAATTGCATAGGGTAACTAACAATGTGGATGATATAGTTCATAGTTTAATTTGAGTAGAATTTGTAGACAAGGAACTCACTCTTAGTTAAATGCTTGTACTCCAGTTGTACAGTATTTACTGATAAAATTTCTAATGCCTCCCCCAAGCTGCATTATTCTGCTAACTAGAACTCTACAGATGCCAGTACAAACATCTTGTCTAGTAAAAACAGACAGATGATGTGCAGAAGCTAAAATTCAAAAGAGCCAAGTATCATTCTAATCCCAAGGAACTAGCATCTGGGTCATTGCAAAACAGAATATGTATAAACGACAGAAACAATATCCACTACAAATTCCCTTTTTTAGGGGATGGGAGTGAGAGGGGAGTTTTAACTCAGTTTTCTATGGCAACAATATTTGTCCTACATGTAAAATTATGACTAACTGGTTTCCAAGTGGTATAAAATTATTATGGAACCGCCCACTTGGAGCAATGTTTTCTACTTCCAAGGCTGCTATAAAAACTACAACTGAGAAATACACTTGAGGTCTTGCATAAGCTGCATCTCTATCAGGAAAATAAAATGAATCTTCCCTTGCCCTCCATTTCTAGTCTATATGGGAGAATGGCTCTCCTCTCCTTTCAGGGTTACATTTTGCATCTTTTATCCAGTAGTCATTTTAGACATTTCTAAGAAGAGTATCACCTAGTCCTGAATAATTCTCTCTGTGGTCTGGACAGAGAAAGCAGCGTTAAAACTGACCCCTGCAATGTTCAAAAGTGGTGAATTTTCCTCTTTACACTCCATTTGGTTTTAAAATAGATGAGCAGGATTTTGAGAGGATAACATGCTCTGGGTCTGGGTTAAAAGAAGAGAAAAGCATTAAATAGAAATGTACAATAAATCTAAAACCTAAAGTATAAGAAATGAGACACCAAAGTTTCCTTATATTCTTCTACTGAGATATTGGCTACAGTTTTCTGGTTTAAATCCATATACAGGATACATCCAAGTTATGGGAACTTATAAAATAAAAAATAACTAACCACAGCTGAAAACCTATTTAAAATGTAAAGATTTCACATTAACCTCTAGGGCAAAGCAGTCCACATTAAAAAATTGAAACACCTCCGTGGATGAAACAAGACTAGAGGCATTTTTTTCCCCTGAAGAACATATGAATAACCATTATTACTTCATATCATCCTCCTTCCACCAGATTACCTGTTTAGTAGAATAAAGAATGTTTACTGCATAATCATTTCCTTTTTATACTTGGATGTGTTAAATCCATAAAAAATGGAATCTGAAGAATTTCAAGATACTGATAACAAAATGAGTCAATTATCACCAAGACCTAAACTAATCTCTTTGAAAGAATGGACTAAGATATGTCTGCTTCAACTAAATACAAAAGAAGAAATTCTGTTATAGTCTGTCTGATTTCTAAAGTTGTTAACCTAATATTAAGATTCAATGGCATTAAGCGATATTGCTCCTCCCTGCCCCACCTTAACTTTTCAAAGAATCAGAAGATCACAGATTTAGAGCTGGGGAAAAAAAAACCTAAGAGGTCATTGAGCCCAATCTCCCTCATTTTACAAATGAATAAAATGGGGTCCAGACAGAAATCAAATGACTTTCCCAAAGTTCTGTAGGAAGTTAGTGGCAGAGAAATACTGAGAATTTGGACCCAGCTTCTCCTAGTTCAAATCCCACGTACTTTCCAAGATACTACGCTGCCTTCTTTTTCTCTGATTCATTTTATTCATCTGTCAAATGTCAAAAAAAAAAATCTGCTTTATTTCAAAGGACTACTAAGAGAGGAAGAGTGGTAACTCACGTGAAAACATTCTGGAAAAGTTGAAAGTACTAAACAAATACAAGGTAGAATAATAATAATATCAATTAATGATAATTATTGTTTTAACATTAACAATAATGATAATGATAGTAATGAAACTAAAGGAAAGGGAATCTTTAGAACCAATTCAGAACTCTGGACACGAAAAGGGAAAAACATGGTGATCCAGAAGGTAAAGAGATAAATAAGGTAGGAAAATAATTCCACAGAAAAATAAATTTAAAAACACTGCAGTTAAGACACAAATACTTTTCACATAACAAAGGTAGGAATTTTTCAAACGAAGATATAAAAAAAAAACATTTTTAAGAAAAAACTGAGGAAAAGATTTTGTACTTGAATAAATATTAAAATGTCATTAATTGTTTAAAAAAAAAAAAGAAAAGAGATCCTCACTAAGTTTCCCTATAAAATAAAAAGAGCAAATTCAGGACCATAAAAGATTAGTGCCTAGCACTTGTTGAATCAAACTGAATTAGTCATAATATCAATAGTATTAATAATGATGATAAAAATAGACTATCATTCACCCCAAACCCTCCACATCTGGAGGCATTATTCATTATTTAACAGCTAACTAAATAATTGGTACCCTTGACACTCAAAAGTTACTATTTCTTCAAACAGTGCCTCAGGAGACTGCATCTTCCACGTGCTGGGCATCTAGGTGTAATGGATTAAGCACCAGATCCAGAGAGTCAGGAACACCTGAGTCTAAAGCAGGCCTCACTTACTAGCCATGTGATCCTGGGAAAGTGTTCATCTCTCTCTCTGTGTCTCAGTTTCCTCATTTGTAAAAATGGCAATATTAATAACAGCACCTATCTCCTAGGGGTGTTGTAAGGACAGAATGAGACAATTTTTTTTAAAGTGCTCATCAAACCTAAAAGCTATATTTAATGCAAGCTACTATCATCATCACGATACGAGGGCTTTATGCATTGTACACAATTAATTAATTAAAAGTAGGTAGATGGTAAAGTAGATAGAATGGTAGGGCTGGAGTCAGGAAGACCTGTCACTAAATTCAGCCTTAGACACGAGGCAAGTCACTTAACCTCCATCTGCTTCAGTTTCTTCATCTACAAAACAGGGATAATAACAGCACCTATCTCCAAGGGAGCTGCCATGATAATCAAGTAAGATATTTGCAAAGCACTTTGCAAACTTTAAAGTGCTATATAAGTTCTAGTTATTATTATAATTGTTAAATTCTAGTTAACTGACTTCTCTATTTATTCAGGGAGTCACTTAAGATCTCATAAAATGATACAGAAACAGCCTTACACAGCAATCTCAGCTGTTCTCTCGTCTATCACCCCCTCATACAATCGGTGGGAGGCAGATCGTGGAAGATGTACAAAAAAAGAGTAAGTTCAGAAAGAACTGCAAGATTTGGAGCTGGAGAACATGGACTTAACTCCTAGTTCTGTTACTTACTTGTCATTTACTATCTGTGTGATTTTGGGCAAATCACTTCATTTGCCTGAGACTCAATTTACTTATCTGTAAAATGAGGGAAGGCTGAGTTACAGTAACCTGGATTCTGTGAACTTGATTTTTAAAAAGACAGACGGGCAGACTAGATAAACTACTTCATTATGACTGGCTTCCTTGGGTAATCCTATGTATTTTATTTTATGCATTTAAAAATATTATTCTGAGGAGGCTACAGGCTTCACCAGACTGCCAAAAAGGTCCATCACAAATAAAAATGGTTAAGAACCACTGAATTACATGATGCCTTAAAAATCCTTCCAGCTTTTAAATCCCATGATCAGATAAGAACAAGGTCAGAAAGAAAGTTAAAGACCAGAAGAGCTGAGGTTTTCAATAAGTTCAGAAGTCATTAGAAAAAGTGTCTTTTTTTCCATTTATGCTGGAAGCAATGAAGATCAAGGGATGAAGGGGATTGGAGTTGATGGGAAAATTACCAGTAATAATAGAGATAAGTAAAATTTGCTTTAGCCCCTCTCTTGCTTCTATATTCTCTACCAAGGAGAATAATCTTCAGACTAGAAAAATAGAACAAAAAACGGTTAGCTGGGAATCAGAATATAAGATAACTTGTCCCCACGAGCCTTCTTTCTGTTGCTTGCTTAAGATACTCCATCTCTCAACTGTGGGCTGTGCCCATACCTGGAATGCACTTGCCCCTTCACCTCCACCTTCTACACGAGGCCCTTCTGGGTCCTCTACCTGCTATTACTTTACCCTTTCTGATTACTTTCATTTGCTGTGTATATATCTTATATGTACCTAACATGTTGTCTCCTCCATTAGAATGTGAGTTCATTGTAGGCAGGAACTTTATTTACATCCTCAGTATTTACTTATGTGCTTGGTACGTATTAAGTGTTTAATACATGCTTACTAAGTGGCTGAGGATAATAACGATAGCTAACATTTATATAATGCTTTAAGGTTTATAAAGTACTTCATATATATAATCTCATCTGCCAAAATGTTCTTAGTCATGTAAAGGCAATTACCCCAACTACATTTTAATATACTTAAAGAATCAGAGAAGCAAATCCTGAACTTCTACTGTATCTTTCAGGAGTGTTGGCGAATGTGCAGGCCCAGAAGTGGGCAAGTATGCTGATTTTCTCAAATGGGGGCAGACGGGGATGTGGGGAAAAATGTAAGAGGCAGCAGCATATCATGGTGATAGAGCTACCCAGAGTCAGAAGGTCCTGGATTCGAGTTCTGACTATGTCACATACTTATCTCAAGCAACTCTCTAAGTCTATACATTGCAGAAGTATTGATCTGAATGGTAGAAGCATTTGCATTTCCTCACTAGGAGATACCTTCACCAAAGAAATGACAGGTCTAGACAACTGACAAATGGAGAGATGGAGAGAGAAATTGAGGAATAATCCACCTCAATGACTTGATATCAATTGCTCATAACATTCTAGAAATAAATTTCTAGAGATGGTCTGTGGGCACTTACAAAGAAAAGAAGCAATGACTAACAGGCCAATATGGATTTATGAAAAATAAGCCTTACTAGGGAATTTAAAATCTAAGTAAATAGAAGGATACTACTGTGGAGGAGTACCAAGGAGGGGAGGGGTGGTGGTGATGGAAGAGGTAAGATCTAGAGATACCTTTAAATAATTAGATGTATCTTGTGTCTCTGTCTTGGACTACCAAACTAATCAAGCTTTGCCCCACAAGTGGGGCCACAAAAGTAGAGAGGAGGTTCCGGAGAACAGAGGCAAATTGAAAGGAGATGTCATTAAATAATTAGATTTCACTTTCTTTCCTTGTGTCTTCGTCTGCTTAATAAATAAAAGTGTTCTAAATCCAGCACAAGTTAATGGACAGCTAGGCCACATCTAATTGCTCTCAATTAACCAACAAGCAATTAATAAGCTAGGTGCCAGGCACTATGCTAGGAGCTGGGAATACAAAAATAAAGGGAAGCCCTCAAGAAGCTTACAGTCTAGCTGAGTTCAAGTCACCAAGCCCAGAAAAACTAAATCCTAGAGTACCAAACAACAATGAAATGTAAATGAGGGGTGCTAGTGACCTTTCAAAGAACTCTGAGGATAGAAAGGTTGCCACAGGATTCATACAGTATTAGAAACTGAAGCTGGCTACTACTAGACCAGTACATTGAGGGGATGGAATATGTCTTTTAAAAATCTTTTATATGACCCTTTGATTCTTAAACTGAGTAAATTTCTAATGTTCCCTAAACCTTATCTCAATACTTGGGTAACTCCAGCTTATGATGCAGTTAAATTGTTAAGGAAACATATTAGCTGTTTCAATAAAACTCCTATGCTCTGGCTTCCCCTGACAGTGTAATCTGATGGGCTACCATCCTGGTCATAGTGTTAGCACTGCCAAGATAGCCACAAAGCTGGGACACTGGGCAGCCCTTCGTCCCTTCCTCATTTTGAGGTGTAGGGACCCATAAAAACCCTATGAAAACCACAACAAAATCACCAGTTGGTGGAACAATCACCGATAATCCCGGGACTGCTTGATTGTCTCCCACTCTTGGCTAAAGCCCCGAGATCCCCCTCATCCCTCAGCCCTTATATGGGTCTCCCCTGGAGTCTGCCCTTCTTCCTCTCCCTCATCTTCAAACAGCTTTTGCTGTTATTATGCAGACTAGCTCTAGAATCACTGCCGCTACCCACTGACTGCCAGTGTTGGTGAAATGCCAGTCGATGTGTCTCTAAGAAAGCCTCCTGCAGTCACTCTTAAAAGTCATCCTTTCTTGCCAGGATCCAAACCAACCAGTTAGGTGGGCAACAGGCAAAGTCAGAGTCACAGGTACATACCTTTGGTCTGTTAGCCACTGATCAAAAGGTGGGACTAAGTAGCCTGACAGTTGTACATCCACTGACAGGAAAGGAAAAGCAGTCTCACTGCTACCTTTCATTCATTCTGGAGTGAGCAAGAGTCAGGCCACTAAACTATGTGTTCCAGTTGTAGGGATCCCTGTATCCCCTTCTTTCAGCTCACAGACCAGTGCTCACAACAATGGGGATCAATCAACCAGACAGCTGAATTGCTATCCCAATGAGCGGTGATTGATTCAGGAAGAAAGAAAGGGCTTGGCTGGGTGACCTTGAGGTTCAATGAGAAGGTCTTCCCCATCCTACTACATCCATAAATTGCTGACCAAGGTTGGGACTAGGACCTTGGCAGCCATCTCAATATTCTGATAAGCATGGTGCTATGATTTAAGACTTCAAGGGTTAGAGGTCTCAACCTTGTGCCTCAGCAATATGGAACTCCTTGTCCCCTTCTTTCCTATGTCCTCTGTGGTTAACTGGTATTTATAAGAGTCAAAATGACTTATTTGCTCAAAGTTGTTCTTAAAACAATCCCTTTCTCCTATGGTCCAGAGAAAGCCAGTGCCTTCAAGGCAGTTTAAGTGCTTGACACTACTAAGTGGCTACAACAGTAGTACTGACATTACCAAAACAGCATGTTAAAGACTGAAGAGTCCTCTCGGTGGTTATCTAGTCCAATTCCTTCACTTTGCATATTAGAAGACTAAACTCCAGAGAGATCAGTTGATTTTCCTATAGACACACTGAAGACGGCTGGCAAGCCTAGAACAAGAGCCCCCAATAAATTACTTAACTTACAGTCCAAGACCTTTACAGTTTTATATTAGGTAAAGCGGCTCTCACAGTACTTGGGCCATATCTTTGACTTTAATTATTTTACCAAGTAGCAGTATTCATAAACATTAAGCTTTCCCTTACCGAGATATTTACATTTGTAATTAGAGCACTTTCTATGATCTAAAGGAAGAATCTTCAAACTTACGGATATCTTTGCCCTTTAGAATCAATCAGTAAGCATTTATTAAGTGTCCACTATGTGGCAGGCACTGTATATACAAAGACAAAAAATGAACTAATCCCTGCCCTCGAGGGGACAAAGCCCTGTGCGATTACCACAAATGAACATAAAATAATGAGTAAAACATTCAATCGCAATCACAATGAAAGGAGGTGGGAAAAGGGAGAACATCCACTTTACAGTAAAAACCCACTATTTCAAGATAAAAGCAAGAGGAATTAAGATATTACCTTTTCATCTAGCACTCCATTACGGTCAAATTGGTAAAATGATGCTAGGTGAGTAATAATCCACCAACTAAAGCCCAATGGATCCTTGGAGGGGACAACAGGAATAGAAGACCGTTCTGTATCATTTGGCTTCTTAAAAAGATTCTTTAGTAGTTTATTCATCCATCTCCAAAAGGGCTATAGAAACAGAAGTGATTCAAATGCAATTAAATTAAAACATTCTTCTAGGATCATGTATTTTGAGTTTTATAATAAAATTGTCATAAAAATATGAATCAAACCACTCATTATTCAGTAGCTTTGAAAAGCCCTGAAATTATCATAGGTTTTCATTATTTAAAAGCAAGTAAATTCTAGCCCCCACAGAAGAAAAGGCCGCAAGCACAGGAATTACATAGGCTAACATTCTATATTTTGCTCACATCTAAAATACAGAATGAAAAACTGAATGTTAAAATCAAATCTAAAAAAGAAAGACACTACAATTGCAGCTTGGAAGATGGACAATGAGACACTGTATGCATCATTATCTAAAGATACCCAAATGTTGAAATTTATTTGCAAACAATTGTTTACTTGCCCATTGATTCAATGAACCCAAATCTAATGAAAATGTATATCAGATTCTTAAATAAAACATATGTTAAAAACACAAATACTCTGTAAACACAGACATGGCAAACAGGTAAACACTAATTAAAATTCAATGAATGCTGGTTACTGAAAAAAGAAAAAAGATTAATATTGTCAGGCATTATTATCATCATCATTATTCTTTCATTCATTTATTTATTGCCCATTTCTGCAGAGGTTTTCTCAGAACAGTCCTCAATGTTAGTTAATACAAATGCTACTATCCACATTCTATAGATGAGGGAACTGAAGATACACGAAATTTACTCAGGGTCAAATACCTAGTAAATGTCGAAGCCAGGACTTGAATTCAGATCTTTTGACTCCAAAGACCAGTGCTTTTTCCATCATATACCACTGGTTATTTGTGACACTTTGTAACACCAACATGAATTATTATGATAGATAATTAAAATTTACTAATAAAAAAGTCCCTATTTCAAGACTGCCACAGAGTACAATATTCATTTGCCATCAATAGGCCTCAATACCTCAGGGGACCCAGGAATTCATAGATTTAGGTACTAACCTACACCATGATAGATGAAAGTCATCTATCCCTTCCTATCTTGTGGGCTTCTTGTACATATTGTATAAATCTCTCATAGAGTATCTACTAAAAATGCTTGAGGCCTTGCTCTGGACCTTTATAAAATTTCAATGATTCCAACGCAACCCTTTGGCTACCTACCCATGTTATCCCTTGCACTCAATACATTATCAGCTCACCTCCTTATTCTGGTCATATGTCATTTGGTAATGTATTTCAAAGTACTGACTATGATAGTCTTGTTTCTTTCTACTGTCCTTTGGGTTATCTACAATGATGGGACTTCTGAGATTGCAAAACGCCAAGATTCACAAGCACATAATATCATCAGGAGAATAAAAGGATGAATGAGATCATTAAAGTTGCCACACTCTCAAAAGTGGGAGACAGCCCATTGTATTCCTCCTATTAAATTCTGAGCTTAGTTTATCATTCATCTGCAGTGCCTCTCCAAGGTAAATGTACTAATGAACTAATTCATCCAATTGCATGTAAATAACTGGATATGGCATAGTACACAGCATGTAATAGATGCTTATACTATGCTTTCTCTTTCTATCATTTCCTTGTATGCATTGTTTATCCACTTGCTTTCTCCTATGCAATTCTCTTTTTGTGTGGTTATAGATTTTACTGAGATGCCAGAGTATTCCGGGTCTCAGAGCAATCAAAAGGAACATGTGAAGTGATTCACCATCTATAAGGAATTCCTCTTCCTTTTGGACTCTGTGCAGAACCTCTTCCACAAAAGTGGACAACACAGTCTTCCTGGTTTATGTTTCACCTGATAATTAAAAGATAACTAAACACAAACTTATCTCTGTGGTTGCCTCTATCAAGGACTTTTGTATGATTATAACATAATCACAGGAGAAACTTTGTTGAAGATTCTTGCAGGCTGCATTTTGCTCTATCAGGTCCAATGCTTTTTTAAAATCAAAAAAGTAATCAATAAAAACAAAGTCTTCCAATTTCTATACCTCTCAGACTACTACAAGATTATAAAGATTCTCTCATAGAGAGAACTACAAGAGCCTGTCTGTTCATCTTACCGCATTTTCAGAGACCCTCAATGTTTTCATAGGCTATTGTCACAAAGATTTTATAGGGATGAGAAGTAGTCATATGGGTTAGTAGTGACCGATGAATCAGGCAGCCTCTGAGGCCTCTTCTGATTCTAAGACTCTGTGAGTCTTAGTTCTTTTTTTTGTGATACATGAATACAATAGAATTTTGTGTTACAAGAAATGATGATGATGGATATGAAAAATAAAAAAGCATCAGGAGACTTACATGAATGGATAAGAAAAGAGAAGTGAGCAGAATCATAAAAACAATGATGATAGCAATATAAAAATTCAGACTTAATGTCATGAAATAATAATGACAAAGTCTGGCCCCAGTGAAGAGGTAAGAGATGGCACTTCCCTCTATTCTGTGCAGAGGGAAAACACAGATAGAGAAAACTCATTTGGGAAGTGGTTGATGTATTGATGAGATCTGATGACTTTTGTTTCTTTTCTTCACAATTCTTTGTTGGAGGGTGTTTTGGTTTTGGCGGGGGAATATTTTCCATTCTTTGGGGACTGCATGCTCTTACAAATATGAAAATGAATCCCTCAGTACCTTTAAAATTGTGTTACCTCCAGCACAGATTTCCTTTGTATATATTTGGTCAAGTATCTCAAGTGCCATTCCCTCTTTGTCATATCAAGTGTTCATTAACTCAGGTGGTTTCTAAGACTCCTAGTTATGGAAATTATTTTTATATTTAACTTTCACTAAGAAACAACATTAATCAGAGTCCATTTGTAGGCTTTTATCCACTTCCCATTTTTTGAAACCAACAGCTTCTTTTTATGAAATAAAAATGGCTAAAACTGTTATGATTGCAAGCACAGGTAACTGTCAGTAATATCATCTTTGTATTTATTCTTTATTCTTTCTTAAATTTAACCTCAGTTCTAATCAGTGGATGTTCTGACTATACTTAGGCAGCTGATGCTGGAATGACTCAGACATGTTGTTCTACCAATTTCTTCTTTTGTGATGCTGTTCAGGGCATGTACAGCTTCTTCTCATTGTTTTCCTAAGAGATCATAGGTGATAGTATGATATTTGGGTGTCATATAAAAACTTTTGACCTTTTTTCTTTCTTCACCTTAAATCACAGTCTCCAATACATTTTTTCATCATCTTCCATCATCACACTAAAGTCTCTGTATTTCCAGGTATATGGTTGAATGAGGGAAGAGTATGCTATCCAAATTCCAAATAAAATGTCTCTACTTCTTCCTCTGAAAAAGAGGGTGATGCTTATAAGCAGCAACTATCTTCATTCAGTTTTTCTTGCTTATGATCACCATGTATAAATAGCATAAGGTGAGCTGCCTAAGTATCCTACAAAATGTTTCTTAGTTAAAGGAAATATGTAATTAAATATATAATTCACATAATATGCTGTAAAAATTATATCTCAGATCATTACTTTTAACATAAAATAAACTGGACTGGACCTGTGATTGCACTAATAAAGGGGACTCCTCTGGCCAACGCAGACTGGCACCAACTCTGTAACTTCTAATCTTAGAGAGTTGTCTGGCAAACTGAGAAGTTAAGTAACTTGCCTTTGATCACACAGTATGTATCAGAGGCAGGATTTGAATCCAGGACTTACTGATTCTGAGGCTAATTCCCTGTCCAATATGTCATTCTACCTTTCACAGAAGAAAAGTCTATAATATAAGCAACACAAGAATTACAGAGGTCAATATTTATTAAGCTAACATTTAAAGTAAAATACCTAAAATATATATTAATTTTGTGCATATGTAATAACTGCATATAATTTAAATGAAAGCCAGCAAATCTGCAAAAATAAAATTGTCCATTAAAAAAAAAATTGAGATAAAAAATTGAGATTGACAAACAAAATCTTTTCCTCTAAATTCATTTAATCTACTCTTGATCATGCATGCTAATGGATTTAGGCAACGATATCTACAAACAAAAACAACACCAAAATTCCGTGAATCAAAACTTCCTGAAAACCTAGCATAAAGCATTTTTATCACGTTAAATGTCTTTCTATGCTTAAACTTGCATATGAGTGTCTGCTGTTCTAATAATTCAGAGTACTTCAAAGAAAATAACAAATCCATGCTATAAAGACAATTCAATTCCATTTCAATTGGACAAGCATATATTAAGTGCTTACTATGTTGGGAACTGTGACTATGGGGGAGGGAAGAAAAGCAATTCCTGCTCTTAGGAAACTTACATTCTACTGGCACATAGTAGGCACTTACATGCATGTTCTCTTCACTTTACTTCTATTCCTGTAGTATTATGAACATCACAAATATTTGCCTAACTCACACATTCAAATAAACTGTGGGAGTAAGAATTTAAAAGACAATAATTTGGCTCAGCAAAGTGCTGAATAATCAAGAGTTGTCAACCCTAAGGCCAATTGTTAAGATGGTGCAGATAATGGTATAGTGTAGTGAAAAACAGCACTAGACTTACAGTCAGGAAATCTGGGTTCCAGTCTTGCTTCTGACAACCTGACCAAGTCATTTAATTTCTGTGAGCTCAATTTCCTCATTTATAAAATGGGGCTAATAAATAACATACTTCCTTTCTCATAGGTTGTTGCAACAAAAGTTACATCAGCTTTGAAGTGTTCATATAAATAAATGCAACATTTTTTTTTCTAATGAACTATAGCTTACTTCTGTGTGACACCCTTTACTTCTATGGTCAAGAAGTTGAATAAGCAGGACCCATAATTCTTTGATGCACAAGCAGGGACAGTGGTGACTTGTTAAAGCTTCAGAGGGCCTAACCTGAGAAAGGAAATAGAAAGAAAAAGCCATCAATAATACAGAAGTAGGATTTATTTTCTCCTATTGCTTTTAAAGAAATTATATTCTCTCCACTCTGCAATTTGCTTGGACAAGAATAGTGATTAGGACAATAGTTTCACAGGTGTAAGGAACTCTGGGAAAAAGAAACTCCTACCAATGCAATTCTGTACCTTCTCAGTCACTTATAGTCTTACTGAGTTGCCTGAGGCATTGAGAGGTTAAGTGACTTAGCCTGGATCATAGCCATTGTAAGTAAGAGGCAGGACTTGGAATCAATTCGATTCAACTAAATAACATTTAATAAGTGCCTAGTATGTGTCAGGCACTGTGCTAAAGGGAATCTTGTCTCCAAGGCCAGCTCCCTCACAATACCATGCTGCCTTTGATAACTTTTAAAATTAGTGCCCAATTGTAGAATAGGCTTAAGCAAAATGTACCATTTATATCTTCTAAAAGAAATCTCCAATACACAGCAAAAATAATTATATAACCAAAAGATCAAGTGTGTATTACTGTCAAGCTTTTATCAAATCTGCCTCAATATTATTTATTCGGCCTACCAGAATGAAAAAGGACTTTTAATGAAAAGAATGGGATAGACGGGAAGGATTCAAATTCACTGTCTAATAGTAAAAGACAAACTTTTTTTTATTAAATATACGTAGTTTGTAAAAACACAATGATTTCCAAATTATGCAACATTTCTGCAATATAAAAATATCTATAATGGCTGTGGGTGGTGCAGAAGTATGTATGAACACGTATATTTTTGTAGGAAGAATAATTAAACTTCCAATGATTCATAAATCTGTATTTCTGTAAATCAATAGGAGTCAGACGTTCTTTTAACATGATGGATAGTAGGTATTTTAAATGTGTGGTTTACATTATTGTTCTCTATTTAATTACAGCATGAATTATTTCAATTATAAGCATAAATGTATTCATGTGGATTACCCTTAAAAGAACACATGTGGGTAATGCTTATAGGCTTTGAGTAAAAAGCTTAACCACACACATAAAAGACCCTAAGTGTAAAAAAAAACCTAAGAAAGAAAGGGCAGTAAATTCCTGATCTGTTCAAAGCTTAGATCTACATGTATGTCTGAGATTTAATATTAAGCAACCTTCAATACCTCAATGGGTCTGTGATGATCTCATCTTGTTCTCTGAAATTAAACGATAGCAATCTATAAATCTGAGACCTAAGACCTTCCCATCTCCTGAAATTAAGTCAATAGAACATAGTTCTTTTTAACCACTGACTGCAATATGAAAACAATCAAGGCCATTAAACTTTACTGATCTACTGAATTAAAAAAAAAAATTCTGTAATACTGTAAAATGTATGATCTCTCTTGTGACCCCAGACTTTTTATAAATCGAGCCAAAGCTCTCAAAGCGGGTCAGCTATCTTTGTTCAACTGCTTCTCACTTATCTCATCACTAGATAGCAGTGTAGGAACACATCATTACAGGGCTACACTCACTTATTTCAACATTAGTGACAATCACAAAACCCTAGATGTTTCGATACTTTAAGGTTTTCCATTAAATAACATGTCGGTTTTATTGTTGTTCAGGGTCATTATTGGCTAGCAGTTTATAGACTCCAGAGATCTAGAAAGTTGAGTGAGAAGTAGTTAAGGGTTGTTAAGAGGGGGGAGAGAGAGAAAAAAAGAGAAGGGAAGTGGAGGGAAGATTTTTTTTCAATCTACTAATCTTACCACCTGCCAAGAGAAAAACATTTAACATTCATGAAAAGAGTTGTCTTGATGAAGGACTATTCTAAAGTACTAAATGGAAAATTACCTTTTAACCTTTCATATAACTGTCCAGTTAACTCCCTAACAAGACCACAGGCATTCTGTTTTGCCTTTTGGGAATTGGAAGATCTTTTTGTTTTAATTAGTGGCATTAAGCTTCATTCTGAGTCTAGGACATTTGGTCTTTAATATATTTTTTTTTCCCATTCAGCTGTCAGGAAGTACTTAAACATCACGGGATTTGCAATACTGACAAATTAAATATTTTGCGCTAAGTTTCTCCCTGTAAATGGAAGCAATACATATACACTAAATTAAAAAACAATCCTATACAAAAGGATGAAAGGAACTCATATACCATTACCTTGGCATACCTGCTGACTGATAAACATATCAGGTCACACAGCAGATTTTCACAGTGCTCTTTAAACAGGCTGACACTGGTCAAATTCTCACCAACCATATTCATTAACTGATGACTATACACAACTTGTTCTAGAAAATCAAAAACACAAAAATCTTTTCAAAATGTATACTATATCTTGGTCCTGTAAAATTTCATGAACAGAAGAGTAGCAATATTCACTCCC
>CM053627.1:146821903-146840919 GCA_028646595.1 Phalanger gymnotis | reverse complement strand
GCCATCTTGGCTCCGCCCCCAAGGTAGTTCTCTTCTACTGTAAAAGCAAATCACAAAAAGTTGGGTCCTTTTGTTACATATTGAATAGACCCTCTGTGCCTCATTGTGGAATATAGAAGAATTCTAAGTTGTCTGAGACCAGTACTGTGGGATGAAAGCTCTGGCAAGTCTTAGCACACTGGAAAGGTTCAGAGTTTAGGTTTTTTGTGCATGTTTCTTGTTTGGGGACTAGCTTAGCCAAATTCAGAAAGTCACATCTTCAGTTTGGCTTCATCATGTTTTAGACACAGTGACTCAGGAAACTTCCCATTAAGATGTAGAAAGATTGTGATTTTCATCATTAGAAGGTATGACACTGAATAAAACATAAATCATGGAAATAGGGACTGTTTTATTTTATTATTTTCTTTTGGCCTTTCTTTGTATTTCTAGCGCTTAGTGGAGTACCTGGCACAGAGTAGGTGCTTTATAAAATGCTTTTTGACTTGTCTTGAAATAGTTTTAAAAAAAGTAAAAATAATTTTAAAAATCATTATTTTCATGATTTTACAAATTACTTGTTATTTAACTCAGAGGGAGGGCAGTACAGCAAAATTTCTGTATTTAAACATGCATTGTCCATGGTATAGATATGCTGACACTGGGTAGTAGGGATCTTTATATAATAACAATAATAATAGAAAGATTCTACAATCACTAACATGTAGGTTGTTTCCAATTTTTTGCTATTTTAAATCAAATAGTCATGAATATTTTCTGTCGATAAGTCCTTTTTTCCTCCTCGGATATTTTCGGGTAAGACCCTTCTTAGCAGTGTAGTCTCTGAATTAAGGGATTTGTTCAGTTTTGTGACTTGTTGCTATATGGTGCTTCAAAATGTGTTTACTAGACTACTTCCGTGTCAACAATGTATTAGAACATCTGGTTTCCCATAGCCCTGTCAACATCTAGGTTTTTATAATTTTTGCCATTCTAGTAGGTGTAATGTGGTGTCTTAGGGTCATCTAGATATGGGTTTCTCTGAGTATTAGGAAATTGGGCTTTTTATTCATTTCATTATTAATAGTTTGTATCTCTTCCTTAGAAAATTGTTCATTTCTTGGCAATCGAGCCACTGGGGAGTGCGTCATATGGATGTGTAGCAGTTACTTCTTATTTCAGAATCCCAGATCTTCATCAGATGTACTTATTGAAAAAAATTTTCTTCATCAGTATTTTTCTTTTAGTTTTAATGGTATTCCTTTTAATTGCAAAATATCTTTCTCTCTTTATATAATCCAGCCTATAGCTTTGTCTCTAATAATTTATTCCATTTGTTTGATGGAAGTGCTTTTCCTCTTAATGGTGGAACCATGTATTCCTTTTTCTTTGAATTTTTTTATTATTAAAAAAAATTAGTGGTTTAGTACCTCTTTTTAATAAACTCATGGACCAAGTGATGTAATGATCTCATGAACCAAGGGCCTTTTTTGATTCTGGAAAAGTAATAGAGAAATAACAGAAGAGCAGGACTTAGAGCTAGCTGTTAACTTCAAGCTCTCAAAACTATCTTCCTACATGCTACCCATCAAAAATAGTTGTAACAAGAATTATTGCTAATTCTTTGAAACATCATAAGTTCATACATAGTTTAAAAGCTGAAAGAGACCTGAGAGGCCATTCAGTCAAGCTCTCTCATTTTACAGGTGGAGAAACTGAGGTACATTGAGTTTAAGTAGTTTACCCACTATCACCCAGTTTAGTATATGCTGGTGTTTGGATTTTAATTGAGGCATGTTTGACTACAAATCTTATCTGCATCTAATGGTGAAGTCTGAGCTCATTGATGTTGCTGATTCCTCCTACAGATGACAACCCATTCATACCCTGTCATCCTTTGCACCATTGTCCATGTCCTCCCAACACACTGGGAGCCTGCTTCCAGGTCCCTTCACACTGTATTACTAGATATTGGTGATCTTGGAAGCTATCCTTCTGTTATCCTTTGCACTTGTTATATGGCCAGGCAATCCCCCTTTCTTATGTTTCATTTTCGATTGTTTTCCCTTAACTTTGCTTTTCTGCTCTTTTTCTTTGATAAGATATTACATCTGATTCAGGTATGTCTCTATTGCCCTTTGTGTGTGTGCACCACAACTCTTAATTCTTTAGAAGTTGGTGTTTCATGAAGCAAAACAATGCGGCATCACTGGAAGAATATTCAGAATAAAAACAGGCAACTCTATTTCATAGAAAGGCTTGGTGGCCTGACTGCAGAGACAGCTGATTTGGAAATGACTGGCACATCAGTAACCAGTATTTCCTGTTTGCTAAAATCGTGTGTGTGTGTGTGTGTGTGTGTGTGTGTGTGTGTGTGTGTGTTGTCATATAGTGGTTGCAATGTCCAGGACCTGTTAACCCTTATCTTGAAGACAGTATTCACGATATCTAGACTTGAAGTTTCTTTATAGTCTGTCATGTTTTTTATTTTTCTGAGACATATTTTCCAACATGTTTCACTGTCTTCTCCTGTGTCTACTTTTGCACTGAAGCCACCAAACATTAGAGCTTATTTTGATTTAATTTAGAGGGTTTTAAACTCTTCACATACTGTTTTCCTACCTCCTCATATTCCAGACTACATGCTAATACCTACTAATAACTACATAAACTAATAACTACAGTTATTTGCAGGAGGGATCTTTTCAACTCCTTTTCAGGGGCACTGAAAAGAATTAATTGCTAAGTGATTATGTACTGGAAATGAGCCTCTCCAGCCTTAACTTGGCTCATCCTTGGGACCAGGCACTCTGTATTCGAAGCCTTTACAGAATGGCAGGGCCTTTGCTGGCATGGGCTGCATGTCACTGTGAGGAATCTTTGTAAAGAGTGTTAGAATTTACAAAACTTTTTACCTACATCATCTCATTTAATCCTCAAAGCACATCTTATGAGGAGGTTAGTAAAAGTATTATTTTCTCCATTTTACAGATAAGGAAACAGAAGCTTAAAGGCAAAATCTCATAGCTAAGTGAAAGAGGCAAGGCTCAAACCAACTCTTTTAACGCTACTTTTATAAGTAGCGTTTTATAAATGAGTGTAAAAATTTTTTTTAAATTTATCAATTTTTGTTTGTGCAGAATTTACCATATTTTCAAAGTCTTCATGCTGGGTATGAAATTAATGTATAGAAACTCTTGTTCAGGTACTCTTTTAATGCACTATTTGTGTAGTTTCATTGACTAATGAATCAGTACAGCTTGGAATTTTGAGGAACTTTTCCCCCTTTTAGTAAAAATAAATCCTAAAAGTTCACCTTGATCATTCACATTATAGCAGAGATATTGTTTTTCAGTACCTGATCAGTGTTTACATTACCAGGAAAGTTTTATTTATGTAGACAACATTGTTTATGGAGTTAATTTGTCTTTCTGATGGAATTAATGAAATGGGAACACTACAAAATAGTTCGTTTGAATTAAGCCATAAGACATGACAGGCAGCCCATTTCTGAGTGATTATTGCAGACTTGGGCATATTATCAAATTTAGGATTCAGACTTATGATCATAGATTGTCAGAATTGGAAGGGGCCTGACGTATCACTAGTCTAACCAGTACCTAAAACAAAAACCCTCTTTACAACACCTTTGATTTTGACATTCTGAAAAGTTTCAGTAAAACCTTAGAAATGCTTTGTTGTATGTCCTGTAGATTATTTCTATAATGATATCATGATGTAGGGGGGTCTTGCCACACTTAACATCTTTTTTTTTTTCAAATTTTAAACATTTTTATCTAAAGTTTTGAGTTCCAAGTTTTATCCTTCATTCCCTCCTGGAGACAGTAAGCAATCAGATATAGGTTATACATGTGCAGTTATGTAAGACATTTCCATTTTAGTTATTTTGTATAAGAAGACTCAAATAAAAGAAAATGAAAGAAAGAAAGTAAAAAATAGTATGTGTGAGTCTGTATTCAATCAATATCAGTTCTTTATCTGAAGGTGGATAGTATGCTTCATCATTTGTCCTTTGAGATTGTCTTGGATTATTGTGTTGCTGAGAATAGCTACATCATTCACAATTCTTCATCAAACAGTATTGCTGTTAGTATGCACAACATTCTCCTGGTTCTGTGTTCACTTCACTATGCATCTGTTCATGTAAGTCTTTCCAGGTTTTTCTGTGTTGTAAAAGGAATTTGGTAGGACTGCTTCCTTGCTTATTTTTCCAAATAGTTTATGTAGTATTGGGATTGATTGTTCTTTAAAAATTTGGTAGAATTCACTTACTTGTAAGTCTACCTGGTTTTGGGGATTTTTTTCTTAGGAAGCTCATTAATGACTTTTTCAATTTCTCTTTCTAAGATTGGGTTAATTATTTTATTTCTTATGTTATTCTGGGTAATTTATATTTTTGTAGACATCCATTTCATTTAGATTGTCAAATTTATTGGCATATAATTGAGCAAAATGGCTCCTAACAATTGTGTTAATTTCCACTTCATTGGTAGTGAATTCACCCCTTTCATTTTTGATACTAGTAATTTGGTTTTCTTCTTTCCTTTTTTAATCAAATTAACCAAGGTTTATCTATTTTATTGGCTTTTCATAAAACCAGCGTCTAGTTTTATTTATTAGTTCAAGGGTTTTCTTTCAATTTTATTAATCTCCTTTGATTTTCAGGATTTCCAATTTTTCTAGGTTTTTAGTTGCACGCCCAATTCATTGATCTGCTTTTTCTGTATTTTATTGATGTCAGCAATTACAGATATACATTTTCCCTTAAGTAACACTTTGTCTACATCCTATAAATTTTGATATGTTGTCTCATTGCTGTCATTTTCTTTAATGAAATTATTGATTGTTTCTATTATTTATTCTTTGGACCATTTGTTTTTTAGGATTAGATTACTTAATTTCTAATCTCTCTTTCCATTGTCCATTATTGAATGTAATTTTTATTGCATTATGATCTGGAAAAGGATGTGTTTACTATTTCTGCTTTTCTGCATTTGGTTGCGAGGTTTTTATGTCCTAATATTTGGTCAGTTTTTGTGTAGTTGCCATGTAGTGCTGCCAAAAAAAGGTATATTCCTTTCTATTCCTATTCGGTTTTCTCCAGAGATTTATCATATCTAATTTTTCCAGAATTTAATTCACCTTCTTAACTGCTTTCTTGTTTATTTTTTGGTTAGATTTATCTAGTTTCAGAGGGAAAAGTTGAGGTCGCCCACTAATGTAACTTATTATCTGTTTCCTCCTGTAACTCAACTTCCCCTTCAAAAATTTAGATACTATACCATTTGGTGCATATATGTTTAGTATTAATATGACTTCATTGTCTGTGTATAGCAGTATGGCAAAATTCATGACCTTGGAGAGGGGACCATGGGTATGCCTGAATGATTCAGAGTCACGAAGTATAAGAAATTCTCTAGGTAGAAGGCAGAGGAAGTATAACATTTATTTAGACTTCAGAGGATCAGATTCAAGAACCAATGCCCCCAGTTCGATATTGTGGCAATAATATTCCAGAACCGATCAGCCTGCCTCACTGTAGTAACAAGGAAATTATAACAAAATATAGCAAGGAACGAAGCCATACTTGTGCTTCCCCTCCGTGCTAGCTCCTTCCTATAAGAAGATCACTTATGAATCCTAACTCTCTGCTCAGTGCTCTCTCCTACAGCTCTGCTGACTCCAAGTTCCTTGATCTTTGCAACTCTTGTTCAGCACTCTCTGCTCTGCACACTCTCCATGCTGGCTCTCTCCTGAATCCTGCACTCTCAGCTCCCTGATTCCAGCTCCGTTCTTCCAGTTCCGCTCTCAGTCCTCAGTTCTGCCCTGCCCCAAGTTCTGTCTCGCTTTTTATGCAGTCCCAGGAGTAGTCTGATTGACTAGAACTCAGGCATATACCATTGACTCTGGTCTTAGCAACTACCCTTAGGCCCCTGAGGGCTTCACACTTCTCTCAACCTAGCAAACTAGTTTGCTAACTAGCCTGGGGCCTCACATCTAGTTAGTGAAAGGGTTTGGGCATGTGTCTAATCAGACATCTCTTTGTTGGCCCCATCTGAAGCCTATTCAATGGAATGGGGTGGGGTGAAGGAACATCTTTCACTTACTGATTGGCTTTACACTATGGTACCTTTCAGCAAAATATCTCATTTTGATTTTGCTTTGTCTGAGATCATGATTGTTACCCCTGCTTTCTTTGCTTTAGCTGAAGCATAATAGATTCTGCTCTAGCCTCTGAGTATCTCTCTGCCTCAAATGTGTTTCTTGTAAATAGTACTTTGCAGGATTCTGGTTTTTAATCCATTCTGCTATCTGCCTCCATTTTATGGGTAAGTTCATCCCATTCACATTTATAGTTGTGATAAGTGAATGCTTCATGCTATTTTTTGCTTCTTTATCCCTGTCTCTCTCATGTACTCCACCCTTTCTTCCTCACAAATGTTTTACTTCTGATCACTGCCTTCCCCAATTTACTGTCCCTTTTATTAGTCCTTCCTTCCCCTTCTATTATCCCTGTCCCTTTTTACTTCCTTATAGGATAAGATAGATTTCTATATCCATCTGAATGTGTATGTTATTCCATCCTTGAGCCAGTTTTGATGAGAGTAAGGTTTAATCTTTGCCCTTCACTCACCCACCCCTTCTTGACCTCCAGTATAATAGATCATCCATGCTTCTTTTATATGGGATCATTTACCCCTTTCAATCTCCTCTTTCTTTCCACAATTTTCGTTCTCACCCCTTTATTTGTGTTTTTTGGGGTCATCCGATCAAAGTCACCTTATATCCACATCTTCTGTCTATATATACACTCCTTCTAATTGCCCTTATAGTAATAATATTCTCAAGAGTTACAAATATCTTGCCATATAGAAATATAAAGTTTAACATTATTAAATTTGTTTTCTCTTTCTTGTTTTTTTTTTTTAAGTTTTTATATTTCCCTTAAGTCTTGTATTTGGTGGTCAGATTTTTTATAAAGCTCTGGTGTTTTAATTAGGAATGTTTGAGAGTCCTCAATTTTGTTAAGTGTCTATTTTTTTTTCCCCCAAAGATTATATTCAGTTTTGCTGGGTAGGTCATTCTTGGCTGTAATTCTAACTTCTTTGCCTTCCAGTTTGTCATATTCCGAGCTCTCTAGTTCTTTAATGTGAAGCTGCCAAATCCTGTGTAATCCTGACTGTAGCTCCGCAATATTTGAATTCTTTTTGACTCCTTGCAATACTTTCTCCCTGATCTGTAAGCTCTGGAATTTGACTGTGATGTTCCTGGGAGTTTTCATTTTGGGATCTCTTTGAGGTGGTAATCAATGAATTCTTTCAATTTGTATTTTGCCCTCTGGTTCTAATACATCAGGGCAGTTTTCTTTGATAATTTTTTGAAAGATGTTGTCTAGGTTTTTTTTATCATGGTTTTCAGGTGGTCCAGTGATTCCTACGTTGTCTCTCCTGGGTCTCTTTTCTAAGTAAGTTGTTTTTCCAATGAGAAATTTCACATTTCCTTCTGCTTTTTTTTTCTTTTTTCTTTTGTTTTCTCATATCTTGATGTCTCATAGAATCATTTGTTTCCACTTGTTCAGTTCTAATTTTTAAGGAATTATTTTCTTCATTGAGCTTTTGTGCTTCCTTTCTGATTTGGCTGATTCTATTTTTTAGGGAGTTATTTTCTTTAGTAAATTTTCGTCCAGCTTTTCCCAACTATTGATTTTTTTTCCATGATTCCCTTGCGTTAGTCTCATTTCTCTTCCCAATTTTTCTTCTACTCCTCTAATTTGCTTTTTAAAACTCTTTTAAAGCTATTCCAGGAATTCTTTTTGGGCCTGAGACCAAATTACATTTTTCTTTGAGGTTTCACATGTAGCCATTTTGACACTATTGTCTTTTTCTTACTTTATAGCTTAAGCCTCCCTATCACCATAGTGACTTTTGATAGTCAAGTTATTTTGTTTTTTGCTCATTTTTTCCTGCCTTTTTTTTTCTCTTTTTGTGACTTGGTGGTTTTATGCAAGTGTTGGGCTTTGGTCCTGCACTGTCCCAAGCTTTTTGTTCTGGGGCTCTGTGTCTTACTGATGGCTTTCACTGAGCTTCAGGACTCAGGACTTAGTTGCTTGCTTTCTTTGGAGAGTAGGCTTTGCTTTTGGCTTGTAGTGGAGAAGTGGGGCCTCTCTGTTGGCCCACCTTGGTTGTGGGGTTTAGCTACTGGCCTGCTGCAGGGGTGGGGCCTTGCTGCTTGTTTGCTATGGTAACAGAATCTTTCTAGTGGCTGGCCCTATAGAAGTAATTTTGTTGCCAATCTGCCAGAGGGGTAGGGCCCTGCTGCCGGGTTGCTATGGAAACAATGTCTCTCTGTTGGTAGGCCCCAGATGCTTTTGGCTGCCCCTGTGATGGGCTTCACTACTGGTCAGCGATGGGGTCAAGGCCTGGCTGGTGGCTTGTGCTGGGGGTGGGGTCACTGGAGTGGAGTCTTGCTGTGCTGCATAGACTGCTCACTTGCCCATGGCCCTGCTGGCTTGCAAGAAGGTAGGGTCTTGATGGTGGATTGTGCCAGTCCTGGAGCCTTGCTGCAGGACCCCTGCTGTAAGGCTGGCTTCTACTGCTCTTAGACCTCACTCCCTTCCCATTCCAGTGAGACAGACCTTTTCTGCTGGGCTGGTAAGCTATTTTCCTGCTCCTATATCAATTCTGAGACAGCTTTTTAGTTGTTCAAAGGGGAATTTGGGAGGACTTTAGAGGATTCTTTCCTTACTCTGCCATCTTGGCACTGGAAGCCCACATTTAACATCTTGTCTTTGACAAACTAGTAGTAATGCTATAAAAATCTATTTTTTTTTTCAGAAAAAAATGCTTCATTACATATTTGTTAAGAAAATTTACTCTAGATTTACTGAATAGGAGTTTGTAAGCCTTTTCGTCATCACCTCCCTTCTTTCATGGCCCTGTAATTAACTCATAATATGTTTTCTTTTTGGCCTTGATGCAATGCTAGAATCTCTTAAGAATAACAAATAATCCTGCTGAATTTGAATAATGTGCATGTATCTATAAGGCTATGCCTAATTATAGGTGCATAGATCAAGGTGCAGGGGACCTCAGAGGCCATTGAGCCTAACCCCTCCTTTTACTTGCAGTATTTTCTCCTTGACCTGATAATTCTGGAATTTGGTAATAATATTCCTTGATATTTTCAATTTGGGATCTCTTTCAGGAGGTGATCGGTGGATTCTTTCAATGACTATTTTACCTTCTGGTTCTATGACCTCAGGACAGTTTTCCATGATGATTTCTTGGAAAATGCTGGCACTTTATTTCATCATGGCTTTCAGGTAGACCAATAAGTCTTAAATTATCTCTCCTGGATCTATTTTCCAGGTCAGTTGTTTTTCCAATGAGGTATTTTGTTTTCTTTTATTTTTTCATTCTTTTGGTTTTGTTTTACTGATTCCTTGATGTCTCATAAAGTCATTAGCTTCCACTTGCCCAATTCTAATTTTTAACGAATTGTTTTCTTCAGTTAGCTTTTGTATCTCCTTTTCTATTTGGCCAATTCTACTTTTTAGGGAGTCGCTTTCTTCAGTGTACTTTTTTCCCATTTTGTCAATTGTATTTTTAAAGGAATTGTTCAATTTTTCTTTTGTCTTTTTAATTTGACTTTTAAAAATCCTTTTTGAGCTCTTCCAAGAAGGCTTTTTGGGCTTTAGACCAGTTCACATTCCCTTTTAAGGTTTCCAGATGTGAGTATAGCAATAACGCTGTCCTCTTCTGAATTTGTGTTTTGATCTTCCCTGTTCCCATAATAAGAATCTATGGTCTGGTTTTTCTTTGTTGTTTCTTGCTCATGGTGTTTGCCTTTTTCCTGACTTTTAAAGTTGATCTATGTTTCTAGGGCACCATCCCACACTTCTTGTGCTAGGATCTAAGGGCCTATTTATTGGCTTTGTGTGCTGGCGCCTCAGTGTCTGCCAGCTGGAGGCTGTAGAGTCTGTGGCTTACCTGGTGCTGAGCTGGAGTTGCTGGTGGTGGTGGCTGGTGTGTGTCGATGCCAAGTGGAGTTTTACTGTGTTTCCCTTGGGTTACACTGAAGCTTGTGGGGTGAGGTGTGGGGGTGGGGTGGCCTGGCCCCTGAAGGTGCCTCCTCGCCAGGGGCTGTGCTAGAGCATGAGTAGGCTCAGCTGCTGGTAGACACCAGTCTGTCGTACAAGTGGTAGTTCTCCACACTGGTATTTGCCGCTTCCCCATCTGTGTAAAGGCACATGGAGAGTCCTGGTGTTGGCAATTGCCCGCTCTCCCATCCTGGGGCGGGGGATCTCTTGCTCTTCTGAGATGGGGCTTGTCAGGATGCCTCTCAAACTGTACTGGTCCCCTTCAGCCACAGCAAGAGGAACCTTTCCCATTAATCCCCCTACCCTTGAGCTAAAAAATTGCTACACCCCATCTTTCTGCTGCCTCCACTGTTCTAGCATTTTTCCTGGAGCAGTATTTTCTGGGGTTTTCAAGGTTAGTAGGGGAGAGTGAGAGCGACTTCCTGCTTACTCTGCCATCTTGGCTACCGGAAGTCATTCCTCCTTTTAAAGATGAAGAAATTGAGGTTCAGAGAAGTTAAGAGACTTATCCAAAGTCACACAGCTATGAAGTGCTCAAAGCAGGATTCAGACTCATGTAATGTGACTCTGAACACAGCACTCTTTATATTGTCCTATGTTGCCTTCCTTTGGATCATAGGATATTAGTGCTGGAGGGGACCTTAGAGGGGGCTGGATGAAATGTTTTCATTTTTTAGATAAAGAACCTGAAGTTCACAGAAATCCAAGGACTTGTTTGATGTCACTGACCCAGTTAGCTTAGCTGATTTGAACCTTGGACCTCTGAAATGAAATTCTGGGCTCTTTTTGCTGTCCATGTTGTGATCTTTTCCTAAACCAAGTGTAGCTGAGTGGGATCTTTGGTGACTAAGACTTGCCTGTGATATAGTATAATTGATATCTGTGTTCTGCTCCTTTCTTCTATTTTTTTTTCCTTTTGTTCTTTGCAGTCCATCACTACAACAAAACTGTTCAACTTTGTGATTTGGAGTGTAGGATGTGATTTCCTTTCTCTTTTATCAGGGACTCCATTAAATATATATGTTTTTATAAAGATTTACTTAAGGATTTGAGATAATTTAGATAGTTAAAATAGGTGAATGAGCATTGTAGGGTCATAAATTTAGAACTGGAAGGGGCCTCTTGTTATCTAGTCCAGGGCTTCTTAAACTTTTTCCCCTTGAGACCTCTTCAGCACTTATTAAACTGTGAGTCATGATCCCATAAGGGGTAAGAAGTGCTGAAGTCCAGTCTTCTCACTGGGTGTCCAGGGAGGTTAAGTCACCTGCCTTGTGTCACAGAAGTAGTGAGAGGAAAAAGGAAGTTTTGACTCCCAAATAAATGCTATTTCTACTGAACCTTATGTTATGATTAATTAAGTACTGCTATTATGCACTAACATTAACTTCAAGCTTCCTGGCAGTTAAGGTAAAAAGAGAAGCACATTAAGTTACAGAGTTTTATAAAAGAGAACATATATGCTAAAGAGATAAAGTTTTTTCTGGCACTGAATTCTAGGACCTTGTTGCTTAGTTCTGTGTGTAGGGATGGTTGGTGAGGTAATAAACAGTGTCTTCAACTGCAGTTTTGTAGAAAACACAGAAATATTCTTCAAATGGCCATGAAATATTGGTACTTTAAAAGATGAGAGCATAACCTTGTGTCTTCACACAGTGAAGGAGGTTCTTGGGGAGAACACTTTAATTGCTTGATATGAGTACTCTCTCCATCAGTGCACATTACAAGCTGGGTATGTTATTTCCCACAGCAGAATCTTGTCATATTTGCCTTTAAATCCTCCACTGATCTATTTCTCTTTGGAACTAAAAAACATATTATACAATACTTTGCTTTCTGATGACCTGACTTAATTTACGGAACATAGAATAGATTGTTAAAACATCTCTTAAATCTATTTCTCAGTTGAGCTTTGGGCAAGTTCTGGAAATGCTGCCTTTTTCCAGTTGAATTCTCTAATGCATATGCCTATTTGTATTTGCTGACTAAACAGGGATAAGAATAATTTGTAATTTATGTAGAACTTACTATATGCCAGGCACTATGCATATAGTAAAATTATAATTGTTATCTCATTTGATACCTTGGGATGCAAGTGCTATTATTATCCTCATTTTATAAATGAGGAAACTGAGGCAAGCAGAGGTTAAGTAACTTGCACAGAGTCACACAGCTCATAAGTACCTGAGACTGGGTTTGAACTCAGGTCTTCCTCACTCCAGACCCAGTGCTCTGTCCACCGTGCCATCCCACTGCCTATCAAACATTGGTACCCAATGGGCAGAACTGACATTCTCTTCTGTAAAAATTTAGGAACATCACTTATATTCTTACGCGGATAGACGAAGGTTCATCCCACTTCTTGGAGGTAGGCCAGTGAGGTGGCTGTGAGTAGAACGAAAAGGTTTCTCTAAAGGGAACTTTGATTTAGCTCACTCATTGGATAGGCACTCAGGTGACTCTTGATTTCTGAATAAATTGAATTCAGTTCAATAGATATTTCTTAAATATATCTTATGGTGCAAGGCATTTTGTTAAATTCAGGGGAGGAGCTGGAAAAAATGATAAGATTCTTCTCCAAAAGAACTTTGTAATCTAAAAGGGGGATAGGAAAGAGGAGCAGTGGCAGAGTGGATACTGTGCTCAGTTTGGAAGCTGGAAGACCCGGGTTCAAATAAGACTTCTAAAATTTATAAGCTACCTGACTATGTGTAAGTCGCTTATCCTCTCTAAGCCTTAGTTTTCTCATCTATAAAATGGGGATGGTGTGTGTGTGTGTGTGTGTGTGTGTGTGTGTAAGTAAGTCATAAAACATAGGAATTATTTGGCTTTATATTTATGCTTTATAAAATTCATTTGAAAAACCCATCTGGATTAAATTTTTTCTTTGGAGTTCTTTTATGGCTTGTTATATATATCTTTCCGCTGGAATCTTATTTTGTAGTTTGTTAGTCTGAGTATTTTTATATCTGTAAATCTGTCCATTTCATTTGTTGGCATATATTTATGTATTATGGTTCTTGATGATTTTCAAGTTTTCTAGCTTATTTTGGTTCTTCTCTTTTGTTGATTTTTTTCTTTTAGTTGCATCCACAGTTAATAAGTCTTCTCTTTTGCTCAGTCAGCTAGAATTTATTAAATGCCTATGTTGTGTCAGGCACTGTGGTAGGTGCTGGGGATACATAGATATAAAACGGTTACTACCTTCAGGGACCTTACATTCTCTTCTGTTAACATGTGCAGAGAGAGAAATTTTCCTTTAATGACAGTATTAGCTGTAACTCTTAAGTTTTGGTAATGTTTTCTTATTGTTGACATTTCTCTGATATTAATTCTTTGCCCACTCATTATTTGGGATATTTCATTTCCATTTAAATCTCTGTTGGTTCCCCTACTGATTCCAGTGTTTATTTTATTTCTGCTCTGTAAAGGATATGTATACAATTTCTGCTTGTTTAAAATTTGCTTATGAGTACATTATCACATTTCATAATGGTATGTTCATAATGGCTGAAAAATATACTGCTTAATATATCCCTTAATTGTCTCCAGCAATCTGTAGTAACAAGTTTTTTCAACTTTCTTTTTAGATTACTAATTTTTTTTTCTTTTTATGTCTTTTTGCAGTCAGGTCAGTCAGCAGTCAGTATGTGTTTACTAAATGCTTACTGTGTGTCAAGCAATATACTGAGGTCTGGGGATACAAAGAAAGGCAAAGACACATTGTCTGCATTCAAGGATATAGCGTTCATGGGGAAGAAAACATTCACGTAATTATGTAAGCACGAGATATATACGGTGTAGATGGACTTACCTTCATAGGGAAGATGCAAGGGGACAAGGAGAAGCCATCTACAGAAGATGGGAGTTGAGCTGAGTCTTGAAGGAAGCTGAGGAAGACAGAGGTGAAAGGGACAAGGGAGAACATTCCAGAAATGTGGAAATGAAAGTCCATGGAGTGGGGAGGCAGAATATCATGTGCAAGAATGACAAGAGGCCACTGTTGCTGAATCGTAAAGGATGTGAAAGGGGACAAAGGAGACTAGTAGGGTAGGAAGGGACCAGGTTGTGAAAAGCTTGAAAAGCCAGAGGGTTTTATGAATGATCCTGGAGGAAGGTAATAAGAAGCTGTGGAAATTTATTAAGTGGGAGGGTAATATGGTCATACAGATGCTTTAGGATTTTTGCTTTTGCAGCTTTCTGAAGGATAGATTGGAGAGCTTTGAGGCAGAGAGATTGCCCAAAAGGCAATTTCAGTTAGTTTTTCCTTTGTGTATTTAGATACTGTGCTGTTTTATGCATATGCATTTAATGTTGAAATTACTTCCTTATCCATGTGAATAATATAGCCTTCCTGGTCTGTCTCTTATTTTAATTTTATTTTTAAAAAATAATTTTAAGTAAAATCAATGCCATTTTTGCCCTCACTTCACTGGGCTTCCCCCTCCCCCATAGGAGCTTCTCTTTTAACAAAGAAGTACAATTAAGCAAAAGAAATGAGTACATTGACCTTGTCTGACAATGTGTCTTGCCTCAACCCTCACTAGCTTTCCTTCATTTTTTTTGCTGAGAGGAAGTCTGTTTCAACTTTGTTTTTCTTGACAGCAATGTGTGTTTGCATATATATGTATAATTTTTTTTTCTCATGACCTTGTCTTGAAACCATTATTTCAACCCTTGATTTAAGGTATTTAGCTAAAACGTAATAAATTCTACTGTAGTTTGTCCTTTTAACTGTATATGAATTGTTATACTAAAAGTATATTTCTTGTATGCAGCACATGGTTGGCTTTCATTTTCTAATCCATTCTGACCCTTTTCTGTTTTATGGATGAGTCTGACTCCTTGACATTTAAAATTAGAGTTGTTAAGTTTTTTCCCCCCCTCCTTCATTCAGTCCTGTCAATGTTATCTCACTTTTCAAACAGTCAGCACTAATTAATTCAAGTTTGCCTGGAAAGTTATAATTCTAGTATCTTCCTTCCTTCCATCTCACAGCCAAATCACTGCATCTACCTCCCTTGCTTTTTTTTTTCTTTCAATCAGCCTTAGGTAACTGTTTCTTGTTTGGCTTGAAGCAGTGCCCTCCCTAACTCATTCCTCAAGTCAGATACCCCTCCTCCCCTTCCCTACCATAGCCCTGTTTGTAACTAAGTGTGGTTAAGAAAGCAATACCTTGTCCATTCCTGTAATGTATTCTTCTTTCTACTAAGCATCTCTGTTTCTACCCTCACCTCTTTGTATGAATCTTCACTTGAGACATCCTGATTCCAGATACACTGAGTTTCACCTTTACCTCACCTTGCCAAGAGCTTTTTTCCTTTACTATCCAAGACTGCAGTCTATTTCTTTGTTGCTTCAATGACCCATAGAAAGTTAACTGGAGAGAAAGTGGTTGTCTCAGAAGGAATTATTGAAAGATATTCTGTTTCCTCCATGTAGTAAATACCAATTATACTCTGGAACATTTTGTCGTAGCAGACAGAGAGCTAGCCTCGGAGTCATTAAGACCTGTCTCTGACACATCCTAGATGTATGACCCTAGGTAAGTCACTTAAACCCTCATTGACTCCGGTAACTCTCTAAGCCTAAGATGCAGAGAAAATGCATCTCTTCATTGGTGGAGAGTTTTTTCCCTGGGTGCTCCTTGTACCAATGAAATCAAAGGTCCTGACCACTCCCTACCCCTCCAAAAAAGATTATATTTGACTTTGCAGGATGAGTTATCCTTATAATTAATCCACTTTCCTTTGCTTTTCATCATATCATATTTTAACCTTTCATTTCTTGTGGATGAGTAGAACTTTGATGATTTGGATTGGCATTCTTTGGTATGTGACATGTCTTTCTGGCTGTAGGATTTGGAGTCAGAGCACCTTGATTCATAGCCAAGCCCTGCCCCTTGCTAACTGTGAAACCCTTAACAAGTTATTTAACCCCTGTGGGCTTCAGTTTCCTCATATGTAAAATAAAGGATTTATCTTAAATGCCCTGTTAAGGCTCTAATTCTGTGATCATGATTTTCTCCCCTTTGGTAAACACTGGACCTTTTATAGCAGCCTCATGTAGTCTTCCAGTTTTGCTACCTTTTAGGTGGTTCTAATGTTTCTTGTTGCATCTCTGCATTTTTGAATCACACCTGATCCTTTTCTTGCATGATGTCCATTGTGTCATTAAACATTTTCCAGTTCTAAAACATTGATTTTCTTTTTGAATTTAGCTTTAAGTGATTCTTTCATGAGGCTTTTCCATTACTCTGTGGTTTTTCCATTGTTCTTCCTGGGTTTATAGGTGTAGTTATTGCAGTATTACTTCCGTTTTTCTCCTGTATATTTTTTCCTCTTAATTTTTTATTCCTTAATATTTGTTCATTGTATTTAGAGCCTTTTAAAAAATTTCTCACTCATTTCTTTGGTGATTTTCTTGTAAGAATGTCTTGCCTTTCCCTTTTTTCCCCATGGTTTTTCTTTTAATTCATTTGGTGTATTTCTTGCTGTTTTGTGGAGATAAAAGGGGAGGTGGTTTCAGATCTGACCACTCAGATGTTTTGTTGGAAATCTTTTGTGGATAATAACACTGGAGGAACTACAGCTGAGTCTTGATGAGTAGGAATAATGAATCCTCTGAAGTGGAGAATTATTTGAGTTTCTCACTGCTTATTTCCATTGGGCTGGAGCTAGTTGCCATAATTTACGTAATCATGACTTCAAAAAGTGCAAATTAGAATACATGTGGACCACTTGTTACCGCTTCAGGGGATTCATTACTCGAACTCATCCAGACCTAGCTGAACCCCACAGGGTATAGTGAGAGTCAAGTGAGGTAATGTACACGAAGCACTTGGAACATTCTGTAAATGTCAGTTACTACCATGTGTTAGACAGTTTTAATACAAGGTGTGGAGTGTGACTGGAGCAAAGCAAAGATTCAGACAGTATGTTTTAGTAGCATTGGAGGAGGTGGAGAGCACTTTAAACTTTGATTAGGAATGGGGTGGAGGAAGCTCTATAGAAGAAATGCCACTGAATCAATCCTTGAAGGAAGGGAAAGATTTCAACAAGTAGAGATAAGAAAGGAATGTTTCTAGGCATAGTTGACTGATGGGAAATATCAGGATAACTTTGGAGAATGGATTGTAGACCAGTTTGCATGGAATTGGGCCACTGCAGTGAATAGTGTCAGAGTTTTTCTTTAAGAGATACAGCTTGCTCAAACACTTAGAGAAATTCACAGTTGATATGTTAGGGGTTTTCTCACTATAGTTGTACTTGCCTGTATAGCACAAGATGGGATATTACATGAAGTAAGACTGGAAATATAGATTGAAACAGATTAAAGAAATCATTAAATGTCTGGTCAAGAAGTTTGAATTTTATCTTACTGGTGGCCCTTGAAGGTTTATGGGGCAGGAAGGAAGTGATGATCAAACTTGTTTCTCAGTGGAATTGTGTTTGTTGGTCTGTTGTGACCTGAAGGATAGAAGCGGGGACACTAATGGGGTAGAAATTGTACTAATCCAAGTGAGAGGTGATGAGAGATTGAACTAGAATAGTATTAGTATGAATGGAGAAAAGGGGACAAATGTAAGAAATAGGTAGAAATAGAATCCATAGGACTCAGGACCTAAATGCATGTAGGACTGTGGGTGAGGGAGAAAAAGGAGTCCTCAAGATGATTCATTAAATTTATAGCTAGTTAGGGACCTTAGAGGCCAGCAAGTTTAATCTCATTTTACAGATAAAGAAACAGAACCAGACAAGTTAAGTAACTTGCCTAAGGTCACGTAGGTGGCAGAATTAGAATTTGAATCCAGCTTCCTGACTCCAAATTCAGCATTCTTTCCACGGTACCAAGTTGACCCTGAGGTTTTGAACCTCAATGACTAGTAGAAGGTAGCACCATAAATAGAAGTAAAATTAGAGTGAAGGATAGGTTTATGGCAAAAATAAGTTATTTTGCTTTACCTAAAATTCAAGGGAAAGTGTTTTATATTGACTGCCTTGACCATTAATGAACCCCACTATGACTATCTGAGTTTTGAATAGGGCTATATCCTTATATTTCTTGCCAAGATGTGTTAGCTCCCAACAGATAATTCTTAAATTCAAGCAGTTGTATAAATTGAGTCATTGGAATAAAATTACTTAGTGACTGCTACTAAATTCAGCAATTATTGTTTTAGTATAGACAGTGCTAAATTGTTTCTGACATTATTAATGAGTAGCTTCAGGTATATCTTAATGCTGCTCCTAGGTTTAGGTAAAATATCATCTGTATAGGGGCGGAGCCAAAATGGTAGCTGGAAAGCAGGGACTTGCATGAACTCCCCGCCAGGTCCCTCCAAAAACCTATAAAAAATGGCTCTGAATTAATTCTAGAACTGCAGAACCCACAAAATAGCAGAGGGAAGCAGAGATGCAGCCCAGGACAGCCTGGATAGTCTCTGAGAGCAGAGCCCAACGTGAGCTATGGCAGGACCAACCAGACCGGGAACTGGGCAGAGCAGGCCCTAGCACCCTGAATCATTGAGCTGTGGCAGTTACCAGACTTCTCAACCCACAAACATCAAAGACAACAGAGAAGGTTAGTGGAAAAAGCTGCAGGGGACAGAGTGATAGGAGTTCGTGGTTAGGCCACCACCCCAGGGGCAGCGGAGGTGGGGCAGCTACAGAGCTACAGCTGCAGTTGCTTCTGGCCCCAGGCCCACCTAGTGGGAGGAATTAAGTAGTGGATCAGAGCAGGAGTGCAGAGCCTGCTGAAGATCTGAGTCAGGTCCAGGCTGGTGGTTCTTGGGGAAGGAGGAGTGCTGGTGTGGCAGAGCTGGCTGTATAGAAATAGCTCAGAAAACGACAGCGCATCCCCTCAAGCTTGGAACAAAGTACTCTTTATTCTACAAACAGTCATACCCCGACAAAAAACT
>CM053627.1:146777788-146821403 GCA_028646595.1 Phalanger gymnotis | reverse complement strand
GTTGAATCTAATAATAATTCAATAGAGTTAGGTGTAAAGTCTTATTGTGCTCATGAAATCTCCTCCATACAAAATGAAGAAGACATAGTTAGACAGCACTTTGTCTGAAAAAGGGGCTTTTCATAGACTATAATCTCAGTATGGGTCAGCAATTTGAGGTGACATCCGAAAAAGCCCACACAATCTTGGGCTGCATTAAGAAAGGCAAAGCTTCCAGGACAAAGGAAGTGATATTCCCACTGTACTCTGCCTTATCAGCCCACATCTAGAGTATTGTGTTCGGTCTTGGGCATCACAGTTATAGAAGGATATTGATAAACTAGAGAGTGTCCAGAGTAGGCCAACTAAGATGGTGAAGGACCTAGAGTTCAAATTGTATAAGGAATACATGAAAGAACTATGGCTGTTAACGCTGAAGAAGAGAAGCCTCAGGAGAAACATGATCTTCAGGTATTTATACAATATTATCATATGGAAGAGAAACTAGTTTTGGTTGAGCTCAGTAAGAAAAACCAGGAGCAATGTGCTGAATGAGAGTACAAAGAGGCAAATGTTAGGAAAACCTTTTTAACCATCGGATCATTCTCTATGTCAAATGGGCTGTCTTGCATGATGGTGGATTCCCATTCCTCACTGGCAGTCATCAAGCAGAAGCTGGATTTGTCTGGTATGTTACAGGGAGAATTCTTTTTTGGGTATGATTTGAATCAGATAGCCTTTCAGGTTCATTCTACCTCTAAAATTCTTTGATTCTGTTTCCTGGACAAGGGTGCTGAAGTAGGGATCCTGGTCTCTTGGGCGTTTCTTCTCAATCTCACCCCCAATTTTGGATGGTGCTGTAAGCAGAAAATGGAATCCCCCTTGGCACTGGATCTAGTCCATAGCAGTGGATTCTCCCCTCTCCCCTCTCCAAAGGAAGATAAATTTTGATGGCCTGAAGCTGCCCACTTAACGTGGGGTTTATTGGCCTTCCTTCCTTCCCAAAACCTTAAACTCAGTTCACTCTGAAGATCATAGATTGGACCACTTAATAGCCATTACTTTGGGCCCTCCTGGCTTAGAGTGAATGTCAATGGTACTCTTTTGGAACAGCAACCCTGAGGGTCTTCTCTCAGCTTGATTTTTCTTTCTTTCTTTCTTCCTTTTTTTTTTGGAAGGGGGAAGGCAGGGCAATTGGGTTTAAGTGACTTGCCCAAGTTCACACAGCTAGTATGTCAAGTGTCTGAGGCCCAATTTGAACTCAGGTCCTCCTGACTCCAAGGCCGGTGCTCTACTCACTGTGCCACCTAGCTGCCCCTTCTTTTTTTCTAATTAAAGGGGCCATCACTTGACTCAGTTCTTAAAGAGGCCTATTGAACGAATGGGTGTTACCTCACTCTAAGTGAGTACGTGAAAAAGCCTTAGCCTAAAAGGGCCAGGGTCTCCCAATGCATTCTGGGTCATCTCCAGTCATCCTAATGAATATCTGGTCACTGAATCCAGATGGTGCTAGGGGAGAAAGTGAGGCTGGTGACCTTGCACAGCCCTCCCTCACTCAAACCAAAGTCAACTGCAAGTCATGTCATCATTTCCCTGATGCCATGGTCCTCTTCAAAAACAAAGGACCAACACAAGTCCATGGCAAATAGCACAGTCCTTTGTTGTTGTGTCATTTTTTTTCTTGTTTGCTTTTCCTGGGGATTACTTCACTGCTGTTTCTATTCACTCAATTCTTCCTTTTGTTATTCTTCCACTTCATCTGACCATTATTTCACATTGTTCCTGATAGACATCACAAGGAGCTGGGCTTGACTGGGAATGTTCATGTTGCCATCTCTGTTGGAAATCCATTTGCTTCCCTCCTTCCATTTTTGGCTATCATAGACAGTCCAGGTTTTTTCATAGTGGCCCCAATGTCAGTAAGTACTGTGGGTAGTTTGGAGACAGAGGAGGATGGAAATTTTCAAGGTTAGGCTAATTGTGTCTTTGTAAGTGAGTCGGGGACTAACCAGCTGAAATACTATAAGGAATCTCACAAAACATTCTTGGCTTATTCACATCAATTCAAGCCAACAAATATGTGTTGAGAATATCCAACACTATGCTATGTACTGGATAAGAGACAAAATTTATATAAGAAATTCCCCCAGTCCTCATGAAGCTTGCAGTTTAGTAAGGGGATAAAACACATTTAATATGATACTTGATAAATCTTATGAATTTATTTAAGTCCTCACCTTCAGAGCAATGTTACACAGTGAAGAGAGGCTATTGGGTTGAGTTGTGGCAGGTTATTGGTCATTGCCATTAAATAACCCTTTCTGTGCTTTGGATATCCCATCCAGACTGATAGATTTGAACGACTAAACATACCTATCAGGTTGCTAACTGTATTTTTTAAAAACACTAGGAAAATAAATCTTACAAATTCTCCCAATATTATAAGGTACTCCTCTGGTCGATAGTCCTAACTTTCAGAAAGTTAGGAGGCACCAAAGTGCAATGGAAATTACAATAACTAGGGAATCTGAGAACTTGTGTTTAAATACTGCCTCTAATGATTATTCCCTTTGTGACCTTAGGCAAGTCACTCACCCTTCTTGGGTCTTTGTTTTCTCTCACCAGAAAAATGGAGTTAGACCAGAGTAGATTCCAACTCCAGATCTATGATATATGTTGGTCAAATTCTTTCTGAATTTTCTGCTTATTTCTTAGTTCTTCAGGATCTTCTTTGTGACAAACACCTTTTTTATATGTTTAATGTCAATTCCCTTAAGTTTTGTTTGTGCCACTTGTTTTTCCATCTTTAGTAATTTCTGTAGTTCTCTAAGTCTCCTTCAGGATTTCCCTCTCTCAAGTTCTGAGGCTCGGAGATGGATACAGCCTTTTAGTAAGGTTCTGTCCACCCTTGAACAGAATACACCCTATCTTGTTATCTAATTGTGTTTCATCAAGGAAGACACTCCTAAGGTAACTAAATGCAGTTATGGCTTTTAGGACTGTGCTGTTGATCATATTAGGTTAGGTCTATTGGCTTCTAGTTGAAGTTGGGTGCACAACCTGTCTTCATCAGCTTTATGTGGACTCATCCTGCTGTGCTAATTTTCTGAGACAGATAACGAGCTGCGTATCCTCCTGAGTGCTACTCCAGGGAACAGTTATTGTGACCTAGATCAGATGCAGAAAATTATTGCAGGTTTATAGTTAGTTCACATGGAAGATCTTTCTGGTGTAGCAAATATGAATCTTCATACTAGTCTTCAGGATCCTAGTGGCACCATTAATTTATCACAGCATAAATAAAAAATTGAATTGGGTCCAGATACTCCCTCTGCCTACCCTCATTTGTGAAGGGAAATATATCTGATGTATAGTTATCAGTATTGATTCAGCCTTCCCTTCCTTTGCAAAAAGAACAGGATACCTTTGCTTTGGATATCTATTATAGAGGCAGCTAGAATGTATAGTTATTAGTGTGCTAGATTTGGAATCAAGAAGGCCTCAGACACTTAATAGTTGTGTGACCCTCTCCAGGTCTGTTAACCTCTCTGAGCCTCGGTTTCCTTATTTGTAAAATGGAGATACTAATAGTATCTATCTTCTAAGGTTGTTGTGAGGATCAAATGAGATACTAGTTTTGTAAGCCTTAAAGCACTGTATAAATGCTAGTTATTATTTTTATGAAGAGAAACTCTTCTATAAGGATCTTACTTAGTAGGGCAACCTGGCCATTGTTCCAGGGCATCAAATTTTGAAGGTGCTTATAGCATTTCTAGTGCTTTAGCCAGGTAGCAACAATAGAATTCAGTCCTTAGTTAGCAAGAATAGAATAATAAAAGAATAAAATAAAAGTTTAAAATAGTAAGCAATCAGATGATATACCAGAGTGAACTCCTCTCCTGTTCCCTTTCAGGTCTTCCTCAACAATCATCTCTCTGTCTTCTTCCAACAAAGTATCCACCTTGTGTTATATTTTGTGCCACTAATAGGTACAGTTGGTGATTATTGTCTGTAATGCCAAGCAAAATGGGACTTTTTGCTGTTTTTTCTTTTGGAATGCTTCTCAGCACTAAGGCAATCAAGTGCCTTTGATTGAGTCTTGCCTTCGTTTGAATCGAGTCTTTGATTGAATCAAGAGTCCTTGATTGGAAATAGTATGTATACTCTGAAGTCAGCATTTTGCTTTGGGGCTTACTCATTGGAAGACTGCGACTCTGGATAGCTGTTAAGGAGCCCCCAACTTTGAAAACCCAGATGTTGGTGCCTGTCTCTCTTGTAGCTATGTATATATTGCTATGGTCAGACAGTTAGAAGCCTGTCTGTTGATTTGTGTTATTTTCTCTGTTTGTGATTTCTGTTTGTAATTTCTGTTTGTATTTGCTCTGAAGTTCAGGGTGCTGACTTTTTCTCCCTGAACTAAGTGAATGATATATGTATGTCTAATTAAAGTAAGATTGTTAACCCCTTAAAGTTGCTATCCTTTAGAAAAGCAAATCAAAGAACCTGTGCTAGCCGCCCTCCTTTGTGCTGGTGTTATTGGCTTTATACCTCCACAGGAATTGCAAGCAGCATTGTTGTTACATTATCCTAGGAGCAAAAATTCCTAGTTACAGGTCTTCAATACTGTGAATCAGGTGAGACCTGGTAACAACTTGTCTCAAGGCAGTATCTACTTGCTTGGAATCTTTTTTAACATGGCTCAGGTCATCTTAGAATCAGTGTTGCCTATCCCAAGGATTCTTGCAACTCCCCTCCCCTTTCCTTTTCTCTTTCCTCAAGGCATGTACTATACCTAATCATCCGTCTTTGTTTCCCTAAATCCTTTTCCTAGGGACCCTCTAACAAGCAGCAAATATTCTGCAAGGACTTTAAAGTGACTTTAGAGTTGTTTGAAATCATTCACCCACTTCATTCAGTTTGGTTAACAATGTTCCCCGCTGAACAAATGAGCCCATTGGAATCTAAGTTCCTTGAGGAGTAAGGTCTGTCGCCCTTTAATGTGTTTCCCCAGTACTTAACGTGGGGTGCCTGGTCCACTGCAGACACTTAAATGAATGCTAATTGATTGTTCTAATTAGGTTCTTTATAATTTCTTTGCTTCTTCATTCTTTGTGGCAGATATGGGTATGTGAGACATATATAAGGGTGTATAATCATATCTATCCAGTAATGCTTGTTCACGCTCTTTAGGGTCTCATTAAGGCAGAAATGCCTTTGAGACCACAAAGACACAAACTCTAACAGTACTTTTTTAAAAATTTGCCTCTATGGAAAGAACCCTCTTTAGCTTTACCTACTTTGTGTCTTCTTATTTTATGTGTGGCAAGATTATGAATATGAATTCTAGTTGTTTTTCCAAGACTATATAACAACATCTTTGTTGCTGGTTAATGATCTCTGGTTAAAAGCACTGATAACAATATAAATAGTTTCAGAAAGTGACTAAAATATCTGTACCCTTTGATCCTAAGATCCCACTAGGCGTTTATCTTGAACAGGCCTCAAAGAGGTCAAAGATAGAAAGAAAGGCCATATATATTTATATTTATAGTAGTGCTCTTCATTGTAGCAAAGAATTGGAAATGGAATAGATGTCCACTGTGTGGGGAATATCTAAATAAATTATAATCCATGAATGTGATGAAATATTATTGTACCATAAGAAAAGATAGGTATGAAGAAAGAATCATGGCCTAATATGAACCGAAACAAAACAAAGTAAGCAAAACAATGAAAATAATATAGACAATGAAAACAATGTAAAGACAAAGAAGAAAAATTGAAATTTAAAACTATCTTACTGTATGATCAACCTAAGCCCCAAAGAGGAATTGAGAAGATGTACCTCTTCCCCTTCTATTTAAAAGGGGAGAGGGGAGGAGAGATGGATAGAGCAGGTGAAGTGACTATGAATGTGGATTATTCCATATACTATTAGACTTGGTTGATGTATTAGTTGGTTTTCCTGCTTTTTTTCTTTCGGCTATGAAAATCATGCTGGTCTGACCATCTCACCCCTCTATTCAGTAAACTCCAGTGGCTCCCTATCACCTCTAGAATCAAATATAATAAAATCATCTGTTTGTTTTTAAAGCCATTTATAACATGGCCCTTTCTTACCTTTTCTATCTTATACATTTTTCCCTTCCCCTTACTATATGATCTAGTGATTTCTAATCTCCTTGCTGTTCTTCATAGAAGACATTCTATCTCCAAATTATACATTTTCACTGACTATTCCCCATGCCTGGAATTTTCTCTCCCCTCAGCCTCCTTCCTTCCTTGACTTCCCTTAAGTCTCAACTAAAATCTGCAGGATTTTCCTGGCTGTCCTTGCTTAATATTTGTTCCTTTCTTCTGATTTTATCTCCATTTTATCTTGTGTATATCATATTTACATAATTGTTTGCATGTTGTCTTCCCTATTATGTCATATTATCATATATAATCCATTATGTAATGTATAACGTATAATAATCATAATACACAATGATGCATAATTCATTATATATAGTACATTTATATGTAATAATTATAATGGATCCCCATTATAATCCAGAATTCTTTGAGTGCAAGGACTCTTTTTGTCTTTCTTTTTAGCCCCAGAACTTAGCACAGTGCCCAGCATATATATATAGTAGGCGCTTAATAAATGTTTGTTGACTTTTCTTATTTTTTGCTGTAAGGGTTGGCTCACTAAGTAAGGGAGGAGGAAAATTAAAAAATGAAAGTGAGATAAAAATAAGAGATATCAATTTTTTTAAATAACACAAAAGAAAGTTTCCAGATAGTTTTGAAAATATATGATTTTTCCCACTATTTTTTTTATCATTGTCATGGCAATCTAGGACTGTGTTAATTTTTATTTTTATCTTTTTTTGGTAGTTGTTCCCAGCCTTAAAGTAATGACATCTTAATACTTATTCACGTTTTTAATAGTAGACAGAGTCTTTCACTGTAACAGTCTTTCAATGTAAATATAAACAAAGTCCTAATGGCTTGGTGGAACTTTTCCAGAGAGTATGTTTCAATAGCATACATAGCCTTTAGGAAATCAGGGGTCATCACTGCTGCACCATAATAAAAGAGTGAAAGGTATTATTTGTGCAAGTTTTGATACTACCATGACTAATAGAAACTAAAATTAAAATTTCAAAGTTTTCAAAGGAAGTAACAGAAGGTCACAAGCTCTATCTGGTCTTGCCAAACCAGAAAGGCTTTGCAAGTCAGACTGGTAATGTATTGTATGTCTGCCCTAGCTAACTAACCTAGCTAAGTTCAAAATGTCATGACCAGTTTGGCCAGAGATAATTTCTTTTATAGCCACTCATGAAGAACATGTGACAGGGTGTGGAGAGCTCTGTGACCAATACTTAATTTTCTTCAGTAGTCAGTACCAGAGTTCTTACTTTTAATTAAAGGCTCACTCCCTTCTGCTATGGATATTACCCATACTAGATGCTTTTCTAAGGGTAACCACGAAGCAACTTGAACCTCTCTTTCTCTCAGAGACCTGGCTTCTCACCTTTTGCTACTCTTTTATGTGTGGTATCACTCTTCTCTCATTGGTCTGGAGCGGGGTGAGGCAGGAGGGGAACCTGTGGCCTTGAGGCCACATGTGGCCTCAAATTGTTCTGTGAAGTTTGGATTCAGTCAAAGAGCCACAGCTGAGGACCTAGAGGGCCATATATAGCCTCGAGGTCACAGATTCCCCACCCCTGGGATTAGCACACACACACAAACATAATTTTAATATGCAACCTTATAATCTATTAGCCAATTAAATCAATAGTTCATAACTCCCATCCTACTAGCCCCATATTCTTCTCCTTCATCCTGTCCCTGTGGTTTCCTAATTTTCTTAAACTCCAATGAGTAGTTACATCAAATATTTAATTGGATAAGTAGGAACTTGGAAACCTGATGGATGAATAATTTCCTAAAGTCAAGCCAAGTTGCTTTGCCCAACCATCCAAGCAAGGAGGGGAGGGTATGAATATAGCTAGAACATTAAAGGATGAGACCCTCTTGTCCCCTCCCTGAAGAACAGCATCTATACAGTCTGTAAATCCCTTCACCTTGTCATAAATTTTTTCTTATTGTGACTAGTTTAGCTCTGTTCACTGTAGCTTCTGATTTCTCTTCAGTGCTTTTGTAGTTTCCTCTATTATACCTGCCATCTTCCTAGATGGCTCACTTCTCTGCTCATCTCGCTGCATTTATTTGTTGCATTTATTACCTATGTCTGGATCTGAATCATGGCCGCAAGAGTGATGTTTGACTCCGTTTTTGTTATTTTAAAATAAAGTTTTATTGATACTTTTTGTTTTTATGTAACGGCGGAGCTTTTACAAAGAAATGTTACTTCAAAAGAATAATCACAAACATTCAAAATAACTCTACCCGACTTTCCTTCTCCAGTCTTGGGCGGGGGAGGGGGCAGGGAAGAAAGGGATTAGGTTTATAGTTTACCCAAGGTCCCATAGAGCATAGTCCCAGTTCCAAATCCAAAACCCCACCTCGGGCTTAAACCCCAAGGCACTCTGGCTTCTCAGAGCTTCCCTGACCAATAGCTGCTGTACCACTCTCCCTTTAATCTGGACTTCAAAGTTGCCAAGACTCTCCTGTGAGGATCATCTTCAACACCCCAAATTGAGGAGGATACACAGCACAGGGTGGAAAAAATGGGCAAAAAATATCTGGGGCAAAAGAACAAGGGAAGAAAAGTCCCTCCCTTCTCGCCGCTTCATTTCATGGCATCCAAACTGGGCGAGAAAAGAGGACAGTGATAAAAAATTCACCAGTTTTAAAGGCTCAGAAAGCCAGTCAAAGGCTATCTCCACTCACGTGGCAGGGGATACAGAGGGTCTTATGTCAGGAAAACTTGGCAGGTCTATACTAGCCAGTGGTTACGTTTACGTTACCTCCATTTCCCACCGTATCCTTCCCCACAACTATTTTCAGAAAGCCATCCCTTATAATAAAACATTTATGAAAGAAGACGGAAAATCATCAAAACTAACCAACATATATAAATGGTCAGGCTGCCTCACAAGTAAAGTCTTGACACAGGTAAGCAGCTGGAGTTAAAAGCCTAGCTGGCTCTGTTCTGATCCCCATACCCCTTGAGCCTCTTTAATTTACCTTCAAAAGTCCCTGTGATCCCCTGGTGTCTTTATTATGTCTTCTCTCTGTGTCTGCCACAAATATCTGGATGCAAACCAGGCAAATGAAATTAATTTATAGCATGGTGCTGGTAGGGCTATTACAATTGTTTACTTAGATACATAGAGAGTGTGATATATGTTTGTGGATGGAATTCCCACCCCAAGGAAATGATGGATCTTTGAAGTATTAAATTTTAAGGTGAAGTTAAGGTTTTTGGCTGTCGTACGTATCACAATGTGGACTCATTGAACTTTCAGTCCTTTAAAAATTAAAGATTCTTTAAAGGAAAACAGGTCTGCACTGGCCTTACCTTAGTTTCCTGATCCCCTTTTCCAGAACAAGTGCAAGCAATCTTCAATCTCTTTTTAAAATAAGATTGAGTATGTTTTCTGAAGATGTCTAGAGAAGACCAAAAAGTGGCATCACCAGCAGGCTGGTCACTTGGTGACAATTTGGCCATGGAAAAAAAGAAAGTAGAAAATGTCCTATGTGGTTTATATCTCCTTTTACTTCTTTGGTGTGGGTGGAGAGTGGTAGAAATAGGGATAGAAGATACTATCACACAGTTTTCAGACATTTTAGAATATCAAATTAAGTTTTGGACAAGTAGTCAGAACAAGGAAGTATGAGATCATTTTCCTGACTACCGGACTTTCTACTAGAGGAGCAAATTTCTTTCGGTTTTGACATTTTTGATACATACATCCAAATATATACAATACATACAAAACCAGAAAACAAAAGGAAGTTGTAGTGAAGAAGAAGACTAGATCTTAGGTTCTCCTTGGACAGACAAAAGAGTTCAAAGTATTGTTGTTTTTATCATGCATCCAAAAGTCACAAGAAAAATTATTCCATTCAATTTATATGGCAATGTTTTCAATGAGTTTTGAAAAAAAAAGCATGACAACAATTGAACATTATATACCAACATTGGTGCGTAATTGGTTTTAAAGGTCAATGAGACAGAAAAAATTCTACTGTGACTTTAGTAAGACTACTATTAAAACCAAAATGTACTGTGGTCTTCAGTCACTTCAGTGTAAAGCTAGGCATAGATGAGAATAGAGAACATGATAGAGTAAAGAACGAGAAAGACAAAGGACTTAAAGTCTGTCCTAATATAAACCTCATGCCTATGTGTCATAAATTCTTCAAGAAAAGAATTGGGAGGCATTGGATATAGTGAGAATCAAATAAATGATGTCACCCAAAATGAAGCTGATTACATTTGAACGAGAAGACATTGGAGTCATTCCTGTATGAATTGTCTCTGATGTTTGTGTACAGCCAGGCTACCGACTTATTGGAGCAAAGATCAAAATTAATGAAAAGTTTAAAGGAGGAATAAAAATGTGAAACTACATGGTGTGCAATTAAAAACAACTCCAACCTTAAACAAGCTATTGATACCAAAAGAAAAGGAGGAAATAGATGGAGGAAAGGCCACTGACAACATTTATTACAAATTCATTCAAAAGTTTAGCTAATATCAATTGCCTAAAGGCAATGTGATACAGTGAATAAATCAGAATCAGGAAAATCAAAGGCATATAAAAATCTCAGCCCTTACTATTGCTAAAAAAAAGATAACCAAAAGAAGATTAATAATTACTGATTGATATGCTTACTTTTCAGCCTATATAAACTTTTATGATAATTATTTACGCATTGAGAGTATTTTTTGTGATATTAGAAGGCAACTAGTATAAATAGGTGTGGGACTATGGGTGTGGAATCCTGCATATACTATCAAACTATGTATGTATTGATTAATTTCAGTGAACTGGTTTTCCTCCCTATCCTCCCTGCCCTTATTTTATACAAGAGATTGTTTGCTGAAATTTCAGAAATGAAACTGATGTAAAAACAAAAGGTATCAATAAATATTTTTTAAATTGGGAAACAAGAAGGCTTTAACAAACATTAATTCCTAGTAGGTTGCATCTTCACCATCATCCAAATGAACAAAAAATATAGATACACGATCCCATTGTGCTGATTGTTTGTTAACTTTTTTAAAGCACTAGATTTGGTGTAAAGAAAAATCCTGCCTCAAAGGATCTCATCCAAGATATCTTACATTCGTATGGCTATATTATTCAAGATTCTTTGAAGATACAATAGACATAACCATTTCTGATGACCTGGTGTCTTTATTATGTCTTCTCTCTGTGTCTGCCACAAATATCTGGATGCAAACCAGGCAAATGAAATTGATAAGAAAGAAAGAAGGAAGGAAGGAAAGAAAGAAAAGAGAAAGGGAGGAAGCAAGAGAATAGAATCTGCAAACTATAGGTAAGTGAGCTTCACTTTAATCCTTGGGAAAATTCAAGAACATGTCCTTAAAGAAATGGTTGGCAAACATCTCAAAAGAGAAGCAGAAGTAACAAAGAGCTAGTGTGGCTTCATGGATTTTATGGAGAAGACTAAAATATGCCAAAGCTTCATGCAATCAAAGCATTATCGTCTACAGACTTAAGCATCTGGAACACCTAACAATATGTGGAATTCTTTTCAATTTGGACTCTGTACTGGATCTCCTCCATAACTGTGACAAAAATCTTTAGTAAACATACATTTTCATGTTTTATGCATAGTTTCTCTTCAACTCTTTGAAATCTGTTTTCCCAAAATCTGGGCTACATTTGAGACTATGCACATATCTTCTATCCTTCATCACAAACTCTAGGATAGACTAGTCACTCCCTCCTCTTTTCTACCCAATGAAAGGAGGTGGACAAAAATTATGCAGTATGGGGTGATGTGGTGGTGTTGAAATTGGAATGATTCAAGGAGTTGCCCACAATGATTAGATTATAGACTCACAGGAATATTTTGAGTATTTAAATAATAACAAAAATATTTTTTCTTTAACCATCATTTGCTGCTAAGTTCATAGGATTCTATATAATACTTTTATTATTTTGCTAACAATGATTCTCTCTATATAGAATACACTAACTGGATCATCCCAGCTGCACAAAAGACAACACTATTCCTAATAATAATCAAGTACTTCTATTTGCAAATCTATCCTTCATGCTAATGAGATACTGATCTGAAGCAATGGGCTAGTATCCAGAGTCTGGAAATTCTTTTAGCAACATTCTTGGCTCCCTTATTCCAGTCAATTTCTCCTAGAATCAACTATTTGGGTGGTATTAGATTAGGAATCAGGAGGCTAGATGTCTCATTCATGCTTGAACTTATACTTATTAGCTATTGAATCTGATTCAGTCCCTTAACTTCTTTGTGCCTCAATTTCCTTACTTGTTGTGTAAGAACAATAATGGATCTCTTCTTTAGCTATCCCATTGGGTGTTGTTATTGTGAAATGAAATAATACATGTAAAAGTGTCTTTGAAAAATACAAAATACTTTTATACTTGAGTATCCCAGGCCTTAACAACATTTACAGAGGTTTCACAAAGAATCAGACAGACCAGTTCTGCACAGTGTAACAGACTTTCATTATGTCCTGGTTTTTACTCATACGGGAAGGTTCACGGCAGGAGTGTGAGAGAGAGAGAGAGAGAAGTTTTAAGAAAACGGACAATAGGAAGTCTACAACCTGGTGATGGCAGAGACCTGAGTGGGTTGCTTTTCAGCAAGCATAGGAAGGGGGTAGGGATGGTCAATAATGATCTTTTAAAGACGCTTACTTTGACACATGGAATTTTATTAGTCTCCTCAAACTTCTAATCTTTATGGAATTCATGGGGCAGAAATACCCCCATGTTAGGGCAATTCATTGAGTTAGCCAAAGGTTATGGCTTATGTAGAGTGGTTCCTCATCTTTTGTGTCACTGGCAGGGAGAAACTAGGTATTGCCTAATGTAAGGGGCAGGCTGTATTTAGCTGTATTGAATGGGGAGTATGAAAATTTCCAGAATAATGAAGCAAGAAAAGATTTTGAGAAGAAAAAGAGGACATATTTCATGTTCAGAGGAAAAGTAATCTGTTGCCAAGTGAGTTTTGGGGTTCTAATTTTTTTCTTTTTTTAACTCTAATTATGAACTATGAGGTGGCAGCGGCACAGTATATAGAATATTGGGCTCGGGTCAAGAAAATCTGACTTCAAATCTAGCCTGAGATCCTCACTATCTGGGTGATCCTGGATAAGTCATTCTCTCGATCTCAGTTTCCTCATCTGCAAAATGGGATAACAATAGCACCTACCTCCTCGGATTTCTGTGAGGATAAAATGACATAACATTTGTAAAGCACTTTACGAAACTTACATTGCTATATAAATCCTAATCCTAATAACAACAAAACTGCTAGGTTCATAGTAATAATGGTGGTAGTGATGATGATGATGATGATGATGATGAAGAATGTTTTGTGATTTCTTTCTGACATCTAGGTAAAAAATTTGCATGGTTGTCATGATATTTTATATGCCAGCAGTTCTATTTTTGAGAATTCTACTTTGTTGCAACTATGGCAAAGTGGATAATGTTCTGTCTCATACTTAATAGCGGTGCGATCAAGGACTAGTCATTGAATTTCTCAAAGCCTTGGTTTTCTCACCTGTAAAATGGAGATAATAATACTTGCATTTCTTGCTTGATAAGTTTATAGTGAGGGATTGTTATTGTTGAGTCATTTTCAGTTGTGTCCAGCTCTTCGTGAGCCCATTTGAGGTTTTCTTGGCAAAGATACTGGAGTTGTTTGCCATTTCCTTCACCAGCTCATTTTACAGATAAGGAAACTGAGGCAAATAGTATTAAATGACTTAAATGCCTAGGGTCTGAGTGTCTGAGGCCAGATTTGAACTCAGGAAGATGAATATTCCTGATTCTGGGCCTGACACTCTCTCTACTGTGCCACTTAGCTGCTCCTTATAAAATGGCTTTGCGAATGTTAAATTATTACATCAGTGAGTCATTATTATTCCTTCCACATCCTACTTTTTATTTTTTAAAATAGATTTTATTGGTATTTTTTGTTTTTAAATAGCCTATATTTTACCCATGCCCCTTGCCCTCCCCAGAGAGTCGTACCTAATAATAAAGATGTAAAAAAGGAAAAAAGAAAAAAATATCAGGAAAGCCAATAAACACATTGAAAAAATAATCTGATACTATATATGATGTTCCACACCTGTGGACCTCCAACTCTGCAAAGGAGCAAGAGGAAGCATCTTCTTATACCTCTTCTTTGGGGCTAACTTTATCATGAACAATTTTGTAACATTCAATTCCAATTACTTTGTGGTGGTTCTTTCTGTTTACCTTGTTGTAGTCAATGTGTATATAAATTTCCAGGCTCTGCTTCCTTACTATATATCGGGTCATATAAGTCTTTTCATGCCTCTCTCCATCATTTTTGTTGTTTCCTACAGCATAGTAATATTCCATGATATTCATGTAGCATCATTTGTTTTATCATTCCCCAATAGATGAGCATCTACTTTGTTTCCAGTTCATAGATATTTCGGTGTATATGGACATTTTTTTTATCAATGACTCTTCATTTTTTTTTGATCAAAAGAAAAACTTTATTTCCAAATCCAAGTGTTTCATTGTAGTAGCAGAGCCTGGCATTGCCAGACTCCTAGAGTGATTTCTCTCCCAAAAAGGCATTTATAAAAATAGGTCCATCTCCCTGCAATATTGGCCCTAGAGAAGCTGACCAATGGGAGAAGCCCGCCCCAGCCCCAGAGCAGCCCCAGGCCCAGCCTCCTATAGCCTGTCTGAGGTAAGGTTGTACAGCATTCTCAGCTCTTAGTAAACAAGCCTGGCCATGTGCTACAGGAAGACCAGCATCCAGGCTCACGGCCTGAGTGAAACTCGTGTAGTCACCAATCCCACCCATGTCTTGGCCCTAGCCACTAAAGGCAGGAGCAGTGCAAGCAAACCCTCTACCACCCTCAACTGCCAGGCCTGTGTACGTTTCTAGCAATGGAATATCTGGATCAAAGGGTAGGTACGTTTTAGTCACTTTATTTGCATAATTACGAATATTTCCCAGAATGGTTCTACCAATTCACAGCTCCACTACATATGTGTATATGTATACTTACACAATAAATATGTTACACAATATAATACAGATATACCATAACAATACTTAATGTGACTCTTTCACACCCTACCCCAATACTGACTGTGTCTTTTGTCATTTCTGTTGATTTGTTAGATATGTTATGAAACCTCAGGATTATTTTTATTTGCTTTTATCTTTATTATTCATGATTTGAAGAACTTATTTTATATAATTGTCAATAGCTTGCAATTGTTCATATTCTTCAACTACTTACCTATTGAGTAATGGCTTTTGGTCTTACAAAATTTTGTTAATTTTCAGAGTCTGAGTTTATTTGATCTCTTTTATAAATGGAAAAAGTTGAAAATTAGCAGAGAAAGTAGGGATGGGCAATTCGCTTTTGCTGGGTAGAGTGAGTGGACAATGGGTAGCACCACATTCCTTCACTCTTATTTTCTTCTTATCAAACTGCTAAATCCAGCTCAGACTCACATGCTTTGAAACCCAAGAGCGTCCATGACACTCAGAGCTAGAACAGGGCCATAGATACTACCTTTAATGTAACCCGCAAGGAAGCACAGTAAAGGACAGTTTTCTAACGTTACTTTTTAAAAATCCAGTGTAAATTGTGGAGTTTGCAAAGTTGGAGGTCCACTGGTGTGGAATATTACATATAACATCAGGTTATTTTTTTCAATATGTTTACTGGCTTTCCTGATTTTTTTCTTTTTTACATCTTTACCACAATGCATAACTCTCTGGGGAGGGCAAGGGACATGGATAAAATATAGACTATTTAAAAAATCCATGTTTAAGACTAAATAAATTATTTTAGTCATCTACATGATAGATATTTATTTTGTGATGCCAGCTTGCGAGTGTTTCAATGAAGGCTTAAAACCTTCTGTGGTTAGCAGCCCACATTGGACACAATTTTCAAATCTTGCCTGGTGCATGAAGTGCTTTGTCCTACCTCTGGTCATACTTTACATGTATATCACACTGCAACCATAGCCATACCTTTGAGTTCTGCTTGAATTGAGAAAGGAATAGGAACAGAGAATGAACTTATAATTTAATTGGTATATGGAACTTCAGGATGAGAAAACTGAATTGTGTAATCTTCAATATTCTCTCAGACTGAAATTTAGTTATGGGGACATTTGGGCAACCTGGCCTAAGAGAACAGAGCTGCACTTGTGTTTATCATACTTCCTAAGACTGCAAAACATAGGACTGTAATTTCCTGGTATTTGAAGGACCAGATTACAGGATGGGGACAAAACCTTCCCTTTCTACTTTGTACAATTTAAATTGAGATTGCTCTGGGAAAGACAACTTACTTTAGTGGTCTGATTATTGGGTACCCCCTTTCCAGGCAGATATGAGTAGCAACGACATGTATTGTTTAGTCTCTGCAGAACCAAAACCTTGGCTACTTCTGGTCCATGTCCCTTGTATTTCTGTGGCAGGCTGTATATTTGTACCAGTATAAGCCTTGGGAGACCTGTACCTAATGTGACTAGATTTTTTCTAGGGCTAATCCAGTTTATAGGAATTCTGAGAGAGTATTATTTTGGAACTAGCTTAAAGGTTCTAAATCCAGAAGACTCTCATGAAAGTCCAATTTTGCCTATGACTCTACTTCAGGGATCCTCCTTAGTATCTTAGAAATTCCAGCAACTTTTAGGCCCATTCTAGCCTTCCAGATATTTCAAGCCAAATATGGACTAGGCATTCCCATTCTCTACCTTCTAGAATTCCCAACTATGGAAAGGAGAGGAAGAAAGGAAGGTTGCAGGATATAATCAGTCCTCCAGCCTTATTTTATTATCTTGCTAACCTCTGTTGAATCTTGGTTACTGGAACCCCCTAGAAAGAAACCCAGCAATATTTTGTGGCCCATCCATTTATCTTGGCTAGTGGTTTTGTCTATAAGAAGTTTTATTTCTTTGTATGTAAGCAAAAGTACTGCCTTTGTATGTGACTTAGCAGTCTCCAGGGCCAAAAAAAGCTGAAGAATTTCTTTAACAGATACTTGCAAAGCCAAAAGCCTTGTAACCCTTTAAAATTTTAAAACTTGGTCTTCAGTAAAAAAAAATGTGTCTTAAGGCTGAGATTTCTCTAGAGTTTAGATAGGTCAAATCAAGATGCCTCCTTTTGTGCAAACATGCTTAGTTAAGTTAAAAATGACTGTATTTGTGGTTTACTTTGTCTCTCTTAATGTAGTCTAAGATTGAATTAGCTAATTGACAAAAGTAAAGCCTTAGGAGCCAATAGCTAATGGATGGGTAAGCAAGAAATGAGTAAGAATGATAATCTGAAAGAGAGCCAATAATTACAGATCAAGGGGAAAACCTAGGCAGGCAATAAAAGGAAAGAAGAATGATTAAAAGGAGAATGAATAAAGGTAGAGGTAGCTAGATGGCAAAGTGGCTAGAGTGTTGGCCTTGCAATCAGAAAGACTTGAGTTCAAATTTGGCTTCTGACTCTTACTAGTTGGTTGTGTGACCCTGGGGGAAGCCACTTAACCTCTGTCTGCCTTAGTTTCCTCATCTGTAAAATGGGGATACTAACAGCATCTACCCACCCAGGATTACCGTGATAATCAAATGAGATTATATTTATAAAACAATTAGCACAGTGCTTGGCATATAGTAAGTGCTTACTAAGTGCTTGCTGTCTTCTCTTCCCCTAGCATGAAAGTTCTGGAAAACATAAATGTTACGAGACCAGGGTAGAATGAAGAGGGCTAATCTGGAATGCAGTTCAGCCTAATCCAGGACATGCCCATGGAAAAATCAACAAGTAACTTGTGTAAATTGTGCAAACTGTAATGCCTGTATCTGGAGTCAGAAACATGGCATCTGGAAACCAGCCCCGGTGATCCTGAGGATTAACCATGTAGCTACCTTTGTGAAATGGTCTCTCCTGGAGAATAAATTTGCAGTAGGTAGTGGAACCTTAAAAAAGCCTTAAAAAGTAGCATTCTACTGTCCTTAGTTTAGATTGGCACCCCAACAATGTTTTGCTGGTTACTGGATCTTGTGACTTCAAATGTAGAGTTTTTTCTACCTACATTAAAGAAGTTGATGACAAGTCGGCTAGTTCTCCATGGGATGCCAAGATGCCTTTTGGGCAAACTGATGTCAGAGTCTGATGGTACTGGAAGTGATGGTTTGTTCCATGGAGTTAGTTTCCCTGCCAGTGGGAACTGCCTCACTTGAGTCAGCTATAATAGTATTGTGTCAATTGTCAATGCCTCCAAAAGACATGATGGTTTCACGGCTGAAAACAGAGTTCCTCCCACTCCTGAGTGTGTTGTTTGTCTCTGAGAATAGCTTGGTGGCTGCTGGCCATGACTGCTGCCCAATGCTGTTTAATTATGGTGATCATGGCTCCTTGACCTTCAACTCCAAATTAGACATTCCAAAACAGAACATCCAGTGCAACATCTCTGCCATGGAATGCTTCCACAACATGGACAAGAGAGCCATGACTGAGGATCACAATACTGCTTTAGACACACTCCACCAAAACAGTGAATTGGTAATTAAGGTGGGACTTTTTTTTTTTTTTTACTGTGTTCTCTTTTAGAATGCTAAAGTAATCAAGTGCCTTTGATTAAGTTTTGCTAGGTGCTAAGCCTCAGGACCACACCCTTTTGCTGATTAGATGTGAAGCCTTCAGGCCCTAAGAAGGGTATATAAACTCAGAGATTAGCATTTTGTTTGGGGCTCTCACTCACTGGAAGAGTGTTGGTGTGGAGACTCTGGGTAGCCTCTAGGGTCTCCCCTTCCCCCCCAAGCCTTGAAGAAAACCCGGATGTTGGTTCTTCTCTTCTTGATAACTGTGTATGTGATGTCTCAATCAACAAAGCCTGTCTGTTGAATTGTGTTATTTGCTCTGTTTATATTTTCTCTGTTTGTAATTTCTGTTTGTATTTGCTCCGAAGTTCAGGGTGCTGGCTTTTCCCCCTGAACTAAGTGAATGATATATGTAAGTTTGATTAAAGTAAGGTTGTTAACCCCTTAAAGTTGCTTTCCTTAGAAAAGCAGATCAAAGAACCTGCGTTGGCAGCTGTTCTGTGTGCTGGTGTTATTGATCTTATGCAGCCACAGTAGCTGCTAGCCACATTATTGTTATAAATAGTATCACCCAAACGTCTATTTATGAAGTGGACAAGCATGACTGCTGAAAATTTTGCACCACTGGCATTGATGGAGCAATGACAACTTGGGATTTAAAGACTTTAGAGTCTTCGATCCAGGGGCTATGAATCATGTGAAGCTGTATTTCTGTTCTCTATCACAACAGACACTTTACAGAATGCAGCTCCAGCATTTGCATGAAGATGGGAAAGACCCTACCACAAGTCAAAACTAAGAAAATATCCCTTGCAGATTTTTTTTTGAACATAATTGGTGAATGTATTGGTTTAAAAAAATCAGCAGTGATATCATTTTGATTGGCTATTTCATTCCATTCTTGACCAAAGCTGCTCTTTAAGTAGTTTATTGTGAGAAATTGTCACACTAAATTAAAGGGGGATTTTATGTAAATTGTCTGCTAGAAAATTAAAAAAATACAGGAAAAAAAGACTATCATTTGAGTCAGAAGTCGAAGTTGGGTGATGAAATTTCCCGTTTTTGTTTACTTCTAATACTGTCTCAGTAAAGAATGAAGTGCCCACAAGAGTGGCATCAGTTATTCCAGATCCCTTAATTGGTCTATTGCAAAAATCATTTAACTCAGGTTACATATATTCTATGTCTACCTATTATTAGGTCAATGCAATAATTTCTAGGCAAATGAGATCCCTTCTTTGTTCTGGAGAGTCAGGTAGAAACATGCCTAAATCACATTTCATTTTTTCAAGTAAAAGGATTCATACCCTAAAACAATGTCACATCTATTATGATGCAGGCACAGGATGCAGAGATATCTCTGCCTTTGTTTTCTCATCTGTAAAATGGGGATAACAATATTAGCACCTATCTTCCAGGGCTGTTGTGAAGATAAAATGAATAATATTTGTAAGGTTCATTGCAGACCTTAAAGCACTATATAAATGGTAGCTATCATTTCAAACAAAGATTCGCTGAATACTTCTTGACCAAGCATGGGTGTCAATAATTCTGTCTGGTCTAACTACATCACTCAGCGCTCCCAAGATGATCTTCAATCATTAGGTCATGTTTTTCCGTTGGCCATACTTGCTTCTCTAGCGTGGTACTGAAAAACAAAACATAACTAATCTTGTCAACGTCATTGCTAAGCCACTATTAATGAGTGATCTTTATAAAATTATGACGATGTGTCACGGGAAAATTAAAGCCAAATGCCCTGTCCAAGAAAGGAAGAAGGCAGAGACTTCAAACTACAGACTAGAGAATATTTGGTAAAACTCTAGTATGTATTATTGAAGGGATTGTTTGTGAACATTTATAAACCCCCAAGACCTGGGGGTTTACTACATTTGTCACTGTAGGGCCTGCATATACACTCCATTTCACAAAGTGGATCTCCCAGACAAGGCTATCCCAGATTCAAAGTAGTCTCTGGGTTGATATTCACTCAGAACCTTAGCTCAAGATCCTCCACTGATTATTATGCTTCCTCCCAAGATATTAGTTTTAATATGTTATTCTTCTGAATTTGACAAAAAAATAAATAACATGAACTTTTTAATATGCAAAGATGAACAAAAAAGGAATTGTATGAAACTGAAAATCTCAACTATGGACAATCTGGTATTTTTAAAAATTAAATTTATTTTTTTAATTAACTAGCATTTATTTTCTCTCTTAATCCCTACTGAGAAAGAAAAGACAAAGAAAAAAACCCTTGTAAAAATTATGCACAGTCATGCAAAACCACCCCCACATTGGCCATGTTTAAAAATGTATGTCTCATTCTGCATTTTGAGTCCCTTACCTCTCTATTAGGAAGTGGGTAGCATGGATCATTACCTGTTCTTTAGAATTTTGCATCCATCAGAATCCTTAAGCCTTTCAAAGTTGTACGTTTTCACAATGTAGCTAATGTATAAATTATTCTCCTGGTTCTGCTGACGTTACACTGCATCAGTTTATATAAATTTCCCCAGTTTCCTAAGTCTTCCTTTTCAACATTTCTTAAGGCATAATACATTTACATACCATAACTGACTGATCACAACCATTTCTTAATTCATGGGGTACTTAGTTTCCAGTTCTTTACCACCACAGAAAGGAGCTATTTTATTAAACTGAAAAAGAGTTCCTCCCACTTTAAGCTTTATTAAGTATTTTATGTGTATGAATTATTTTTTTTGTTCTCTTTGCGTTATAGGCCAGGGAATGGTATTGCTAGGTTATGTATCATTTAGTGACATTTGAGTCAGAGTTCCAAATTGGTTTCCAAAATAGTCACACTAATTCACAGCTCTACCAATGACGCATTAATCAAGTCAAACCGAAAAGCATTTAAATGCTTGGTATGTGCCAGGAATTGTGCTAAGAACTGGGGATACAAAGGAAAGAAAAAACAGTCCCTGCTTTCAAGGAGCTTACAACCTAATGGGAGAAGACAACATGCAAACAATTTTGCAACAAAAGATCTGTATGGGATAAATTGGAGTCTAATTTTAGAGGGAAGGCACTAGCATTAGGGAGGATTCGAAAAGATTTCTTGCAGAAGGTGGGATTTTAGATTGTACCTAAAGGAAGCCAGGGAAGCTAGGAGGTAGAAACAAGAAGGGGCAGCATTTCAGGCATGGGGAGCAATTAGAGAAAGTACAAAGTTAGCAGATGGAGTGTTTTATTTGAGGAACAGCAAGGAGGCTAGTATCACTGGATCACAGACTATGTGGTGAGGAGTAAGGTGGAAGAAAATTGGAAACGTAGGAAGGGACTAGATTATGAAGAACATTGACTGATAAACAGAGGATTTCATATCAAAACCTGGAGGTGATATGGAGCCACTGGAATTTATTAACTGGAGGGTTGACAATCGTCAGAACCATGCTTTAGGAAGAACACTTTGACAGTTTAGTGTAGGATAGACTGGTTTGGGGAGAGACTTGTGGCAGCAAGATTATTACAATAGTCTAGGTAGGAGGTAAGACACCAGAGCACTGACGCACCAGGGTGGTGAGTGTCGGAGGAGAGAATGGGAGTGGATGTGAGACATGTTACAAAGGTAGAATTGATAGTTTGTGTTAACTAATTGCTTACTGGATAGGGGTGAGAGAGAGTGAGCAATTAGGGTTGTTGCCAGCTTGGGTGACTGGTTGGATGGTGGCACCCTCTGCAGTTATAGGTTAGTTAGGAAGAGGGAGATAATTGGTAGGGGGAAGAGGAAGATAATTGAGTTCAGTTTTGGACATGTTGAGTTTAAGATCTCTAAAGGACATGCAAGTTTGAGAAGCCTCACAGGCAGTTGAAGATGCTAGATATGAATCCATCTCCTACTCTCTTTTTGCCCTCCACAGGCTGTCTCCCATATGTGGAATGTTCACCTTCCCCTAAAGACTCCATCTCATAGAATACATATTTTTATTCAAAATGCAGCTTACATGCCACCTCCTACAAAGTTTTTCTTGAATCCCAAGTTGTTAATGCCTTCTCCCCTATTAAATTACCTGTCATTTTCTGTGTATCTGTCATATTTTCCCAGTAGAATATAAGGACATTGGGAACAGGAGGTGTTTTCTTTTTCACTTTGTATCCCAAGCACCTAACACAATCCTTGCACGTGGTGCTTTAGCTGTTTAATAAATGATGAATTTAATTAAGGAGGTTGTTAGTTCTAATTCACTGGATCTGCTCAACCAGAAGTTCAAAAACCTTATTATTAAGATTCATATTCTAAGTAGATGTTTAAATAGATGACCTCCAAGATACCTTCTAACTCTGTGTTATGCTCCTATATCTGTTTGCATTAATCACTATGCCAAATGCATAAGCTATGTGAAATTATGTTAGAATGATCAAGGGCAGTCTTTCTGGGTAAAAAGAGTTTGAAAGGGTGATGTACAGCCTGAGAGTTATTTGAAAGGGAGAAAGGGAATCTCTACCCCTTTATCTTGGTCATGAGGGCTGAGAAGTAGAAGAGAAATTCATGGGTTGATTAGATGTACTTAATAAATGCCAAAGTCACTACTCAGCTGCTATTAAAGGCAAGGAGAAAGATGGGAAAGACAGGGCGTGGGGGTGGGGGATGCACAAAGATGGTTGTTTCACTGTTGCATACAGTATTAAACCTGGACAGGACCGTAGCAGTCAGATAATCTATTTTCTCATTTTACAGATAAGGAAAACAAAGCTCAAAGGACTTAAGTGATTTGTCCAAGATCATAAAGCCGGAAGAGTCAGGAGAAACACAATTTACCGTACTCTAAGGAAAAATGAAATTGCACCAAAAAGCTCTCAACATTACAAAAATGATTTCATTTTGGCTATGTAAGTTGGGTTTTACAAAGTGAATGTGGTAATTTAAGATTCACTATTTGTGTCTTAAGGACGTATTGTTTTTAAGACATTTGATTGCCCACATCTCAAGAAAGTAGTAGCTAACTGGAAGGAAGGTTGACAGGTTTTCCTGGAAGGGGCAAATAAAGAAAATGGCAGAGCTGGTTTCATCATGCACCCAAAGACCAACAAGAAATACTATTTCATGAGATACTTGGTCATCTTATCTTTGATTGTTCATGATGGATCATAAAAAGATCCCTATGGAGATACTAGCAGCTTGTGCATCAACATCTCTTGTAGAGGATAAGGAAGTAGAGAAATTTGACAATGGAGATAGAAATATTCTCTAAATCAAGCCAATGTATAGATTGATTGTCAGTGACTTCAATATGAAGATAAATGCAATGCAGGGCAGTGCAAAATATTTTGAAATCCATGTTAAGAAATGAAAGAGGCAAAAGATTTTTAGACTACTCAGAAGTCTCATGCCTTATTATCATAAGTAATTTCTTCTAAAGGAAAGGCACTAGAAATAGTGTATATTGTCCTTCACAAAAAATGGAATTTACTACTTCTTATCTGAATAAAAAGATTGGTTCTTGAAGTGGAAGTCATTTCCGAATAGGCTGTTTATGTATAGTCATAACACATGCTAGTTATGCTAAATCAGAAGAAAATGTAAATATGAGAAGGTATTGTATATAGTAACAATTATTCCAACATGACTTACTTGGATAAGCTGTTGGCTTTGACAGTTGGAAAATGGACAAAGTAAAAAATATCGACTTGGATTTTCTGTTAGGAGGTAGCATGATACAGGATGAAGGATGCTGTCTGGAATCAGAAAGCCCATATTCAGATTCTGCTTCTGTCATTTACTGCTCCATGTGGGATGATCCTATCAGAGGTGCTTTATGTACCTCTTTCCACACCTCTGGTGTTCCAGGTCCCTGTTACATAAACACTAGCCATCATTATTACTATCATTATTATATCTTATAAATACCTAGTTATTGTCTACCCTATTAGAATATGAACTTCTTGAGGGTATTGTTTCTGCTTTTCCTTGTATCCTCAGCACTTAGCAAAGTACTTGGTACATAGTATTTTATTATTGTTGAATGAGTGATTGAAAATCAGATAATTTTGTTTGATGACCATCTGATTATTAATGTAGCCCAGGGTCCCTTCAATTGTTGGGTACTTGAAAGCTACCCCAGGTCCAAGGTATACTTTTGGTAAACATTCACTTAAAACTACAATTCATGAGGCCTTGCTGATAGTTCTTTTACTAGATGAATTAGAGGATTCTTTAGTTCACTGGCACTATCTGGTGAGAGAAAATGCAGTAAAGGGACAAACCGTTGGCTTTCTCCCTTCCAAGGCCCTGTGACCCTGTGAATACATATCTGGGTTCTTTGCATGCCTTCAAATCTGTTCTTTTACCATTTAGGTGAAGGGAGAATGTTTTCCTAACATCCTGGTACCTGGGCTTTGCAGCCTTCTCAGTATCTGCCAAGAGGAACAAGGAACGGACCTACAAGTGTAGCCTTCTGGATACAACTCGGTGGTGGCTGAGATAAGGACATACCCAGTAAACATGTTGATTCCAGCTATCAACTTTATGGGACTAAATTTATTGTAGGAAATGAGCTAAGAGTGAGCCCATCTCCCCAAAGACAGATGTGACAGGGGAAAGCAGGTTCCACTGCACTTTTGTTACTATTATATCTTCAAAGTAAGTATCCCTTTGTAAAAGGTCACTGATGTTAAGTGATTAAATGGAACTGAGTAGTCAGATATTGGCACCTATCAGTGAGGGGAGAACAATTAGATAGCAGTAGAAAGGTAACCGTAGAACCCAAAGGGGCAGACATAGTCTACCTGGCTCTGGGAGAGTGAGGCCAGAGAACGGATGCTACATTTATACAGAACTTTATATTTTGCTAAATCCTTCACAAATTTTATCTAATTTTATTATCATCACAACTTTGGGAGGTAGATACTATTGGGAGGTAGATCCTTATTTTGCAGATGAGAAAACTGAGGCTATCAGGGAGAGGTTAATGACATGCTCAGAGTCAGACATACTAGTAAGTGTTTGAGAGGGAATTTGAAGTCTCATAGGGGAACAAACTACTAGCTGGGGAGAACAGAAAAAGTGTCACGTAAAAGATAAGACTGAAATTGAATATTGAGGTAAGCCAGAGAAACTTAAATGCAAAAGTGAAGGAGAACATTTCAAGAAGGAGGTGGGAGGGATAGCTAACGTAAAGGCATGGAGACAGCATATGGAGTATCACATGCAAGGAATAGTAAGTAGGTGAGTGTTGCTGGATTGAAGAGATCATTGGAGGCAAGTAAAATATAACAATGGAAAAGTAGAAAGGGCCAAGTTATGAAGAACTTTAAATACTAAAAGAGAGACTTTGTATTTTATCCTTGAGGTTATAGGGAACTAAGGGAGTTTATTGAGTTTGAGGGGTGTCATGGTCAGACTTGGGCCTTAGAAAAATCGCTTTGGTGATTGAGTGGAGAATGGTTGCAATGTAGAGAGACTTGAAGCAAGGCGAATCGGTTAGAAGGCTATTCCAGTAGTTTAGGCAAGAGGTGATAAGGACCTGAACTGGAATGGTGATTGTGTGATGTAGAGAGGGGGATGCATATAAGATGTTGTGCAGATAGAAATGATAAGATTAGGTTCAGATTAGATATGAGGTGAATAAAAGTGGTGAGTTGAGGATGATATCCAAGTGAGTAGGAAGTTGGTAGTAGTCTACAGAGTGACAGGAAAATTTGGAAGAGGGCAGGATTTTTAGGGAAAGATAATGGGCTCTTTTTTGGATGTTGAATTTGTGATGCCTATATTACATTCAGTTTGAGACAGCCAAAATGCAGTTGGTAATGCAGTTCTCTAGCTCAGGAGGGAGACTAGGGCTTGATATATAGATCTGGGAATCATCTGTGTAGAAATAATATTTCAATCCTTGGAAACCAAAAAGATTACCAAGCAAGATAAAATGTAGTGAAAAGAGAAGTCCCAGAGTCTTGTTGGACAACTATAGTTAGTAGGCATGACATGGATGAAAAATCAGAAAAAGAAACTGAGAGGGGAAAAACAAATAAGAGAACTAGGAGAGAAAAGTGTAACAGAAATCCAGAGAGAGGGAGAAGAGAGCATTCAGGAGGAAAAGGTAATTAATAGTGTGAAATGCAGACAGGAAGTGAAGGATGAAAATTGAAAAAAAAAAGCCATTAGAGTTGGCAATTAAGAGATCATTTGGTAACTTTGGAGAGACCAGTTGACTAACGAGGTCAGAAGTTGGACTGCAGACCGTTTAGAAAGAGTGTTAAGAGGAGAGAAAGTATAGGTAGCAAGAATAGAGGGCTTTCTCAAGACTTTATTGGTCAAGGGAGGAGAATAGAAGATAATGACTAGTAGAATTATGTGATTAAGTGAGAATTTTTTAAGGATAGGGAAGACATGACTGTGTTTGTAGTCCATGAAAAAAAAGATCCAGTAGTTCAGGAGATATTGAAGATGAAAGCATGAGGATGACAGTTAAGATAATCTGCTAGGGATAGCATTAAGGGTGCGTATAGAAGAGGTGAAGGAGGAGATAGTGGGGAAAGTTGTCTGAGTGATGTCAGATGAAGAAAAGCGATGTAAGGAGAATTCATGACCAATAGCTCTCTCACTTTCTTTCTCTCTCTCAATTGGAGGGAATACTGGCATGAATGAAACTACATATCCATAGAGGTACTCAAAAACTAAATTACTTTGCAAAGAGTATTTGTCTTATGTCAGTTATGAATTCAAGTTGATTTTGTTTTGTAACTATTTGCTATATTCCAAATTGTTAAAGGAGAAATACTTTAGGATTTTTTAAAATTGCAAATTTGATAGATGGGCTAATATTAAAATGTAACCATCTGATGCTATTGATTGCTTTTGTAATGTGTATTTGTATGTGTATCCCTTTATAATGTGCATCACAAAAGGCATGAGGAAAAAAAACAACTCTAACTTTATTAACCCCTCCAAAATCCACAAACCCCCAAAATAATGGAAAGAATGTCAATGTCTATTGATTCATGTACCTACCCTTCCATGTACATACTTTTTATGAAAAAATCTACACATGAGTTGACAAGGTCACTCTTGATGAGGATACAATATTCCACAGTGGACTACATCTTTGCCATCATACAATTGCCAGAAATATACATATAGAATACAAGATACCACTGTGATTGTTGTTTGTTGCTTGTTAAAAAATAGCATTTGATGTGGTAGAGCAAAACACAACCTTAAAGATCTTGGAACAATTTCTCCTATACTTATGTCAGAATTATAAAAGATTCTTTGAAAGATAGAACAGTAGAGATAGCATTGTTTAATGTCTCTTTGATCATTAGTATCAGACAAGGTATAAAATGGAGCAAATTATGCTCCCTAAAATTATTTGCCACTGTCATGGAGGAGATTCATCAGAGTCCAACTCAAAGAGGGATTACTTATAGATGACAAGGTCCTTTAGATACTCCTATTAGGCTGAATATGCTACTTCCTACTTGGTGATCTTGTCAGCTTTGTAGGATTTAACTATCATCTCTATGCTGATAATTCCCAAACCTGTCTGTCCTTCCTTTCCATCTTCTCTGCTGACTTCCATCTCACATCATCTAGCCTTCAGACATATTGAATTGGATGTCCTTTAGACATCTTAAATTCATTATGTCCAAAACAGAACTCATTATCTTTCTCTCTAAACCCTTCTCCCCTCCTACCTTTCCTACTACTGTGGAGGACAACACCAACCTCCCACAAGCTCAAAATCTAGAAGTCATCCTCAACTTTTCGCAATCTCTCACTCCCCATATCCAATCTATTGCCAAGTCTTGCTATTTGCACTTTTGCAACATCTTTCATATGTGACCCTTTCTCTCTTCTGACACTGTCACCACTCTGGTATAGGCCCTCATTACCTCACATCTGACCTATAGCTTGCTGGTGGATCTGCCTGGCTCAAGTCTCTCTCCACTCCAAACTATCCTCCATTCAACTAACATAGTGATTTTCCTAAAGTTCAGGTTTGACTGAGCAACCTCCCTCCTCCCACCCACCCCCAAACTCAAATGATTCCCTGTCGTCTTTAGGATCCAATACATGATGCCCTGTTTGACATTCAAAGCTCTTCATCACCCTACTCCCTCCTACCTTTCTACTCTTCTTATACCTTATTCTCTCATAGTACTCTGGTCTAGTGACACTGGCCTCCTTGCTGTTCTATGAACATTATACTCCATCTCTTGGCTAATGGAATTTTCTCTGGCTATCCCTTATGCCTGGAAAGTTCTCTCTCCTTTTCTGCCTATTGGCTTCTCTGGCTTCCCAACTAAGATCCCATCTTTTACAGAAAATATTTCCAAATCCCTCTTAATTCTAGTGACTTCTCTCCATTAATTATTTCCTATTTGTCTTGTATATAGCTTGTTTGTGTAATTCATTTGTTTGCTGTCTCCTCCTTTTAGATTGTAAGCTCCTTCAGGGCAGGGGACTATCTTTTGCCTCATTTTGTATCCCATTGCTTAGCATAGTCCCTAGCACATAGTAGGCACTTAATAAGACTGTTAATTAATCAGCCATCATGTGTCAAGGACTCTGCTGACCAAAGTGGAAGTCTTTCAGTACAAAGAACAGAGAAAGAAAATTAGGAAGGATGTGAAGATGTTTTCAACCGCTATGGAAGAGGAATTAGACTATTTTGCTTAGTACCAGAAGGAAGAATGAAGAGGGGTGATTAGAAGTTTCAAGAAGAGGTAGATTCGTCTTGATGTAAGAAAACAAAATTTTAACCATCAAATTGTCCAAAATTGGAATGGACTCAAAACTGGACTCAAAACCAGCCTCAAACACTTAATAGCTGTGTAACTCTGGGCAAGTCACTTAGTCCTGTTTGCCTCACTTTCCTCTTTACCACTCTAGTATCTTTGCCAAGAAAATCCCTGAACTACTGAACAACAATAGATTTAGAGCTGGGAGTGTTCTTAAAGCTTTCCTGAGGCAGCTAGGTGGTACAGTGGCTAGAACACTGGCCCAGAGTCAGGAAGACCCAACTTTGTGAATTCAAATCCAGCCTCAAACACTTTCTAGCTATGTGACCCTGGGCAAGTCACTTAGTCCTGTTTGCCTCAGTTTCCTCATCTGTAAATGAACTGGAGAAGGAAATGACAAACCACTCAATTATCTTTGCAAGAAAACCCCAAATAGAGTCATGAAATGTCAGACGTGACTGAAACAACGGGACAACAACAAAACCTAAGGAGGTAGTGGGTTCTGTTCATGACATCAAATAGGCAAAGGTTAGATGACCACTTGTTGGGTACCTTTTAAAGAGGATTCTTGTTCAGGGTTGGATTAGATGGACACTGACATCTTTTTCAATTCTGTGACTCTTCCTCTGTTGTAAATGGGCACCGTATTCCTGTTACACAAGGTCTTCTGATTCCTGTCTTCCTCCCTTCCCCCCTTTGTTCCCCCTTTCCTTTCCTTTCTTTCCTTCCCTTCTCCTTCCTTCCTTCTTTCCTCCCTTCCTTCCTCCCTCCCTCCCTCCCTTCCTTGCTTCCTTCCTTCCTTCCTTCCTTCCTTCCATTTTTCTTTCTTCCTTCCTCTTTTTTCCTTTCCCCTCATTCACTTCCTAAAATATTTCTCTCTCTGTTCTCTCTCTCTTCCTGAAACTTCTGCTGCTGCTGCAATAAGATTCTAAGACTCTAGTGAATAAGAAGTTGCTCTCTGGGTTGTAAGACTCTGCTTTTCCTCTCTAAAATTCCAGTCTAATTAAAAAAACAGTAGATCATAGTTAAATAAAACTGTACCCAGGATAACCTTGATTTCCATATGCAGATTTATCTGCACTGACAGCTACCCCCCCACCTCTTTCCCTCTCACTCTCTCGCTCTCATTCTCCCTTTCCTTCCTATCTCCCTATTGCATTGTGTCTGCCTGATTTCCAGAGCACCTTCGCTATTTTCACTCTCTCCCTCTCTATAAAATATCTAGACAGGAAGGAGATGGCTGCAGAGACTGGGAGAAAATAATCTGATATTCTGAACGCAATGTCACCGTTTCTTTTCCCCCGTGGGGGGGAGGGGGGCGGGTGTTGAAGTTGCCCAGAATGGAGATGCAAAGGAGCTGGGCAGGAAAGGGGAAAGCTAACCCATGGGTAGCTGCAGCCAGTGGCAATGACTGCCACCAGATGTGCCGGCTGCTCTGGTCTTTGATGCAAAAGGGGCAGCAGGAGGAAATATTGGGAGACAAAAGCCCCGATTTAAATGATCATTTTCTTTATTTAACATGGCAGCATACACCCCGTATGAGAAGGACCAATATGCTGTGCATTAGCTGGACTTTTCCACTAGCCTGGCTGAATGGAGACACATTCTTGTGAGCGAAATGAGAACCTGAGGTAAGGCACCCTGTTTCAGTTTCTTGATTTTCCTAATGAATGAAATTTTAAAATATGCATCTTTTCAGTCTCAAACACAGACAGGAGGTATAGTGGGGGCAAATCTGTGTTTGGGCTGCATTTAAAGAAAACAAGAAGAAGCAGAGACCGACTCTGTGCAACTCAATCTGGAAAGGTTACTTACTTTGTTAGTAATTTGTATGGTGTTTTTTTTTTTTTAAGGAAAAATATTCGGTTTGAGAATAGACTAGTGCTAAGATAGTCTACCACTGGTGAAAAAACTTTGAAAAAGACAGTGAGCCATAGATGCATGGGATGTATTTCTAGCCCATGTTCAGCTATTAGAACTCTTATTAAAATGATAGTTGTTTTTTTTTCTTCCTCTTTCCTTTAGCAGAGAAGGAATGAATGCTGCATAATTAAGTACAGTATTTAATTTGGCTGTTGTGAAGCAAAAGAATAAGGTAATAATTTTTATTGTACTAATCAGTCTCAAGATGTTCTCTGTGTTAATTGGGTTAAAAAAATTGCAGTACTTATTAGAAATTCTAATTTCACAATGCAGCACTGACAATAAGCTCAGCCAGTGAATTATTCACATCTTTAATTTGCTCACTTAATGACAGTGTTCTGTAATCAGAGTGCAGAGACTGCTTCCTATGCATTATGTATGATGTTCAGGACTTAAATGCAGGACATTATGAAGCTCTCAGTGGTTCAGTAATTAGTTTTCCACAAGACAGGACTTAGATATTCACAGATAAAAAGTCCAGGGTGAGATAATACTAAGGTTGTAACTCAACACAACAAAAGCAAAGGAGGCTCAAAGTTAAGGCTGGAACTTTGTCCCTGGGGCCTTGTCCACTGTGGATACAGAATCCTGCCACCTGAAATAGTTGCCTAGCTCAGATCACATGTTGGGAGGTTGTATTTGAACAAAGTTGCAGCAGGCAAAGCTTTTGCACAATTTCAATGGATGAGAGGGGGAAAGATAAAAATGTTTCATTAGTGTTCACAGAGGCTAAGCAATGGAGTCTTCTAACAAGTCTCTATTATGCATAGCAGGCATTCTCAATATGCTTTGTAACTCTGTTAGTGAAAATGCAAATCAGGTTACAATAGTGTTTGGCTGTAATTGTGTTTGGAGAAGGGTTACAAGCCCAAATGGAGATGAAGCCTCACTCACTGCTTTGTTCCCACTTGCTGCTGAGGAAAGTTTTGAAAATCAAAGGGAGTATTAAGTGAACCTAGGGAAGAAAGTAAGTTCCAAGTACTCTTGGAAGTTTGTAGCTTCCAGATATTCTTTAAGGACAAAAATGACTTTGCCATTGTTAATAAATTCTGACTTTTATGTATTCTTATAGTCTGTTAACAATTATTTAGGGATGCATATAACTTTGAACGAATATATCACTGCATTATTTGTGAGGTTATAGTAAATGTATTAGTCTTAGATACATACACAGATATATGTGTTTGTGTATGTAAATATGGGGTTTTATTTTTAAGGGTATACTATTCAATTTGACATATGCTCATAGAATATTAAAGCCAAAGGGATCAATTCGCTACTTTTACAATTGAGGAAATCAACTGAGGATGTCATTATGATCCCAAAATGTGAATTGTTAATAATCTAGCCTCTTTTGCCTCTTAATTAAAGGGAATGTATATTTATTGTATATATGTATGTATATGTATATGTGTATATGTATAGATTCATATCTATATCTCTATATTTGTAATTCATTAATTCTAAGTGTTAAAATTCTTCTGAAACTTGTACTTTTAAAAAGTTATTAGCTATGCACCAGAACCTATTTTCTAAAACTTTCTTTTGTGGCTTTAGTTATTTGGAAGGGTGAGGATGCTGTGGCTTGGGAAGTCTACTGGAAAAGATAAAATTTGAGATATAAAGAATAGACTGCAGAAAGTGAAAATGTCACTAATATGAATGTCAGAAATAAAATTTCTTTTAAAAGCAAACTCCCAAATTGTGGCAGTATCCTTCAGAATCAGAAGTAACTTGGAGCAATACAAAACCTTCTAGTCAAAATATCAAGAGCTTTTAAAACTTCAAATATTTTTTAGCATACTTTGGTTGGAAGGGAGACTATAATAGTAGGATAGCAAAACATAACACTCAAGTTTTTTTTATTTTTGTTTTTGCTTTGCTTTGTTTTTGGGGAGGGGAGGGAGTGCCCTACCAATTAATTTATATTTATTGCATTTACCCTACCATTTAATACATAAAAATGACAAGGAGAACTTTCACTTAGGGCTATGACTCCTCAACCATAGTTAAAAACTTAAGTAAAATTCCATATACTGGGATTAATCTTGACCAGGTATAATCTGGAAATAAGACAATTTATTCAGATAGATGCCCTAGGATGCCTAGACAGTAAGTAGGATGAGGGATGGGAGCATAAAAAGTTATGTTACACCAAGTTAACATAACATAACAAAAGTTATGTTACTTGCTGTGTAAGTGGGCATAATAGAACTTTTCAAGGCTGAAAATAATACCATGATTTTAAGTAATATGGTTAGTTTACCAAAATAGTCTTAGATAACATATATATATATGAATGAATATGAATATATGATCATATAAATATATATGAATGAATATGAATATGAATATAGTTTGATTTAACTAAAGAAACCTAATCAATTTATTGAAGTTGAGGCAGTATTAATATCCATTATTTCTTACCTAGCTTTACATTATCAACTTAGAGGAGTATTCATTTCTTGGGACTGAGTGTTAGGGTTTTAAGATCCCAAATACTTAAAGTTTTTGCATGGATTATAGATAAAGGCATATATAGCTAATAGTAAGAAATTTGTCCAAAGTATTTATGGAATTCAAACTCTGTGATTTAGGCTTGAATCTAATGGCTTTAAAGAAGGCAGAGTAGTTGACCCAAAATAATTTAGATTTAACAAGACCCATGTTGATGAGTTTGCCAATTCCCCCCCCCGCCCCCGACCATGGTATTTGATTTTTAGTTTTGACTAATATTATGTGATTTATCTAGAATTGTAAATAGTTGGAAAAACTTTTTACTTTTAACTGAATATAAGGGTGGAGTTCCATCCTTTCCTCCAATTAATCAACAGTGTCTAGGTATTGTGAAAATGTTCCATAATTTCGTCACAATTTACAGACAAGTCCTTAATCAATTTATGATCAAAGGATCACAAGACTTTTCGCCATTGAATGAGGGACATGATACCACAAAGAAAATACTTCGTGCTTGATTGAAAAGATCAAGTTACACGTTATATCTATATTTAAAATTAGTAAATAACTTAAAGGGGGAAGGTAGTTGAGTGATAGAGGACTATAGGCTTGGAAGTACCTTGAAGAAGCAGACCCTTTTGCCTGTACCAAAGGGCAGCAACGGGCATATGGGGAGTCAGTACAGAAAAAATGTTACATTCCCCTGTATTCTCCCCTTGACCATGTGATCTGACAAACTAGTAGCAGAAAATCTGTCTAGAGGACACATTAAAGCCAAATGTGGATTCACAAATATACAGAAAGATAGCCACCTGGAAGGGAGGAAGAAACTTCAAGGGGAGTGACCCCTTGCACCAGAGAAGAACTGTTGACTCTAGAATCAAGAAAGGACTTTCAGGAACCCGAAGTTGTGATTGTGGCCTTTTGACCACATGTGTGCCCTACATATGTGCCTCTCTACCACTGTACTTTATGTCTGAGCCTATTTTCTCCAAGGAACTTTTGCGTGCCTCTGACTTAGGGGAATAGTTGTACTGTTCTTGATCTGTTTTCTCTGTTAAATTTTTTAAAGAAGCTAATTGTTAGTTAATGACTAACTGTTAATGGGGAACATACCAATAGATGCCTGTGAGAGACAGTACTAGAAGCTCCAGACCCTTAAGTTTTTTTCCTGTAACTGTGAAAGTAATAGCTGCTCATCTGGGGACTTGACCTGCTAGAGCGTATAAAAGTTTGAGAAAGTAGCTTGGGAGGAGATGCTACTTTTAGATTTAATAATGGATACAAAGAAGCAAAAGTATTTGAATTAGCAATATATGTTTAATATAAATCAGATTGATGTGGGATACAGTAGTCTGGTAGATAATGAAAGGATCTAATTTATTTTTCTTATTCACAGAGTTTTGCTAAAGCAAAGAATTCATTGAATAACTTCCTCCTCTCCCATCATCATGGACCTTATGCTGAGCTGGCACTCTAGTGTCTCTTAGGAAATTCAAGGCCAGAGTGTCCCTTTAACTCTGAACTTTACCTTCCTCGTAGTGGGAAGATGGGTTTGAGTAAATGTGTATCTGGGACAATTATAAATTTCAAAAATGGTTTGGGAGAAATTGCACACTTTGTAATATATTAATATTCTCATTATAAATTAAGTGAAATGTTGTAGCTAAAAGGAAAGATAGCTCCCAAATTCTTTTCAGGAAGGAGAATAAAGGAGTTGATGAAGTTGTTTTCAAACTGCATTGAAAGATCAACAAGAAATATCATTTAGTGAGACACTTCAAAAGCAAGCATAACGAAAATAATTTCCATTTTAGCATCACCAGAGGATAAAATAAGTTGATCCCTATAATGAAGAACTTGATAAAAATCCTCCAAACCAAGTAAATATTGATATGCAGTAACTCCAGTACAAAGTTGGGAACAAGGTGAAGGGATCCAGCACCTAGCTTAGAGCCTTGAATCTAGTAGGCATCAAATAATATTTATTAGATTATAATTGAACTGAATAAATATATATGCATAAATACACACACATATATGCATGAAAATATGGCTCAGGATCAAGAAATATAAGGGACCAAAGATTTGTTGATTGCTCAAAGTCCTTAAACTTGTATGTTCTGCATACTTTATTTTTCAAAGAAGGGAATCGGAAGATATCAGATCTGGTGAATGCCTAATGACATCACAAAAACTGAAATTGATCATATCATCATTGTTATGACCATCAATAGCCTTCACTGGTGGTTACAAATGGTCTGAGGAAAATATGACTGGAAACACAGGTAGTACCAGTTAAATACCCAAGATGCTATTAAAAGTAGTGACCCAGAAAACCCTATATCCCCAATCTGAGGAGGTTGAGGTCATCTTGCAATCCAGTATTAAGTGTTTATAGTACTTGTGAAGCAAGAGACAGGGAAATCTAAAATACCAGAGATACAAAGAGAAAAAGTCTCAATAAAAATCTAGCACTCAAACGAGCCAAGAGAATGTGCTATGTGCAGCTGAGAAATGCTCCTTTTACGCTCCTTCTAATTTTTCTAAAATTATGTCAAATTCTTAATTTCTCCCAGTCTACAGTTTTGGTATATATTTCTCCCTACCTTTTTCTTATATCTTTGGCTACTTAGAGTATTACTATTGAATTTTTATATTATTTCTTTATCTACGGTGCCTCTAAAAATAATGCAACTTCCCTCTTTATATCTTTTAAATGTCTATTTTTTCTATTGCCTTAAGATCATGATTGTCACTAATTTTTTTTATTTGCCTTCTCCAACTCCCCCTCCATTTTAATTGTATGCATCTTTGTGTTTCAAGTATTTTTTAAAACAACATATTGTTAGATTCTGCTTTCGGATACACTCTGCTCTTCTTTATTTTATGGGTTAATTCACCCAATCCACATTTATGGTTATGATTATTTGTGTTTTTTCTTGGCATTATATCCTTGTGTACTTTTTCCTCTCTTCTTTTCCCTGCTTCCTCTTTACAAAAATCAGAAATTATGAGAAGAAAAAGACTGGGATCAATACTAATGACCTTATTTTTTAGTTTCATTTTGTTTCTATTTTATTGCAATCTCTTTCCATATTTTCCAGGCAAACATCTCCTTCCTACCTCAAACTTTTATTATTATCTCCCTGTTGGATAGTAATATAGTCATATATTAAGACAAATAGAACCAAGGGAATGTGGAGAAGGGTAAGCAGTACAGTCTATGGTGATAAAAGCACTGAATCAGGCAAAGAAAGAGTTGGGTTTGAGTCTAGATTATTTCACTTCTTAGCTCTATGACACTGAGTAAAGCATTTAATGTCTCCAAGACTCCAATAATAATAATACCTACCTTATCTACCTCACAAGATTTTTATGAAAAGTAGATGAAATTTAATCAGAATAAGTGTGAAACATGGCTAAGTTTTTTTAAAAAAATCAGGATGAGTAAAGGATGAAGAAAATATCACTTGACAAAAGTTTCTGAAGGAAACAAGCATTTATTAAGTGGTTACTATGTGCCAAGCACTATACTAAGAGCTGAGGATACAACTGTAAGCAAAAAGAAAGTCCTTATCATCAAGGAGTTTACATTCTAATGGTGGAAAGCAACATGCAAAAGGGAGCTAAAAGGTAGGGGGCAGCAGAGGGGAGCATGGTTTTGGAGTCCAGAAAACTGAAAGGGGGCCAGGAAGGGAATAAAAGATGGTCTGAGACCCTCCACAAAATGAGAGCTCCAGGAAGAACTCACCAATGGGATAAAGGGGGCAGGTCTTACCAGGGGATATTCCAGGTTGAAAAGGTCTCAGTGTTAGTTGGTCTAGGTCAGGGCCTCTTAAACTTTTTCCACTTGCTACCCCTTTTCATGTTCATTGGCTGAGTGGCCCGAGGGCCTGTGCAGTGCAAAGTGCACATGCTTTGTGTTCAGAAACAAGGCTGCACTAAAGTTGTGAGATGCAACATGGGCAAGCTCTGCCAGAGACACCTTGGATTCATTATGGGTTTGATTTTTAATTAATTTTTGGTCACTGCGCATTCAGAAACCTTTTACAGTTGCCAAATTAAACTTACAGTTTAAGAAGCACTGGCTAGGTCAAGGCAGCCCCAGGGACTGAAGGAAATTCCAGGATGGGATGGTGGCTGGGGCATGGTTTTAAAGTCTGGAAGCCAGGGACAGGGCTAGGAGAGGAAAAAGACTTAAGGGGTTTTTATAGATTGTAAGCACAGTAGGAGTAAACAGTATGTGACACAGAAGCTACAAAAGCTAACACAAAAGCTTAGGTTCTGTTAATAGAAGTTTAGTGCCTAGAACAAGGAAGCTGATGTTCACATTGTTCCCTACCTTCATCATCCATAGCTGGACTATTTTGTTCAGTTCTGGTTACAACATTTTAAGAGGGATGTTGTGGCAAGCTGGCTTGTCTTCAGTGGTAATGTGGTAAGGGAGAGAAAAGGGGAGATTTAAAACTATTTTAATGAGAATCAGGTAAAGAATCTTTTTTTAATTTTATTTTTCATTTATAGGATAAAACAAGCATTTTTATAACATAGCACAGTAAAAAGGATGATTGTACATGAAAATGCAAATATACTATGCATAACTTGCCATTTCTTTCAAATATATAACAAAATTATCATGTAAATTTTTTTCTTTTTTTTCTTCCCTTCCTCTGCTCCACCTTAGAGATGGCTACCTTAAGACAAAAATAGGTACATTTATGAAAAATTATTCTATACGTACTTCTGTTTTTCAGTTCTTTCTCTGGATACAGATAGTGACTTTCTTCATATGTCCTTTATAGTTAATTTGGGCATTGATAATAGACAAAATAACATGTTCACTCAGGTGGAGAACTTAGTTTTCTCAGGTTCTCAGGCCCAATCTGACAAGGAAGAGTTCAGTGTAATCACCTTATCATAAATTCAGCTTGGGCTATATCTCCACATTCTTATCACCATAGATTACTTCTTCCTAGTAAACTGTTGTCCATAAATGGAAGGAAACAAATACAGCTAGAGAACCCTAGATGTCCATTAGAGGAAAGTACACGTTAACATTTGCTTAGCCATGGGTTAGTTCACTTGAGATATGTGCCCATAGAAGAGAAATTCCCCAGGAGACACACATGATGCAGTCATGAGCTTCCTGAGTTCTGGAGATTTTCCTGATTTTGGTCTCCACTCAACAGACAACAAATTTCTTTAAAGGCAAGAGTATTGAAAGTTTCCTCATAATCCATTAGGAGTAGTCCCTAGCTTACATCGATATAAATTAAAAAAAAATTCTTTTTAGTATAAGGAGCTCCCTCTGCCAATGTTGACTGTTATCTGTTTGGCAACTTAGTCTTAGTTGCCTGCAGCACTGACAAATTAAGTGACTTGTCTGGGATCACATAGTCAGTGTTTTCTTTAAAGATATCATCTATAATCACTTCTCCTATAAACCAATAATGGTGGTACAGTTATCATGCAGAATTTTTGCTTTTCCTTAACTTTGCTGTTTCCCTTAGCTCTGGGGTTACTAACACTAGAGATATTTAGCCTAAAGAAGATAACATTCAGAGATTTTTGTTTTGTTTTGAACTATATGAAAAGTTATCACGTGGATTGGACTTACTCTGCTTGATCTCAGTGGGTGGAACATGTAGAAGATGCAGGAAGGCTATTTTCAGCTCAGTACAAAATTTTCCTAAAAAATTAGAACTGTGCATAAATGGAACAGTATGGAAATGGAGTGAAAAGAATGAAAGACGTAGTATTAGAAAACCCAGATTTGAATCTTGGTACAAATAATACCTGTCTGATACTGGACAACTCTCAAACTCAGTTTCCTCATGTGTAAAATGTGGATGATAATACTTGCACTGGCTAGCTCACATGTGGACTTATTGTAATGAAAGTTATTTGTAAACTTTAAAGCACAATATATAAATGATGTTGATGAGTCAGGGAACTTCTACTACCTGCCAAGGTTCAAGTGGAGGCTAAATGACTGCTTGTTAGGGATTAATGCTTCAGGTATGGGTTGGATTACATAAACTTAGAGATCTCTGTAAACTCTGAAGTTCTTTGATTCTAAGAAATGATAAACTACATGAGATAATGGATATAGTAGCAGTCTCGGATTCAGGAAGACCTGAACTCAAATTCCACTAAGTGGACAAAGTGACCCTGGGCAATTCTTTTAACCTTTATGTGGCTTAGGTGATAACCTACTAAATTACAAATGGATCATAATTTGCCTCAGTGGAGGGAATTCCAATGCTAGAATTTCTCTTTGCAGAATAAAATCATAGATCCCAGGCAAATTCATAACCATGAAATGAGGTAATGTACCTAAAAGCATTCTGGAAACTGTAGAGTGCTATACAAATGTAAAGCAGTAGCATTAATTAAAGCTGAGGAGCAGCCCAGTAAGAACTTAAGGTTTAAAATGTGCAAGGTCAAAGAAGGATAAAAACCTAACGAATATTTGCTCATTGTCTATTATAATTGACACAGATAGTAATTTAATATGTTCCAGAGTACAAGCTTCTTCCTGGGAATATGAGAAATTTTTGGAAGCTGAATGAATTTTTCTAGTGCACGGGGCAAGGACCCTGTCTAAATGGTAGATATGTCAAAAAATTGTTATTGGCTAGAATGAAACTCAAGCAAATGGCACTTTTGTAAATTGTGTTAATTCATTCAATATACTAATAAGCTGATTTAATGGACCTGAAAGATCAATGCAACTTCCCAAAGTGCCTGCCATTTCCTGGAAGGAGTTTCCATACCAAGTGTGCTCTATCTAGAAGATTATGTTAAGCTACTTGCAGGACTTAGATTTATTAAGTCCCTTTGCTGAGTCCAGAGGAGCTCTTAGTTTCCAGCTTTTTATCTGCAAAAGTGCATACTTCCTTGAGTTTGTCAGAGGCAGGGAGGTACAAGCCTTAGAAGTAGGTTATTGAGAAGACATTAACATCTCACAAGAGTGATTTTTATGGGATCAGAGCAGGAGCCTTTTAGTCCAAAGCCCTCATTTTACTGGTGAGGAGAAAGTGGACTAGGAATGTTAAGTGGCTTCCTCATGATCACACAGGAAATAAACAGCAGAGATAGAATTTGAACTCAGACTCTCTAACTTCAAGGAAAGTCAGGGGTGTGCTGGAGCCAGGTCATACTAGTTCAACCAATTCTTAAATTTTCAGTGGCAGCATTTATACCTTAGAAATTGGTACATACTAGAAATCAAGGTTTAATTATTGTTTTGTTTGTTTTCTAAACTTAATAAAATGATAGAGAAAATATTAATCATATAGGTTAAAAGTATATCCTGTATTTCAGACAGTCCATTAAACATTCATCAGCAGACCACTGGACAGCACTCATTCAACTGTCCCGTACTGCCTTCCCTGTCACAGTGAGATAGTGAGAGCTGAGAAAAATTCCTGGCTCAACTGTTCTTCCTAGGCTAAGCTCAGCAGCACTACTCCTTTTCTCTCCTCTACCAGTCAGTCTGGCTGTTAGTTACTAAATATGTTCTGAGAATCTCCTATATGCAGAGCGCTATAGAAGGTACTATAAGACAATACAAAAGACAGAAAAATTGCTTCAAGGAGCTCATAATTGAATTGGGGAGATAAAATGTAAGCACATGAAATAGCATAAAATGGACCACAAAACAACCCGTTAACAAGTACAAAATTAAAAGTACAGATTGAAAGCATAATTGCTAGAGATATGTAGCCTAAAGGCATGAGGTAGGATTTTGCATGTAAAATTGATTGGAGGAAATGAATTTTGAGGCATGTGGTGAAGGAGATGAGGGACAAAGATTGGGAGAAAAGAAAGAAGAGGCCATTTTCAGGGAAGAGAAAAGTATAAGCATAAGCATGTAGGCAGGAGTGAGAAAGTCTTATGTGAGAATAGCATTCAGAATGATGAAGGTATAATGGAATGCTTTGAACATTAGGAAGCAACAAGGGATGAGGCTGGAAAAGTGTTTGGGAGAAGAGGGAATGATAAAAGATTATGCTCAAATATTAAACTGAGGTATTTGGATTTGATATAATAGATTCTCATGCATGAGTGATGAAGTAAAAGCAATGTTAAATTAAGATTGGTCTGATAGCAGTAAGTGGAATGGACTTAAATGGGAAAAGACCAAATACCGAAATCTTAACTAGAAGTTGCCAGTGACATTCACTCACTCATTCAATCAACAAATGCTTGAATGAATACTATATACTCAGAATTCTACATGCTATGAAGAATATTGTGTTAGAACCATAGGTGGATGCTCTCAATATAATAGCAACTGAAAGACAAGACCAAGGCGAAAGTAGTATGAAATTAGAATGTCTAGAGCACAGGATGCTGTGAGACCTGGAGGGAGAAACAGATTTTTGTGATGTCCCTTGCGGAAACATTTTCTCTCTATGCCTCATTGTTGTAAGATTGTTTGGAAAGGCAGTCAGTTAAGCACTTATTAGATGCTTACTGTAAGCCAAGCTTTATGTTAAAAGCTATGAATATTTAAAAAAAGGCAAAAATAATCTCTGCCCTCAAGGAACTTGTGTTCTAATGGAGTCACTTAAATGATTGCAACTCTATAAGTGGTATTTAGGAGCAGCAGAAAGTAACCTGAGCAAGGGCTTAGGGTTCAGAGGAGAGTGGAGAGAATAAAAAGAGTGGTAGTGATGAAAATTAATGTGAAGCATAAATACGTACATATATAACATATATATATACATACACACATATACATATGCACATATATACATGAACACTGTGTGTGTCTGTGTATATGAAACTTGAGATATATAGAATATACATGCAGGTGTATTTATACATATATCTACATATATTATACATATATCTATTTATACATGTATCTACACAGATGTAGTATGTATGCATATATATGCTTACACATAATACACACATACATAAATACATACATACACACATGCATGCATGCATACATACATAGTGTTCAAGATTGACCTAGCAACAGAGAATGGGTGAATAGAAGGAGACACAGTGATTGTGGTGAATGTATTTTTTGGATATATACTATAATATGCATTCAGACTGAAGGTATTTGAGCCCACATTTTGGAAATGGCCTATCAGGTGAAAGAGAGGCAGAGGCTGGGACCACTTAAATACCTTCAGTCTTGCCAAAGAGATCTGTCCTTTCCCTTTCCCTCTCCCTCCCCCTCTCACTTTGGAGGTTTGGTGGCTAGTCCCACTCCAGAAATATAATCTGAATTAGGTCTTAAACGATAGGTATAATCAATTGAAAAATATGTATTGAAAATTCACTATGTGCATTCTATTTTGCTTGACATGTGAGAAGTAAAGATGAATGAATTGATGAATAAATAAAATCTTGGAAGGATTAACTAATTTATCTTAAATTATGTAAGTAATAGGTGAAAGAGTCTGGACTAGGACCTAGGGCTTTTTATTAAAAATGTCTTTTCCATCTGTTAAAAAAAATAAAGATACATTCTAGAATTTCTCCAAAAGGGGCATGGGGATTCGTTATAAGATATTAAATGAAAGTGGAGGAGAAAAGAGGAAGTCACTCTACTAAAAATGTATGTGAGTCTTAGTTCAGAGGGAACAGATGGCAGGAGTTGGATTCAGGTAAAGACAGTAGTAACCCAGCCAATCTGTGATCAGGTACAGAAGAGGTTAAGTTCTCTTTTCTAGAGAAAGGAGAATCAATAGTAGATTAGTAGGGTGCCTTTCTCCTGTTGTCTCTGGTTTTGAATGATCATGAGTGGCTAAGTATATCAGTGGAATTGG
>CM053627.1:146660761-146777288 GCA_028646595.1 Phalanger gymnotis | reverse complement strand
GGTGGATGGGAAGGGAAGAGGGGAGAGAATTTGGAACTCAAGGTTTTAAAAAAATAGATGTTCAAAAGTAAAAAAGTTTTTTTTTCATGCAACTAGAAAATAAGATGCACAGGCAATGGGGCATAGAGATTTATCTTGCCCTATAAGAAAGGAAGGGAAAGGGGGATGGGAGGGGAATGGGGTGATGGAGGGGAGGGCAGACTGGGGAGCAGGGCAACCAGAGTGTACGCCATCTTGGAGTGAGGTGGGGAGGAAATGGGGAGGAAATTTGTAATTCAAACGCCTGTGAAAATCAGTGCTGAAAACCAAACATATTAAAAATAAATTTAAATAAATAAAGAAGAGGGACTCCTTTTTTGAGTAGAGAAGGGTGACATTTTTCATATGATAATGGACTGCTTTGGCAGTCTGGTGAAGCTTATGGACCCCTTTTTAGAATAATACTTTTAGCTGCATAAAATGTTAAGATTACAAAGGAAACAGTCATCAGAATGTAAACACACACACCACACGATGAGCTCATGCACTAGGTTAGAAATTGCTGCCTTAGAGAGGAAGTTAGGTGGTTCAGTGGCTAGAACACTGGATTGGAGTCAGGAAGACCTGAGTTCAAATTTTGTCTTAGAATGACCTTGGGCAAGCCACTTAACCTCTGTTTGCCTCAGTTTCCTCATCTGTAAAATGAGGATAATAATAGCACCTACCCCCCCAGGGTTGTTATGAGGACCAAAAGAGATAGTAATTGTAAGTTGTTTGGCACATTGTGAGTGCTATGTGAATGTTAGCTATTATTATAATATTAATATTTATTAACAACTAGGTAGCACAGGGAATAGAGCACTGGACTTGTCAGGAAGGCCCGAGTTCAAATCCAGACCCAGACACTTTTTAGTTGTGTGACTGGGCAAGTCACTTAACCTCCATCTGCCTCAATTTACTCATCTGTAAAATGGGGATAATAATAGCATCTACCTCCCAAGTTGTTGTAAGGAGCAATATAAAATATATTGATGATATTTACATATAATAATTGTATATAACAATTATAAAGCGCTTAGCGCAGTGCCTGGCACATTTGTCATTCACTTGTTTCAATCATGTCTGACTCTTTTTCCTCCCATTTAAGGTTTTCTTGAGAAAAATGCTGGAGTGATTTGCCATCGCCTTCTCCTACTCATTTTACAGATGAGAAAACTGAGGCAAACAGGGCTAAATGACTTCCTCAGAGTCGCATAAGCTAGTCAGCGTCTGAGGCTGTATTTGAACTCAGATCTGCGTGACTCCAGCCCCAGCATCGTGCCACCAAGCTGCCCCAGCAAGCACTATATGAATATATTAGCCAGCTATGCAATCCTGTTTCGGTTCATTGCTATATGCAGCCTGCTACCTGCTGGTGAAAGGGGATGGTAGTGGCAGCAAAGAAGATGAAGACTGTCCTATTCTCTGCTTCTTCCTCTCTCCTCCCTACCCGGTCCACTCTTGTCTTTTCTCTCCTCTCATCTCTTTTCACCTCCCCACAGCTCAAGTATCTGCCCTGTTGACCAGTTTCCTAGGGAAATGATCTGCAAGTCCTCTTTCGTTTTTCTCTTCTGCCTGTCTTCCTGTACAAAATGAGGGCAAACCCTTTGCAATCTCCTTTTTCTCCCCTGGCTCTACTCTCTTCCCTCTTGGTCCTCTTCCCTTTCCAGGTTATCATAGCTACCAGCCTCTCCCATCGGCCCGCATTCCTTCATATTTACACACTTTATTTCTCCCAGAGGAAAAGAGACTTCAAGCGGCTTGAGCAATTGAGAATGACTTAACCGTGTGCATGTTTAAAGAAGGTTATTTGTTTCTTGATTAAAATGTGAACTTTTAATTTAATTCAATTTTTTATTTTACTTTCTTCCCTGATGGGTATTAGAGCTCGCTTTCCATTAAATTTTCTTCTTCTTGAGGTAAAAAAGGCAGTATTCTAAAGAGATTACAATAGCTGAGACTAATGATGGTTTAAACATCAGGAATTATGAAACAGAGAAAGCGAATTTTAGGGATGATGCTTCCAAGACAGAATAGCACCTGATTACAACTTGCATGTCATATGAGGAGGGGAGGGAAGGAGTCATTTGGAACCAGAATGGCAAGCTTATGTGTATCATAATTGAAGATCTGGTGCATGAAGAGAGAGAAATTAAGGAGTTTTAATCACATGGGTGTCTTTCTGAGGAGGTCAAAACACTTTGCAGACATCCAATTAATTCTCATTATAGCTTTAAGAGGTAGGTAGGAGATTAGGTATTATTATCCTCAGTTTGAAAATGGAGAAATTGAAGAACTAGAGGTTATAGGACTTGTGCACTCTCATATAAGCTTGTGGTTATAGGGCTAGAGGAAGATCATGCCTCCTGACTTCTATTTTAGTGTTCCAGTCCTCTATAAGACCTTCTGGGAGCTATGGCAATTTGTGAAAGGCCTCCAGGTAGGTCTCTGTAGGCAGCCAAGTGGGGCAGTGTCTGGAGAGACTATTGGACTTGGAGTCAGGAAGACCTTAGTTTAAATTCTACTCTCAGGTACTTCTGTGTGACTCAAGTTTCCTTATCTGTAAAATGGAGCTAATAATAGTACCTATTCCAAAGGCTTGTTGTGAGGATCAGAGGGGATAGCATGCATAAAGTACAATGGAACTGAGCTAGCTATTATTATTGACTATGACAATGCTTGTGTTTTTAATTCCAGAACAAATTAATAACTTCTGACATTTGATTAAAAATGTCCTACTTATGTGATGCTAAAGAAAAAAAAGGGGGGGGAAACCACAAAACTGTGCTTGAGTCTACTACAAATTTATGTTATATAAACTGGAAAGGGCCCCCAGATTATGGCAAAGTAATCCTTTTTTTCAGGCAGCCAGGATTGTGACTTGCCCAGGGTCATAAAACTATTAAGTGTCTGAGATTGAATTTGAACTCAGGTCCTCCTGACTCCAGATCCCGTGCCACCTGGCTGCCCTTCAAAATAATCTTTTTTGTACTTTCTGTATCAATTGACTGTTTTACTCACCACAGAACATTGTTCCAAACCTTTTTAACTCCACCTTAAATATTCCGCAGCTTTTCTTGCCTCCCCGCCCAACACTCTTTCAGCTGAGAATCTCACCTTATATTTCACTGAAAAAAATGAGGCTATTCCATGAGAGCTCCCTTTTTTCTCCTATTTCTCATCTCATATCACTCAGATGCCTTCTGCCACTATCTCCTCTTTCACTCCTGTTTCAAATGAAAAGGTGGCCCTTCTTGTCAAGGCAAACCTCTCTTCATGTAGTAGTAAACCCATTCCATTTGGAAGTCTCCATCAAATTGCCCATCCTAGCGTTCCTACTCTCTCACAATTTCTCCTTGTTTTCTGGCTGTTCCCAATAGCCTACAAATATGCTCATGTATCCCCCATCCTCAAAAAACCCTCCTTTGATCTGTCTATCCCTGCTAGCTCTACGTTCTAGGTCTCTCCTTCCTTTTGCACTTAGTTCCTTGAGAAAGCTGTCTACAATAAGTGCCTCCATTTCTTTTCCTCTCATTCTCTTCTTAATTCTTTGCAGCTGCCTGTCAACCTCATTCAACCAAAACTTCTCTCTCCAAAGTCACTAAGGCTAAAAGTCTTAGTTGTCTTTTCTTAACCTTCTTCCTTCTTGACCTCTGTAGCTTTTGGTGCTATGGACTCCCCTCTTCTCTATATTTTCTTCTCTCTAGGTTTTTGTTTTAAATACTACTTCTTTCCTGGTTATTCTACCTATCTGACCACCCCTTCTCTGTTTCCTTTGCTGGATCTTTATCCATGTCTATCCATGTCTTGCATGCTAATTGTGGGCGTTAGTCACATGTTAGCATTTTGCCAACATTCATTTTGCAATTAACAAATACGACATGTATGTATGTATGTATATATGTATTTATAAAGCATGTGTGTATGTATGTATGTGCTAGGGACCGTTAGGTGCAAGGGATACAAAAATCTGCCTTCAAGAAGCTTAGGTTGATACGGAGAGAACAATATGTACATGTTTAAACAAAATTTATGATAAAATAATTTCTGGGAGGATGACACTAGGAAAAACCAACATAAAGGTTATTTGTCAAGAGTTTCTCTTTCACCCTTCCTCCATCATTTCAACCTCTTCTCCACTCTTTGGTCAAAATGTGACCTTTCTTCTCAAAAAAACCAGCCCCATCTATGGGTCACTCTCTCTAGCAGATGCTTCCATTGACACCCTTCCCCATCTTCAGTCTCTTCTTAACTACTGATTCCTTCTCTGCTGCCTATAAACTTACTCAAATATCCCTTAGCACTGTCTTGGACCCTCTTTTCTTTTCTCCACTGTCACACTTCACTCTCACATCACCTCCTGTGAGTTTAGTTGCCATCTCTAAGTAGATGATTCTGTATCTAGGCCCAGTCTGTTGTCTTAGCTCTAGTCCTGCATCAGAAACTGTCTCTTGGACATTTCAAGCAGCACATCAAGAACAAATATCTTTTCACCAAAACTCACCCCTCTTCAGAACTTCCCTATTACTATAAAGGGTACCACCATCCTCTTAGTCACCCAGGTTTGCAATCTCAATATCATCTTAAATTCCACACTCTCACTCCCCATCTACTTAATCAGTTTCCAAATTTTGTCATTTCTAGAATCTGTTCCCTCCTTTCCACTCACACTGCTACCCTCTTCCCACCCCAGGTCAAGCCCTCATCACTTCTTCACCTGATCTATTCCCAAAGATCTCCTATTTTGTTGCTCAGGCTCAAGTCTCTCTCCATTCTCATCAATCTTTTACACAGCTGCTAAAGAGCTTTCCCTAAAATGTAGGTCTGATCATATCACTTCCTGTCCCCCTCCACTCAGAAACCCAGGGACCTTTATTACCTGTAAATATAAACTTCTGGTCATTTAAATACCTTCACATTCTGAACCTGTCTTGCCTTTTCGGGTTTATTTTTTGTGAATTATTCTCCTCCATGCATTCTGTGATCCAGCCGTATTGGCCAACTCACGTGCATATACACACAGGTGCACACAGGTGCACACACATGCATAATACTACATCTGTTATGTCCTTGCCTTTTCACTTGCTGAAGGCTTAGAATGTACTCCTCTTTTATCTCTACCTCTTGCAATACTTGTTTTCCTTCAAGGCTCAGCTCAAGTAGCATCTTCTACATGAAGCCTTTTCTGATCCCTGAAGACACTAGTGCCCTCAGCCTCCAAATTGTTTTCTATCCATTTTTGTATAATAACATGGCAAAATAGATAGAGAGCTAGCATTGGAGCCAAGAAGAGCTAGGTTAAGTGTTGCCTCAGAAGCTTACTGGCTGTGTGACCCTGGACAAGTCCCTTAACGTCTTAGTTTTCTAAGCAACTCTATAAGATTCTAAAATGCAAAGAGAGTGCCAGCCTGCTTTGGTAAAAGCAGTTTCACAGGCCAGGACTTCCCTATTCCAAAGAATTTACAAAATCTAGTCTAATGTGGGCATGTTATCTCTGTGAGAATGTAAGATTCTTGAGGGCAGAGACTTTTTAACGTTGGTCTTTGTATCTCTAGAGCTTAGCATAGTGCCTGGCTCATAATTGATTCTTAATAAATGCTTATTTATGTATTCTATAATTTTTACTTTTGGAGAGTTTCCTGGGAACAGTTAAGTGACTTGCCTGTGGTCACATGGCTAATATGTATCAGAAGCAACATTTTTGTGTTTCTAAAGAACTTCTTTTGCCAGATTCATAATTTTATTCCATCAGATTTGTAATTCCTTGATTGGCCTTAAAGACTCCAAAACTCACTTTTAAACCAGGCTCACAGTCTTACAAATTTAATTTACTTACAATCTACTCCTTAGCTTACTATTCTGCCACAGGACTTATGTGTAACATAGTGCCTTTGCTCAGGGGATCATTTTCCACCTGAAATGCCTTTCCCTCTTCTATCTATCAATCTGTGGTTTTTAACTCCTTTAAAACATGTCACTTTACTCGGAAAAATCCTTTACATAGCTATAGCACAATCATCCTATTGATACTGGATTAATTAAATTGAATAACTTAGATATCACTTTGGAGGTACTATTAAGATGCTTTTTGAAAAAATCTACATGCTATGTATATTCAATTAGATTATCAGATCATTGAAGGCAGGACAGCCCTCCTTTCATCTTTTTTCCCCTCCCTGTAGTGCCTAGTGTAATGCTCAAACAGCTGAGTGCTTGGATAAATAAACATTGTTGAAGGACAGACTTTCCTTAAACTGAGTTAGCATCAAGAAATCTGAGAGAGAGTGAAGTTTTCTTGGAGATAACTGGAAAAACAGAGGTCAAAGGTGAAGAGATTTAAGAACCATCCACATAATGATAGTCGTTATGCCAGATGATAGCCCTAGCTTTTCTTAAACCTTTTCATGCAAATAAATGTCCAAATGTCTCTAAGCATTTTCATTGTTTTTTTTTTCCTGTATGCTTTTATAAGATTGGTTATGCTTTTCTCCCCAAGAAGGGTGACCCTAATTGAAAGGCGATAGAATACCATAATTTCTATAATGTATTATATTTTCTTATAATATTCTCCAATTATGGGAAGCTTCAAGATAGTCCCTGTAAACTAACTCTCTCATGAACTGTAATTCTAAAAATGAAGTCATCTTATATCTTTTTTCTTCTTATGACATATTGTCAAATTTTCAGCCACAAGGGTGACCAATATGTAAGGCTCAAAGACAGATCCCAGGTAGTCTGTGAAAAATGCAGAATAATTTTAAATCAGAAAAATAATTTCATGTGTATTTCAGTTTAACAGGGAATAAAACCATGCTGAGAGATGTCTTTATTCCTTATGAGAATGGGGAAGGGGGAACCTAACTAGGAATTGTCCACCTATCTTAGCTATTATAATTAACTAATATTAAAAATGCATGGTCAGAATAGAAAAATGATATTATGTTATGTAAGTGATGTAATTATGCTTTTCTGTTCCTGCATGAAACACTATGAAATGCAATTAAGCAAATAGGCACTCTTCAGTTGTGCAAAGTAGTCTGAGGGTCTCCACATGCTTCTCACAATAGACTAAAAATACTGTAAGGCATGAGAATCTCTTAGGATAAATAAAACATGCAAACTATTTATGGTAATACTTAATTCATTCATTTGTACTAGAAGCATGGAATAGTGATTAGAAGGCAGGTTTTAGAGTTAGAATGATTTGGGTACACATCCTTCTTCTGATACAAAAAGGTTGTGTGACCCTGGAGAACTCACTTAATGTCACAATGCTCCCTGGAAACTCTCTAAGACTTATAAATGAGTTACTGATCTGCAGAGGTAGAGAGAGGGAGTGTCCTTATTCAAAGCACCCTACACCAGTGAAATCACAGATCCTAACCAAAAAAAAAAACAGTTAAAAAATTTAGATATTTCCCTGAGACACAAAAGCATCTTTAGGATTTGTCTTAGGCATATTGGAACTGAAGGGTCCTAGTCTAACCTTCCTGTTTTAAAGATGAGAAAACTGAAGAACACAGAGGTTAGGTGAATTTGAAATTTTCTAAAGATAATCCAGCCTGCTCTCTTCCTCCAATTCTGGGCTAAAATGATTCTCCATTTTCAGAATTTTCATATAGCTATTGATACCCTACGTGTGTGTTGTCTCTCCCAATAAACTGCAAGCTCTTTGAGAGAACCGGACTGTCATAATTCTTTATACACCCATACATGTATACATTACACACATTTTATATTATGCTATTGCATGGATAATCAAAAATTTGATCTCTTAGTATATGTAATAGTGAAATAATTATCCTTACTCTAGATGAAAGTTTACATGGTTAACATGATGGGTGATGGGAGTGATTCACAGTTCATCTATTTTTGTTTTATTGTTGGTACCACAGGAGGCAGGACAATTAGCATGGGAACAGGACAGCATTAGCTCTTGGTAATAACTGCAGCAGTACTTTTTAAACCTATACACTCATGTATAATATACACATATGTATATATATATATACATATGCATATATATATACATATTTATATATGTTTTTGCATGTTTCTGTATCAAGGTTGGCAAACTTTTGTTTCATGATTCCCTTTAACATCTTTACCATAGACTCTTTGTCCATCTATCTGTAAGTTTGAAATTAGGAGGACTTCTTTCATTGCTTCCTGAGTGATAGAGTAGACAGAGTGTTAGAGTTGGAGTCAGGAAAATCTGAATTTGAATCCCATAGTAAACACTTACAAGTAATATGACTCTTGGCAAATCACTTAACATCCTTTTCAGCCTCAGTTTCCTCATCTGTAAATTGAAGACCTACCTCACAGAGATCGAGAGAGGGACTACCTTCCTCATCAACACCAACTTCTGATTAACTGCCACCAATAGACTGGTATAGGAGCCCTGGGAATAGCAGTTCTCACCTCGACTACCATTCTTGATTTCAGCCAAGTCCTTGAAATCATGATATGGGTAGATGACTTCTTAGGTAAGGGCCAGCCATTACTACCAACTGCTAACCAACTGCCACATACAAGCAGGCATGCCTAGCTGAGGTAGTGGGGCACCCTGAGGGAGAGAAAGGAGGCAATATGTAGAAAGTCAAACCAACACCACCACCTTGACCACTGTTTTCCCTCAGATCTTGATGGGGATAGCCCAGGATTCTGAGATCAGAAGTCTTAGAAGTAGCAGTGCCCTTTAGGGCACTTCTTGTCCACCAGCTTCTTGTCCACTCCAAATGGCTGTTATTATGAGGGGAGAAATCATTGTGGAAAGGGAGCCTGTCTTCCTCTTCACCACCAGCATCAACTGCTGACCAATTGATACCATAAGGCAGATAAGTGCAGGAGCTCTGCGAGTAGATTACCCTCCCACCCCTTACCCCCAACACCACCAGTCTTGCTTCCAGCCTAGTCCTCTCCATCATCACCTAGGAAAGCGAAGCTACTTCTGCGGAGAAAGTTCCAGCCATCTCACTGATTGCTAATCATCTGCCATACACAGGGTAGGCAAGTCCACCTAGCTAAAATAGCAAAGCACCCAGAGCAAGAGACAGGAGGTAGCATTTACCAGGCAAGTCAAACCACCACCACCACCTTCACCCTCATCTCCCCTCAGACTCTAATGGAGCTAGACCAGGATCTTAAATCCAAGAACCTTTGGAATAATAATACTTCTAGCCCAGGGTCCTCAGCCATCTTCTTGGGAAGCAACCTCTGGGAGCAACCTGGCAACTGCTCATACAAATGCTGCAGCCACTGTACTGAAGACCTAGGAAAAAAAGTCCTCTTCATCAAAGTCTTTGGATCTGTCAAATGGTTCAACATCAGAAAATGATATAACTTTATCAATGTAAAATGATATTAAAGAAGAAGAATTACTGTCTGCTTTGCTATTGCACCCTGAGGACCACTGGGTCTTTCCATCAGACTTATAGCTAAAACTTTACATATGTGTTGTCTTCCTCTTTGAGACAACTGGACTGTCATAATTTTCCATTTGTATCCCCAATATTTTATCACAGTACTTTGCGCTCAGTATGTGCTTAACAAGTGTTTCATTCATTTATTCATAGAATCATTGTGAGGGTTACATGAGATAATGTATGTAAGTGCTTTGTAAACCTTAAAGTGCTACATAAATGTAGCTATTGTTGCTAATTATCATTATTACTACTACTACTACTATTATTTTGGAAGGAATTGACTAGCCAATATCACTTCTGGATATCTTTGTAACCAGCATAGCTAGTTCTTCAGTGAAATATTCCATTGAAATGCAAATATTCAATATTTTAATTGGGATATCTTTACCTATGGTCAGAATAATTTAAAAATCTTTTTAGAGTCCCAGGAAAGATCTTTTAAATGTTTGATTAATTTTTTGTGCAGTAATGCTGAACCAAACTTAGCATTTTATAGTAAAAGACCTAGTCAGGCACATATTCATTTCCTTAATCTATTTCATTTGAGGAGAGAAAAATGAAAATGTATCTCATTCTTCCCATTCATAGGTTTATTATATGTAATCCTACATAATCCATGACTAATGTGTGGCATTTAAAATTTTTAAGTGGAAAAAAAATTTGTGAAGAGTTGACTTTGGAGGCAACCCAGTTAAAAATGTTGCTGCCATTTTCTTTCATTAGATTTTCAAAAGATATGAGCAACTAATATATCTTGTGTTCCCTTGATGTGTGGAAAACATTTGGTGTTTAGTGGCATCAGGTTTTAGAGATATCTGTATGGTTGAAAGGTTATGCATTTGATTGGCCAAAATGTATTTTTTTCCCTCTCAAATGGATGTATTATTTCATTGATGAAGTTGCCTACTTTAATCAAACAGATGTAGATCCCACTACATTCTTGTCTACTTATACTGCTCAACTCTTTTCCATGTCTTCCTCTGTTTTCCCTGGAGAGTGGGAGCCCTTCCTCACTTTCTCTATATTTCAAGGACATCAATGGAACATTTAGTTGCTCTGTCTGTCATTGCTCATCTTCACTTTATGACCAGCCTATCTTCTTTTCCTAAATACATTTAATCTCTGATGTCATTCTTTACTTCTTGTTCATCATTTGTTTCAAAGAGGATCAACGACATCATGGGGTAAATTGGATTTGAGTAAGGCAAAGTTGCACAAAGTTGTCAGCCTCACTCTTTCTTCCAGAGTCATTGAAGTCCAGTGGCAAGACAAAAATCAGGATGATTGGCGATGGCCCAGGATGCAGTGGATGACCCTTTGTCTTTGCTGTCTGACGAAATTCTAAATGCTTCATAATTCCTGCTCCAGCCATCTTCGTAGCCATTGGAGTAAATTGTTCTCATCCACCCATTCCTCCAGGGGAAGTGTTCATGTGCTTGGGATAGACATTTCCTCAACTCACCAATGGGTTTGAGGTCTTTCAGTTACCCTCAACCTGGTTTAGGCTATGAGCCAAAATGGTTTTATTGGGGTGTGGCTGCTGCACATACTATAGCTTCTTGGAGTCACAGGTGAGAGTTGGGTGAAAAGTGAACGCCAAAGGTGGATTGAAGATCTTGGGATTTTATATGTTGTAGCCTGTGTACAACTATCATGTATCTCTCAATTCCCCTCTGTATTATATTCATTTTCAATTCTTCAGAGACCGTTGTGTGCCATTTTTCACAACCATATAGCATTATCAGTAGAATACTGGTTTTAAACAGGTGGGATTCTGTTTTGGGGAGAAATCTGAAATCAAAAGAGTTTTGCAACTTCCCGAAGACTTTTCAGCTTATCCAATTCCCCCTCTTTTATTGTAGGTCCAACTTGTTGTCCATGTATACTATCTTTCATATCCAACTTCATTCCTTAATCAAGTCAGCAAATGTTCTTTATATAGTTTTTTAAAAACCTGATTTGATGGGTGGGTCAAGCTCTTGAGTCATTATAGTGTACTCTGAGGAGTCACTGCAATTAACATTCTAGGGTTTGATGTAATAACACGTCATCTACAAGCAAGAACGTCCAGAGGATCTCATCATAAATAGAGAATCCCATACTTTGCATTGGACGTTCTCCACTGCAATGGTGTGAGCACTATAGGTGAATATGGATCTCTCTAATTTTTTGCCATGCTTGATATTTACAACTAGAACACTATTAAACAAGATCATTTTTGTTATATTCTTCAAGGAATCTGGTACGGTTCTGATGTAGCTTTAGAATCATCTTGTTGAAAGGGAGTCTTTAAGGAAGCATTTTACTCTATCAAATCAAATGCTTTTAAAAATAATGAATAAAAATAAGTGCAACACGATCTTGTATTCTTTAAATCTTTCAGTCAGTGATATGTTGACAAAGATGTGGTCCGCCATAAAGCACTTGCAGAAGCCAGACTGTTCCCTAACACCCACATCATAGCTGGCCTCAATACCTGTGGAAATGATTCTCACACAAAATTTATATAAATGTGAAAGGTATGTAGCACAGTAGTTGTTGATGTTCTTTTGATCACACGTGTGTGTGTGTGTGTGTGTGTTGAAGATGTATTTGGTATTAAAGTTTTGGTACTAAAGTTAAAGAATTCTGAATTAAAGAAATCTGAGATTTTTTCCCCACATCTTTGTTGTCTTTCCCGCCTTTGTATACCTTGTGACTGGATCCTATAATGTCTTCACAACCGTCTTACCTCTAGTATGAATCACTGTCACAATTCTGTTGATCTCTAGCCCCATTTATCTTCTTTGGGAAGACTTAAGAGAATCTATGTGATAAATAGGGACTACAACTTATGCCTTTCTACCTTAATGGTGGCAAAATGAGCGAGGAGCATCAGGGAATTTATCATTGGTATTTTGAAACCTATCTATGCAGACAACTGGAGGGAAGGAAGAGAGAAGAACCGAGTGCTTGAATGTAGGTAACTAGGAGAAATCTTCAATCTATCCATCTCTTTTTGTTAGAAGATTAGCATGGCAGGAAGAGGAGACTCTAGAGAAGTTTTTGTACCTTACTGGTATCTAGGTTACAGGTTGATGACAAGGCCACGGGAGGGAAAGTATCTTCCCATCTTTTTAGCAGTCTATTGACAAATTATTGATATCTTTTGTTCAGTATTAAAATAGTTGAACCTCAGGGGCCATCTAGCCTAACCCATACACCAAAAGGGGGATCTCCACTATATTATGCTTGAAAAGTTGTCATCTAGCCTATGTCCGTCAGACTGAGAGCTCTTGGGGAATTTTTTTTGGTCTTTCTTTGTATCCCTAGAATTTAGCACAGTGTCTGGTGCATAATAGGTGCTTAATAAATGCTTGTGAAAGTGTTTTGATTTGCTTGAAAATCACCAAGGAGGAGGAAGCCCCTGGTTTTCAAGGTCATGCATTCTTCTTTAAGGCAGCTCATTTTATTTTTTCTAATTTTACACATAAGCCACCTTACTCCCTAAACTTAGGGGAAAAACCCCTCTCTTATAGCAACAACAAGTAGTTAAGCAAAACTGGCTGACCCAGTGAAATATCTGATAGCATATGCAACATTCTGCATCCATTGTCCCCACTTCTCTTCCAAGAGGAGCAGAGTGTATTTTATCATCTGTCCCCTATATTAGGCATCTTGCAGGCCATTTTGGCTCACACCTAAAGCTGCCTCTAAGGTCCAAGGAGAGTTTGGACTCGCTCAAAAGAAGATAGTGAGTTGGGTCATTTATTTTAGCCATCTTGTTCAAGTGATCTGGTTTTGTGTTATTCATCTTTGTATGAATAACAAGGAGTTGACTAGGTTTGAAATAAGCCTAGGTGCATACCATTCACCGAAGACATTTAAAAAAGTTTAATAGCTTCACAGTGGTAACAAGTCACTAATTTCCTTTCTTGCTTTGTACCACACAGAGCCGATTAGAATAAAACGACCATTTTGAAATCAAAGAAGAGGGCTACATGCTTAGAACTCTAAAAGTTACAACAATAAATAGGCTATATGAGTTCTGAATTAAACCTGGGTAGTCTTTACATTTCTATTAAGTGGGAGGTGAAGAGAAGGAAGTCAAAATGGCATAATAAAATGGATTCCTAAAATAGATGATTAAAACAATATAAATGAATGACCCTGAGGGGAAACATGGATAGTGATAGAAAAAGTCTGAAGATTTAATTTTTTTTAAAAAAGCTTGTTGTAAGACTTTACACAGCTACTTACATACTTTTAGTCAGCATTTTGACACTTGCTACCTAAGCTACAAATTGAAATAAACAGTTTTCTTACTCTCTGTTATATTCACAGCAATCACAAAGCTGTAATAACTTCAAGGCTGACAAAATATTGTTAAAGGGTAGAAATATCACAGGTTGAATATATTTCAGAGGCTGGAGAAAATAGATTGAATTGGCTTAAGTTATAGATGGTAGCAACAAAATAAATGTATTTTTTTTCAGGTGCTTATTGAAGTCTGTGAAACATGTCAAACTTTAGCCAGCCTTCATTAAAATGGTGATTGTTAGGTCAAATAAAAGCAAAATAATACAGTCATGGAAGTGAGCACATGCCTGGCATCTAAAAACTGCTCTCTATAGGACACAAGTGAAACCCAGGTTTAAATTCTGCACCTCTAAGCAAAAACATGCACACACAGACACACAAACACACATATACACACATACAAACTCCTTTGTAAAAGCTTTTTAGATCTTGTTAAGGGTAAAAGAAAAAGCAGGAGCAGTAGTTGGAAAGAAAAAAAAAGAAAGAAGGGACCGATTTTCTTCTATTGTTCTTCATCATCTTTTCTAGTTTTTTTTCATTCAGGCAAATGCCAGCCTTAATAACAGAACTTTAGCAGATGAGTACTCATATCAGTTCTTCAGGGTGTTGTAAGTCTCTTCTGTTGGTATTCCCCAAACAGATCACAATCCTTCAATAACTTAGTAGACAGCCTTTATGAGATTCTACAGCTGAGATATTCTTCATTCTGTCACCAACCTGTTGATGAGACTCTTTGAATTTACCTATACATGTCCTTGGACAAGAGATGTACAATCTATGATTGCCCTGGGCTTAAAATTTATCCAGCGTGGAAAGACCTTTCAGAGCTTGAATTCCACTGGTCTTCCCTTTAAGAGCTTTTGCTTCAGGTAGTTTTATGGCTTGTTAGAGGCAGAGAAAAGATCTGGCTATCATGACCATTTTCTCTACCATTTAGCAGCAAATGTTTTCTGAATGGAATATTTTTCTGGTCATGGCAGTGTCAAAAAGATAAAGGACAAACCAACCACACAAAAAATCTTCTATATCTTAATCTATATTTATTGGAAGAATATTTTTGAGATTAGTCAGGTGATCTTTAGCTTAATGGTTAAATAAAGGAATCTTACTACTGATGAGAACCTGGAGTGCTTTCAATTTGGGGATATATTCTTCCAAACCTGTGGATTATCTGGCTTGGCTGATCACTATTGATCCAATCATTTAGAGGCTATCAGGGATATAGGTCCACAAAGAAAGTAGCAGCCCAAAGATTAAAGCTCCTGGCTCTTTCTTACATTCAGAAGAAACCTCATCTTCCCACACAGGCTCAATGTTCCTGGTAATTTTCCCTACCTCTTGATTTTGCTTTAGATGTTTTTAGCATTTTAGCTGGTGAAGAAAGAAGGTGTTACTTGCTGCCCAATACCCAAATATATGATGTGGGATCATTGAGCATTGTAGTTGGTTGAGAGGGTACAAAGCAGGAAAAAACAGAAAAACTGGGCAGTTGGTCTGCCTTGGCCTGTGGATGGTCTTGAAAGTTTATTATATAATGTATAGAGATGGGGACCTGTGTCCATGCCTTTGGAGGTTGCTTATCCAAATACCTATAACTCTTTTTTGTGTGAGAATCATAGGAAAAGGGACTTTTCTATAGCTGTAGTGTATAAGGAGTAAGTTGATAATAACAGCAACAAAACCCCAAAGCAACAAAGATGGCATTGTCTTTCCATGATAGGAGCGTACAACATTTCAACTCTTCCAAGGTGATCTACAAACTATTAAGCATGTGGTATAGGCATAGAAAATATATTAACATTCACTCAGACCTTTATTCACTATTTCATATATTGGGGTGTCTTGAAGCCATGATGATAAGTTTGGAGGCATGCATAAATTGCTAAAAATGCTCCTTTAAAAACACAAGGTCACTTTCTGGCCAAAACAAAGTGTAAAATCTCTAGTGCATTAGTAAAGGAGCAAGATGACAACTCTTTTAAATTCAGGTTATTTATATTAAATAGATATTTTACATATATATATATATACACATATATATATATGTATAATGCTTTATGAAACTTTAGAGGTCTTGTAACAGTATACAAATATTCCCCTCTTGAATTAGTCACCAAAGTTACCACTTCAGTCTCTGGCAGCTCCAAGCTTCACTGAAGCTGATTAGGTAGTATCATGTTTATAGACATTTTAGACTCATTTTCATTCCATTCCTATTAGCTTTGTTTGGAAATCTCTGTAAGTTGGAAAACTTAGATTTTGGGCTATGTTCTCCCAGCTAAAAAATAGAACAGAGTAGGAACAAATGAGGTAATTTATGTAAAAAGCTTTACAAACTTAAAGTACTACATAAATACTAGTTGCTATTATCACTATTACTTAATTATTATGTTTTTAAATGGCAGTTGGATAGAAATATTCTGAGGACAAGTTGTTGTCCTGCTATTATTCTTTTATATTTAATATTCTGCAGATAATTGAGCAATTGGATAAAGTGATTTTTTTTGGCAATTGAATAATTGTAATTGAATAAGCTCATTGTTTATGGACTCATTAAAAATATTTTCTTAACAACTCCAGAAGCAAACAGGATGACATTTATTTCATTCAATTCTGCTATTATTTTAATTTCTTTTACTAGGTATTTACATTTTGAAAGCCTTTCATTCCCACATAGTTTGGGGATTATCAATATTTGGCATGGTGACATGTATTGATAATATTCTTAAATTTTTGTGGATTAGTTTTATGTTTAGTTGGTTGTGACCAACAGTTCTGGTTGTAATAATACCCTGGTTCTAGTACAGTTCATTTGCTGAATTACCAAAAGTATTCCATGCAGTTCTTTAATGTCTTAGACTCCCCTTGGCTGTTACACGTATGTCATATTTTCATTTTCTAATAGATGTGTTTTAAAATGCTCCATGAACCTATCCTATAATAAAGCACTCAAGATTGCTTCAGTAACAGGTCATTGGAAAGTTATTCTATTTTTTCCCTAAGAATGCTTCAAATGCCTCTTTTTAAATTGAGTATCCATCTTTCTTTATTGATTAGACTCAGGTTTTTCAGGCTATCTCATTTTGTGTTACCTTTGAGCTCTTTTGCTTTTGGGAATATATTATTTCATTCCCTTCTGTGGTTTCTTGTGGGTACAGAGTAGTCTCGAGTAACTTTTCTTTTTATGTGAAATTCTTTCTCTTGACCACTTGAAGAATTTAATCTTCATTGGAATTTTTAAACTTAGCCATCATGCTTTGTAGAATTTGAAGCATTGTCTGTTCATTTTCTCCCCCAAGCAGGAGATAATCTGTGAGTTTTTTCAACTGGCACTTTGTTTTCTTTGTTCAGAAGTCCTGGGAAAGTTTCTTATATCAATTCTTGAATTATAGTGTTCTGATTTTTTGACCTGTCATATTTGTTGGGTCAGCTTATGATTTTAAGTTGTCTGTCCACATAATTTCTTCAAGATCAATGGCTTATGCTAGCACAGAGCTCATGTATTCATTTAACATAATTTTTTTTGCTTCTCTTCTTTCAGATTGTCTTATATTTGTATCTCCAATTTGTGCTTGTCTCACTTCTTTGGAGTCTAGCTTTTCTATTCTATTCTATTAATTATGTGCAATAGTTCTATTCTATTCTGTTAGTTATGTGCAAGCCATAAATTCTGCCATTCCTCCCTGTCCCCCTCCACCCCTTTTCCCTTTAGATTCTCTTGAGTTATTCTGGAACACCTGGTTGCAGTTCCATATTCTCTGGGGAATTCATAGTGTTCTGTATTTTATCAGATTTTGCTTCAATTTACTTTGTTTTGCAATATTTAGTTAGAGAAGTCTGTATTCTCTTGGATGCATTGGTCTTTATCTTCACTATTGATTTATTTGCTTGTGTTCTAAGTTTTTAACTGAAATTTGCTTGCTCTTGAGACATTAAGTGGCTTTTGTCTTTTTTCTTAATACTTCCTTGCCACTCCCCTCTCACTCCTTTTTTCATCATGGGTTTGCCCCTGGGGATGGACCTCAAAGGTGTCTCAACTTACTCCCACATTCTGGAATTTACTTTTCAGCAAGCTTAGACTCTACCTCAAGTAATTTTTTTGGGGGGGGATATAATTGGTTTGGATTGTAATGGAAATGGAATCCTCTTGGATTCTAATCCCCTTTCCTTCAGGCCTTTTGTAACCATGCATTTTGTCCTGCTACTCTATTTCCCTTTATTCTTTAGTTTTATGTCTGGACTGAACCAGTAACTGTTGCTTTTTACTGGGCTGGGGGAAGGTTGGTGTAGGTGTTCTGGACATATGGGGTTCCCTGACCTAGGGACCAACCCAAGTAAAGGGAATCAAGGTCTTCCCCACTTCCAAGGCTTTCTCTTCTCCTTTCTTGACTTTCCCTGATAGATTTCTGATGCTTCACCTGTTTGGTAATATAGGCTTGAGAAAGGGCAGGGGTAGGGTAGGCTGGCAGATGATACAATTCTAGGGCAATCCCTCAGTGGTGAGAAAGCACAAGTTCATAGGTTGGTTTGTGTACATCAGGGCTGTCCGAAATATGGCCTGCGGGCTGTGTGGCCCACAGTGTGATTTTATGCAGCCTGCCTGTAGTTTTTAATTTTTAGGAGTGGAATAAGTAAAATAATAATTTGCATGGAATGCATATTAAAGTTTTAAAATTCCATCACTAATAAATAATCTTGTTGACGGTCAATTTTCTTTGGTGTTTTGAAGCAGTATTATGATCAGAACACATTGCATGGAATTTTCAATTGATCTGTGGGATGAGTTGTGTCTGTATGATGCAGACTAGTCAGTATGTACCTATCTTTATACTGTTGTGCTGTCGCTTAGTTGTTTTGTGTTTGCTTTCACACTTCACACCTTTGCCTGTCATATTGATGACGTGTGTTCTCCCACTTTCTATTAATGTACTGTATTTTTTATTCTGGGTGTGGTCCTCGAATAATTATTTTAATGCGGCCCTAAGATAGCCTAAGGTTGGACAGCCCTGATGTACATGGAGGCTAGTAGAAAAAGAATGCTGAGTGAGGGCATTATAGATTACCATTCTTCACTGTTAGTTCACAAGACCTTTTTGATCTTTATGCTTTCTTGTCCTATAGATTAAACTGTAATTTCTCTGCCTCTGTGACAAAATTTATATTTTTTGGGAGTTATTGGGTACTAGAAAAAAGATCTAGTCTTCCATCTTGTTGGACTCACGACCTCCAAGCTCCTCTGTCTTTAGTGGATATGCATTTATGTATACAAGCAAATCAGTGTCAATTTTACTTTGTTATATTCAATAACTTAGCAGTGGGAGGTAAACATACATGATCGTACTGATTTCAATCAGTAAGAAGAAAATACAGTAGGAATACTCATCAATCTCTAAGTATAATAGAATATCATGGAATGTAAATCCTTTAAAAATTATAGGCTCTGGTAGCAATGTTTTCTTAATTTTTTTTACACTGTTCTTTTACCCAGATGCCTACTGACAAAGTATATAATGATAAAAAACCTCTAGAACTGGAGATAATTATTTATTAAACATGGATGAACCGGAAGGGACATCTAGGAATATCTCTTGAACTTGTTGATTTGAGTTATTAGATTTTCAGATTAGACTGTATGTATTATAGTGGGATTTCATGTAGCTCACCTATTTGAAGAGTGAATTATTAGGGTGCCAAATGTGAGCCCCAAATATCTTGCTTACGTTATAAGTTAATGTTGATCATTGATAGCATGAATCCTAAACACCTAGACTTCAACACTAATCCACAAACTAGAGGAATACTTTGCAATTCAATAAATCTTTACAAAAACTTGGTTTGGTATGAAGGAGTCTCATATATAATTTGTTTTCTATAAGAGACAGTTTGGCATAGCCCATGGAGATTTCATCTCAATCCAATCCAATAAGCATTTATTAAATGCTGACTAAATGTGAGGCACTTGGAAAAGGAAATAGGAAACTAGTATCTTTGCTAAGAAAATTCCAAATGAAGTCATGAAGACTTGGGACATGACTGAAATGACTGAACAAAAACAATGTTCAAGGCACTGTACTTAGCATTAGGAATAGAAAGACAAAACAAAGAATAGTCCTTGTCCTTAAATAGATTATATTGTGTTCTAGAAAAATATAATCTAAGAAATATTTTTACCAGTAAGTAAACTACTCGATCGGAGATATAATTACTATCTATATTATATAATGCTACAATCAGTTAAAAAAAACAGAAACTAGCAATGGTGTGGACATTTGTCTCTTTTTCCTGCCTACAAACTACTAGATTTTAAAGTACTTTTGTTTTTCATCAAAGGATTGTTAATCTAGAGAGGATCCCAAAGCAAATTGCACTGGGGCCATGATGTATTTATGTATTTGAACAGACAAATATTTCACAGGCATTTTTTATGGTTTGATCAACTCAGGAGCTAGGCTGATGCTTCCATCTCCCCCATGTCCCTTGTATGTTTTTTTATGCATTTTATTCTTCTAGGCGCTATTTTCCATTAGATTGGGGGTTGGGAAGCGATGTAGCTCTTCTGTATTAATCAGAATGTAGTGTACTAGCCACATTAGAACTGGTTTAACTGAGTTCTTAGGCAGCATCAATTATACATATTGTACTCTCAAATGGAAATATCTTGAGTTTAATACCTCCTCTTGTCTCCTTTATTATTCACTGGCTCTGCATTGCTTTTAGACAGTGATTTCATTTACAGTGTGATATAGGTAAAGAACTATTTTGTTATGGAACATAGTCTTGCTTAATACAACAACTAAAGACATCCTTAATTTCATTTTTCTCTAACATCCCTCTTCTAGTATCTAAATGGACAGCCCAAGCATCCAACCCATCACCTCTATTGTAACATACATAGAACCACAGAGACTCTTCATGAACTGGCTGCTCAGATAATGCTTTCTATACCTCTGTCAGTGATGGTATTGGTGGAGGGGATAAAGGGACACTTGGTATGACAGCCTGGTGCTAGAATGCATAGATGGGAAATGAAGGGTAGGATGGTATGACTGCTCCTAGGAGCTGACATTTAGTGTCAGAGGCAAAGAGAGGTATTTCAGGAAGTCACAATAAATTGCCAATTGTATTATGAATTAATATGTTTTGCAATCCAATGCAAAACATAAGTGGGTGGCTTAAACCCGAAGTATGTGTGCATATATGTGTTTACACACACATATATGTATGTATGTATGTTTGTATGTCCCCCCCCCAGATAATGGGTAAGTAATATGTATAATCCTAAGTATAGCGTTGACTTTGCTCTTGTAGTTTTAGTGGCAGCCTATTTCAAGGATAAAATACCCTTTTAATAGGTTTAATAGATTTTTAAATATATTTTTAGGAACAGAAGCCCATGGGATGGAAAAAAAAAACTCAGAGGTCAGCTAGTCCAACACATTCCTTTTACAGATGAGAAAACTGAGGTGAGACCTTTAATAACTTACCTAAGATTTCAGGTTGTCAGTGGCAGAACCAGGATCTGAACCTGACCCTCTGATTCCAAACCAAATACCCTTTTCTTGTAATGCTACTCATCTGCTCCTAAGCATGTGTGTGGGCCTGGGTGTGTGGTCGGGAATTTAAAGAGAGAGGAAAAGCTTTGCCAGTACTTTTTTGTTTCTCACTTAAAGCCTTCCGTCATCTGAATCTGGATGTATTTTCCAGGGAGAGGGAGAGAGACTAGATATGTGGTTTTATTGTATGGGGTCCTTTCAGCCAGCACCTTCTCTCTATGTTCTAATTTTAAAATTGCCTAGAGCAATGAGAGGCTAAGTAACTTGCCCAGGGACACACAGCCAATAAGTGAAAGAGCCCAGGTCTTCCTGACTTCAAGACTAATTTTCTATCCTCTATTGCATTTTATTTCTCTTTGTCTTTCCAGATTGATTTCAAATTACTCTCTAGGACACATTTTATATTCCAGGAAAACTGTTTTACTTGCTCTTTCTTCTACACACTATTCCACTATTCCACCCTCTGGCTCTTTCCCTTCGTACACGCTGTTCCTATACTCTAAATATGCTTTGTTTTCACTCTTGTCTTTTAGAAACCTTACTTCTCCTAAAAGCTCAGCTTAAGTGCCACTTCCAATAAGAAGCCTTTCCCGATGTCTGCAGTGGCCAGCATTCCACTCCAACTCCCAAATCACTTTGTATCTTTTAAAATATATTTTATGTTGACTTAACTTTGTGCATGTTAGTTCCCCTAGGAAGAATGTAAGCACTTTGAAGGCATGTGGTATTTTGTTTTGTCTTTGTATCAACAGTCCCCTACAAGGGTGGGGAACCCAAGGCTTTGAGGCCACATGTGGCCTTCTAGGTCCTTGGGTGCCTTTGGACAGAGTCCAAGTTTTACAGAACAAATGAACAGGTCTTTTTATTAAGGGGATTTGTTCTGTGACATTTGGATTCAGTCAAAGGGCTGTCCTTGAGGACCTAGAGGGCCACATGTGGCCTCGAAGCCCCAGGTTCCCCATTCCTGTGCCTAGTACAATGCCTGACACCTAGCATCTACTGGTGCTTAATTAATTCTTGTTGAATTGGATTGGCTTCAGAGGGTCATTCACAGAAATATATGATAATAATTAATGAGAATGTTTGCTCTGGTGTGGTGGATTTGGGGTTACCCTTGGGGTCACTGAGACTTGTACTAGAGTCTTGCCTTAGACATATGCTAGTTGCATGATTACTGGCAAGTCAGTTAATGTCTCAGTATCAAAGACTTTAGGTTACTGAGAATTTTCCATATGGAAGAGTAGAGGCAGTTTCCACACGTGCTCTAGTCCCTTGCATGGATGAAACCATGGGTCTGTACACAGAACCAAAAAAGAAAACATGATTAATAATGTCTTTGTCCAGAAAAAAACTCAATTCTTATCTAAGAAAACATAGAGAAAAACTGTCTGATCCTTGACAGCAGTTATATTTAAAGCAAAATATATGACATAGGCTATTTTATCATGATAGAGTGCTTCATCATTGATTCATCACATTGTAATAGAAATTGTAGATGTATCATTTTTATTAAATAGTATTTTTCAAGTTTGGATATACACATTCTAGGGCAGGCACTGTACAATACCAAATATCCCCAAATTCTAGCTTATGTTTTAGGACAGAAAGACAATACCAAAATAGAAGTCCACAGAGAAGGCCCTAGGAAGCCACCAGTTAACAAAGCTTTATTAACTATCTTTTTTGTGCCAAGCACTGTGATATATGGAATTTTAAAATACATGGAATTTTAAAACATTGAGAAGATGCTGTAACAAAGGCAGAGGACATGAATGACCAAATGTTCAGAGGCAAAAATCTGTGGGTTTTGTGCAGTAGAAGACATGTGATCATTGAAATAAGTAACAGAGTTGATTTAGAAAAAATAATCATCATTATACAATTTTCTGAATGTTAAATATAAGAATGGTAGCTAATTGACTATCTTGAATTATTTTTCAAACTGGTAACGTGGTTCCAAAAGCCAGGATACCACTATAACTATTCTCCACTTATTTTGAAAAGGCACTTTTCAAAAAGTTTCTATATAGTTCATTTAAAAAGGTGTTAAATAATACTTGAACTATTATGACAAAATCCAAGTTCAAAATCTTTCAAGGTTAAAATCTTGATCACGTAGTTTAGAACCTATTTTTGCAGAATATATGTGAATATTTGTCATATTCTTCTGTGCTTTTTTATAAATGTTCAGTAGTCTCGTTATAACCCAATATAGAGCAGAAGTGAGTCAGCCAATAACGATTTATGATGACTAGTATGTACCAGTCACTTTACTAAGTGCTGGGGATATAAATATTTAAAAAAGAAAGAAGGAAAGACGGTCCTCACCCTCAAACAACTTGCAATCTAATGGGGAAGACAGCACACAAAAGGAAGCTGAAAAGCAAGGGGTGTGTCTGGGGAGGGTACCTGATGTAGAGGCACAGTATAAAAGTCAGAGAAATCCCAAAGTAGTGCAGCCAGTGATAAATGAAATGTTTTCACTTAGGATTTTTCATTAAATGGAGGTTTTGGAGTTCATGGCCTCACCCTCCAATCAGTCACAATGAGGGTGAGTACCAAGGCTGATAGGATCCTGCAGAATGATGAGGATTTTCCAATAATGAGTACTTGGGACACAGTGGAAAAGTCAGAGAAATCTTGAAATAATATAGCCATGTAGCAGATGAGATGTTCAGTTACACAAAGAACTCTACTGGAACCTTCCAAGGGAATTGAGTGATGAAAGTACTTCATAATACTTCACAGGTGGTTTAACCATTAAGGCAGCCTCAGAGCATGAACCCCCAAAAGAGTATTAAATCAAGGTCCCAGTGACACATATACATATAAAACAATATTGTATATTGAGTATTTTTGTTTGCAGTTAGTCAGTGAATAGTTGCATCGACTAGACTGCAATATTAATAGGGCAAAAGTCAGAAGTTCAATCCTGAATTGTTCAGTTAACCATGCTGTAGTTACAGGTAACAATCATAAAGATGAGTGCTTTTGTTCAGACATAAAGAAGCCAAAAGAAGGAAAAGCTGTGCAAATCCACCATGGCTACTAGAAAAGCACCTCAAAATATATCCAATTAACAAGATTAGCAGCATCCTCTTTGAGCACATTCATAAATTTATATGTACATATATATTTATATATATATAACAGGTAGATGTATGCATTGTTATTACTTTTTTAGGTATATATTGATATTTTTCCTTCTTTTTAAATATTTTTCCCCATCACTTGTAAAAACAATTTTTGACATTTATTTTTTAAAAATTTTGAGTTCTAAATTCTCTCCCTTCCTCCCTCTTCTTCTCCCTCTCTGGGATGATGAACAATTTGATATAGGTTATACATGTGCAGTCATGCAAAACATTTCTGTATGAAGCATGTTGTGAAAGAACAAAAAAAGAAATATACGTGTATGTATGTATATACATATAATATACACACAGACGTGTGTGTGTGTGTGTGTGTGTGTGTGTTGTAAGTTGATCTGTATTCAGACTCCATCAGTTCTTTCTCTGAAGGTAGGTAGCATTAATCAGTCCTTCGGGATTGTCTTAGATTGTTGTATTGCTGAAAATAGCTAAGTTTTTCACAGTTGATCATCTTATAATATTACAGTTACTGTGTAGAATATTCTCCTGGTTCTACTCACTTCACTTTGCAACAATTTGTGTAAATCTTTCCAGATTTTTCTGAAAACATCTTTCTCATTTCTTACAGCACAGTAGTATTGCATTACAGCCACATACCACAACTTGTTCATCCATTCCCCAATCGATGGACATCCCCTCAATTTCCAATTCTTTGCCACAACTAAAGGAGCTTCTATAAATATTTTTATATATTTAGGTCCTTTTCTTTTCTGTTTTTTTAAAATCTCTTTGGGATACAGACCTAGTAGTGGTATTTCTGGGTCAAAAGGTATGCACAGTTTTGTAGTTTTTTGGGCATAGTTCCAAATTGTTCTCCAGAGCAGATGGATCAGTTCACAACTCCACCAACAGCATATCAGTATCCCAGTTTTCCCAAATTCCCTCTCTAATCAATAGCGATTTAGAATTTTTTAAATATCACTATAGATAGCTTTGATTTTTTTATCTGAAGACTACCATTCAAATCCTTTGACCACTTATCAATTGGAGAATGACATATTCTTATAAATGTATCACAGTTCTCTATGTGTTTGAGAAATAAGACCTTATCAGAGAAACTTGCTGTAAAAATTTCCCCAGTTTTCTGTTTTCCTTCTAATCCTGACTACATTGGTTTTGTTTATACAAAACCTTTTTAGTTTAATATAATCAGAATTGTCCATTTTATATCCCACAATGCTCTCCTTCTCTTGTTTGGTCATAAATACTCCCCTCATACATATATCTGGCAGATAAATTATTCCATGCTCTCCTAATTTGCTTATGTCACCACCCTTTATATCTAAATCATGTATGACCTTATCTTGGTATACAATGTGAGATGTTGTTCTATATATCTAGTTTCTGCCAAACTGCTATCTAGTTTTCCTAGGAGTTTTTGTTAAATAGCAAGTTCTTGTCCCAAAACCTTGGATCTTTGTGTTAATTGAATACTAGATTACTGTGGTCATTTACTATTGTGTATTGTGTACCTAATCTATTCCACTGATCCATTACTCTATTTCTTAGCCAGTTTCAGACAATTGGAAATGTAGTATGGCTAGGCCACCTTTCTTCACATTTTTTTCATTGATTCCCTAATTTAGGTAGAATTGTCATTTTTATTATATTGGTTCAGCCTACCCATGAGCGATGAGTATTTTTGCAATTATTTAGTTCTAACTTCATTTGTATGAAATGTGTTTTGTAATTGTGTTCATATAATTCCTGGGTTAGTTTTGGCAGGTAGACTCTCAAGTATTTTATATTGTTGATAGTTATTTTAAATAGATTTCTCTTTCTATCTCTTGCTGCTGGGCTTTGTTGGTTAAACATAGAAATGCTGTTTATTTTGTGGGTTTAGTTTATATTTTACATTATATGTGATATATAATGTATATATTTTATATTAAATATATATTGTATATGATATTATTATTTTATATTCTGCAACAATTTCAAATAATTTTTAGTTGGTTCTCTAGGATTCTCTGGTTTAGGTATCTGTATTATATTTGTGCCGTAAAAGGAATTTGGTAGGACTCCTTTTTCTATTTTTTCTTTCCAAATATTTTGCATAGTATTGGAAATAATTGTTTAAGTGTTTGGTAGAATTCACTTGTTAATCCATTTTATCCTAAGGATTTTTTCTTAGGGAGCTCATTGATGGCCTGTTCAATTTCTTTTTTCTCAGATTGGATTATTTATTCTATTTCCTCTTCTGTTAATCTGGGCAATTTATATTTTTGTAAATATTCATCCATTTCACTTAGTTTTTAGATTTCCTGGCATATAACTGGGCAAAATAACTCCTAATAATTACTTTAATTTCATCTTCATTGGTGGTGAATTCATGCTTTTCATTTTTGATGCTAGTATTTTGGTTTTCTTCTTTCTTTTTTTAAAAAATCAATTAACCAAAAAGTTTATCTATTTTATTGTCCCCCCCCCATAAAATTAGCTCCTAGTTTCATTGTTATTATTATTCTTGATGATAGATCAAGATACTAATTGATGATGAATCACTAAATTAGGTCTTGTGAAAAGAATACTCGCTTGGGAATCCAGGGACCTTGACAGGATGTCAATTCCTTGAGGACAGTGATTGTTTATTTTTGTCTTCATACTCGTTAGCTAGCATATGACCTGGCACATAGTAGGTGCTTAATATAAATGCTTATTGATGTATTATTAATTGACCTGGGATCAAGTAATAACTCCGATACCCATTTTGTTATGTGAGTCATATCATTATTTAACTTCTCTAGGAATTAGTCTTTTTATTTTGAAAATGATACAATTAGACTAGGGCTTCTCTAAAAATCTATACATTTTTTAAGTAACTTTTTGTTTTTATTGTTATTCACTTGGATCTGTCTCTTCATGATTCTGTTTGGGGTTTTCTTGGCAAAGATACTGAAGTGGTTTGCTATTTCCTTCTCTAGCTCATTTTATAGATGGAGAGATTGAGGCAAATAAGTGATTTGCCCAGGGTCACAGCTAGTAAATGTCTGAAGGCTGATTTGAACTCAGGCAGAAGAATCTTCCTGACTCTATCCACTGCACCATGTTGCTGCCCCATTTGAGTAACTACTATATACAAATTCTCCTAGGTGGCATGGGGAATAAAAAAAAACATTCACAGATACACATATATACATATCTATAGATATTGATACACACACATATACATACACAGATATACATGTAATGTATGTAGCATGGATATTTATGTGTGGTGCAATTGAATATTTATTAAGAAGGAATTTTATTCAAGATATTACATTAGGGCCTGAGAGAGCTACAGGGATAAATAAAAATTGTCCTTGTTATCTAAGAGTTTACAATATAGTTAGTACAGTGAGATAGCTACACATAAGGCACCTAACAGAATAAGTATGTGATGAATGGCAAATGTATAAAGAGGATAGTAAATACTATTTATGAAGCAGCAGTTGCTTTAGTGTTAACAGAAAGCGCGGAGGAAGGAACAAGGCTTTGGAGGCTGGGTAGGATCTAGGCAAGCCAAGACAACGGAGTAGGATATTCCAGGCTGGACTTAAGGTGTGAACCAAAGTGGCAGAGGAGGGAAAGCCTGAGACATATTTGACTGTGAATAGACAAAGTGAATGAGAGTAGAAGATCCATGTAATGGACAAGTACAGAAAGGCAGTTTGGAAATAGTTTGTTATTATATACCTGATTGGTTCATGGAGCTAGAACTTGAAGGACTTCAGAAACCATATAATAAAACTCCTGTTTTACAGATAAGGAAACTGAAGTCCAGGTGGAGGTTAAATTTTTACAAAGTTACACAGGTAGTTAGCATCAGAGATGGATTTTGAACCATTGTCCAGAGTCAGTGCTCTTTGCCTTGAACTTTGCCCAGCCTCCCTTCTGGGATCCTTGAATACTAGTTCAATTCAATACAAATTTATTAAGTGCCTGCTATATACCCGAAATAACACAGCCTTTGTCCTTAAGAATTTACTGACTAATAGGAAAAATATGCCATGAGTACATATAAGCATAATAAAAGGCATAGGAAATATTAAGGGAATATTAAGACAAAATGCTCTTAAAAATCACAGGATGGAAAGTACATTTTCATCTAGAGAAATCAGGGAAGGCTTTATACTCTCTTCAAGGAATTGAAAAATGAGGTGGGCCTTGAAGGAATGACGTTTTTTTGAAAGGTGGTAATGAGGAAGGACCAAATTTGTGATATGGGGAATGCTCTGAATGAACATACAGAGGCAGAAGAGGGCAGATTGGGAATGGTTCATTCTCTGATTTGCTTGCATCATAAAGGACACAAAAAGGAATCACATGAAATGAAGCTGGAAAGGGAGGTGGGAGCCGGATTATGGAGTTTTAAATACTCATCTAAGGTACTTGGTACTTTCTCCTAAAGGCACTAGGGAATCAGTGAAAGTTTTTGATCAGGGGAGTCTCATGGTTAACCATGTCCACTTCGAAGATTATTTTGCCTTCTGGAAGCAATGTTTCTGTCTTTGTTTCCCAAGGAATGAGGGGTTAATAGATATACCTTTTTAATCCTTGGGGTGCAGATTGGCATTTCCCCTCATCTCAGCTGGCAGCTGGTGAAGAAAGGGCTCCAAGAGAGAGAAGAAAGATAAGCAGTGGCTGATGGGGGTGAAAGGCCCACTGAAATGACAGGGAAGAACTTGGTGACCATGTAACACTACAGGGTTGAGGAGGGAAACGGCGTAGAGGAGGAGGAGGAAAGTGTGTGAATTGAAGAGGGAGGGAAGAGGCCAGGAGCAAATTGCCACATTTTCTTAAATTGAAATATGAGATCAGCATAGCCTGTAATGAATTTCCAATCTCTAATATGGCTTTCTGCTAACTATTAAGCCAGAAAGAGCATTATTTGAGCATCCTATTCTACCGCCAAGATAGCATTGGCATTACTAATATGTAAAAAAGGTAGCGTAACAAAAGCTGATTTATCTGTTAATCAGAAATCTTAGCTAACACTTCCACATGCCTAGAGTTCAGTTGATGTTCATGTAAGATCCAAAATCGCCATAGAACAGAGACTTGAAGTACTGTTGGTGTGGTTTTTAATAGGAAGTATATTTTGTTGTTTTCTAATTCTTTGAAAATTGGTAACCTACATGGTATATACTGTAGACTCTAATTCATATTGTAGGGCTGTTAACCAGAATCTGTAATTAACCAGAGTAATCTATCCTTAAGATGAGTTTATTGTAATATGAAAATGTACATTTAAGCCTTTTATGAGGAAATTGGAGAAGTGGTAGATTAAAAAAGGTCATTTTTATTTGTCTTGCTGGGGAAAATGTTTAAAAGAATGTTATATATCATTACCATTATCTGTCACCTTATCAATATTTATTCCCTCCATCAGTGCAAGTCACAAAAAGTCTGTGTCTTCTAACCAATCACTAAGCATTAAATAAGAGGCTGCTATGTATCTTGCCATTGTACTGAGTGCTGGGGATATGAAGACAAACATGAAACAGTCTTTACCCTCAAGGAACTTACCTTCTATCATTCTGTATAGTTTAAACAAATTATTTCTTTGAAAAGAATACTATTAAACCAGAGTGCATAAACATGGTTCTGGTCAGGTAATTTTTATGATTAATAAATTTTTGTTCATTCATAGAATACTGAGTCCTATAATGGCATTTATACCTTAGATTTATATAGTATTTTACAGATGATGAAGCATTTCAATACATTACCTCATTTGATCATCACAGTAGTTCTGTGAAATAGCCAGGGCAGGTTTTGGCCCACTTTACGGACAGAATACTTAAAGCTTAGAGAGTTTGTGTCATATTCAAGGTCAAATGATAAACAAGTGATGGAAATAGAACTAGTACTCAAAATTTTTGTTTTCTTTGGGTGCTTTTTCTACTATGCAACTCTAAGTATAATGTATCATTTTAGGGTTATATTTTTGGTTCCAGAATCACATTGCTTTATAAAATCTGGCCCTTCCAATGATCAGAAATACCAAATGAAAAGTAGATATGGACCTCGGCAAAGGGCAATCAAGTATACTCTGTGTGTGGCCCATCCTGTAGCTTCCTGTGACTTCCCAAAGCAGAGGAGGAAATTGGTTCATAATACCTTGAATGGGAGAGCATGGGTAAGGGATTTATTTAGCTTCTACATAGCCCTAACTCCAACCTTCACCTTCTTCTCAAATTAACTGACTCATGTTTGTGAAATAACATGGAGAATGAACACTTCTTCTGCTATTCAAGTCCATGAAGTAAGGAGAGCTACTCTAATAACTGAGTCCAGTAGGATTAATTCCGAGTTTGTGAGGTCCTTGTTACATGTCATGGATGTGAATGGTGAATAGAGTAGTTAGGGTTATGATAAAGAAAACAGAGAAGGAAATGTTTCTTCTTGTCTGTGGCTCATCTGTTCCAGATCCTGATTCCTCTGACCCGGGAGGTGGGCTTGCCAGCTTCTCTTCTTCACAGTCCTCGTTCGTCCTCATTTTATGCTTTTGTTCTCTCCTGAAGGACTCTCATCGCTTGACACAAACTCTCTGCTCTTAAAGATCTCCCTCAGCTGCTTGTACAAAACCTTCGACTGTGAGCCTTTCGAAGGCATTGATATGATAATAACATCTAAGATTTATATAGATAGCACTTGCAAGGCACTTTATACATATCTTCTCATTTTATCCTCACAATAACCCTGGGAGGTAGCTGCTGTTACTTACCATCCCCTCTCCCTCATTTTATGGATGAAGAAACTGAGGGAGACAGAGCTTAGATGACATAGCTAGTAAGTGTCTGAGGCAGGTTTTTGACTCAGGTCTTTCCAACTCTAAGTTCAGCAGTTTGCTGCTTTTCTACCTTTGGGTTTTCTTTCTTTTCCTACTTTGACTTATTCTTCATAATAGAAATCTTAGCCAGGCCCCCTTCACTATATCCTTCTTGGCCCTTTATTAGTCCCACTTGACTCACACCATTTCACAGTCCCACTACTCTTTCTTTTCTTTCCCAAATCCCTTCTAAACAGTACCTGCTTTCTTGGAGAGGTCAATGCTCTTGATGCCTGGGTGGTCTCACTTGATTTTTGTCCTTACTAGCATTAAGCAACAGCACGTAGGCAGACATGGGCCTCTTGAGGGATTGAATCTTTTTCTTTGTTACCATCCAGTCTTCTGTGATTTTTGCTTCTTAACCACCTTGGCTTTCTTAACTAGTTTCATTTAATGAAGGCTGAGGCATTGCTGCCAGATCCTCTGTACTCTCTTCATCCTCATCACCAGTGTCAAATGACTTATCAGTCTCATTTCCCTAGGCATCACTGTCATCACTGTCACTAGCATACTCATCTTACATATCAACTTTTCCACACCCTATAGATAGGCATCATATCATCTATTTCTATCTGATTCAGCAAATTCAGAATAATGTGGAATGACATCCTCTTTTCACCCTTAGCTTTGGATGTTGAATTTTCGACATTGATGAAATCCAGCAGTTTCCTATGCACTTTCCTCAACTCTGCTGACTGCATATTGGGTACCATGCTTTGTCTCAATTTCAAAGTCGAAGCTTTGTAATATGTAGAGTTGATAAAGGTGATCTTATCAGATTGAGTTGCACAGGTGATTTGTATATTTGGATGGCGCCCTGTGCCGGTGAGTATACCAAGCACTGAGCTGGCTTGGTAAGAACAGGTGGCACACCAAAGCCACGAAAGCCCTTGGAAGTTTCCATGCACAGTTATCTGGAGATTCACCAGGGCTTTCATGGCACAGGGGAACATTTCATAGAGGGACCCAGCCAAATTCTTGGTGAACTGACATTCAGAACACTTATCTATCTCATTTGCATTCATGTGAGGGTCAAAGAGATACCCTTCTCCTTGGAGAACAGAAGGATCAGGAAGTAGTAGTGAGTCTGGCTCTGTTTCATGGGAGGGTCTTGGCTAATTATAAAGAATATCTGATGCTAGTCCTTTTGAGGTAGCAAGAGGATGAAAAGGTAGCATGGTGGATCTTGTAATCAAAGGTCTTTGCATGAAAGTGCAGGAAAGTAGAGGCAGATGCAAATATGATAATGGTCATGTAACATTAAGCCCTGCAACTCCTCCCAGATGGCCACTCTAGTGGCCTGGATCACATCCATTTTAGACAAACGTATTGGGCAAATGCCTCAAGAGGGTCAATGCTATCTTCTTAAGTCGGCAGTATATAGATAAATACATCTTTTAGAGAGACCTGATCATCACTGATCTGGTGAAACCCCCAGGGTCACCTCATTCTTATTTATAGTGCACTCTGATGCATTGCTAAGGGAGAACCCAAAGACTGATTTCTCACAGATATCAAAAGAAGCAAACTGCTCACCCAAACTTTACCATTTCTGCCCTTCACACACTGGTCACTCTCTACCAACTCTAGACGATGATATAATGTGAAGAGCTCTGAGCTTCTCAAAATCCTGCTCTTGAAGGTCAATATACTTATGGCAGTGGTCATTTTATTTAATAAGAAGCTTGAGGCCATAACTCATAGATGCTTATTGTTATATGCCTTCATTCAGCTCCAGGACCACCTGTATGTTGTTTACTTTTCCTATCTTGAAGCTCAATTGCAGCCAATCATCACCTGCTAGTATGTATCATTGAATTTCACGATCTCTTCCGTGCTGACCTGGCCCCTGCTGGCCTAGGCACTAGATAAGGGAAAACTAAGTAGAACATTCAGAGATTATAGTTCCAAAGAAGTGGGTGAGCTGAAAGAAGTCCTATTAGGATCTAGACATAAGCCAAAAGCTCCTCAGCTTTTAGTTCCTTGTGAGGAATGAACTAGTGTCCTAGACGCTGCAGGGGAGACCAAGTATGAAAGACGTACTTCCCTCAAATAGCTAATGATCTTGTGGAGAATATAAGAAACGGACAAGAAAAACTAAATATAAGAAGTAACTTAAATCAGCATCATGAATATGAGTTTATTATCCTATATCAGTGGATGTCAATACATGAACATCATACATGATTATACAAAAGATGTGTGAGTCCTTGAGTGTGGAGATTCTCTCCAGCAAAGGACACAGAGACAAGCCTATAAATTAGCACACAGGTGCTGGAGATTAGTTGCCTAGAGATTAAATGACTTGCCAGGGGACATCCAGGAAGTATCAGAGGTAGGTTTTGAACCCAGGTGTTCCTGACTCCAAGTCTAACATTTGGTAGACTACAGAAGGCTGCCTCTATATATGAAAAAATCCTACCCAAGTAAAATGCCTTGTGTAGTTTGTTTTGATGTCTTAAAAATTCTTCTCTTTTCACCATTGGATTAAACCATACTTAGTTTAAGCTTGGTCTCTGAGCACTATTGATGATTCTAATTAGGCTTGTCTAATTTACATTGACGAATGTATTTTAGTATTTTATTCAAGAATTGTTTTTCCTTTTTCTGGATGTAGAAGTTGCCATGTTATGATGAAAAAGGGCTTATCATTTCTCAGCAATAATAGGCTGAGTTATTTGGTGAATACAAAGGGATATTTGTAGGCCTGATCCTCTGGGTAAATAACATCAAATCTCATAAAACACAAATTCATTGAATTCTGCCTTATCTCTTTCATATAAAGCACATGATATTCACAGCTGGTTCAGTTCTTAGCCTTTGATTTTTATGCTAGCATATTTCCTCTTTGTGTATGTATGCCAGTTCGGATTGTTGAGCCTCCTCATCATACACATTTATTATTCGTGATCCTAGTGCTCTATTGGTCAAAGTTAATTGAAATAAGTCTTCTTCTTCCTTCTTTTTGCATTTAATATCTCTCACCAAAAAATAACAAACAAAACCAAAAGCTCACATAAATGGTCACCCTAATATTCACATGTTTTTGAGTTGGAGAGTTCACAGAATATTCCTCTCATACAAAGAATGAGCATATAAGCAAAAACTGAGACACCATTCCGGCATGCTATCCCCCCTTTTCCTTTCTCATCCCTAAAGAAAAAGAAAAGGAGGTTGATTTAAGAATTTGACACCAGTACACGTATGCACCCATCGGCATTGTAGAGCTCCCAGAAACATCAAATCCAATCATGGGATGTTCAAAACCATATTTGCTTGCCACAGCAACTGGTACAGTGAACTAATTTCTGTGAGGTGATTGGCCCCTAACCTGAAATTCTCTTCAGCTGCTTCCATCAAAGAGAGTAAGAGTCTTTTTCATTGCTGCAAGGTTAATAGCATTTTCAGATTCTAATCTAGTCCCTGGAAAATTGTCTTTTTAAAAAATTAATCAATAATACTCATTTTTACATCAGTATGTCAAATAAGGGAGAGCTGACTGCATGAGGCATTTCTGTCACTAACTTTCCTATCTTTTCTTAGTGGATATTACTACATGACAAAAGTCAATAAACTCAGCATGCTTTCAGGTTTGCCATTTTGTTCATGCTTTAATTCATTCGTGTATTAGACCCAGGCTTGCAATCTTACTGAGCAAAGATGGAGAATTCCCCTGAAGCAAATATTTTTGGGAAAAGCCTTAAATACATTTTCATGTCTGTATCCTGGCTCATTCACCTAAGGGACATTGGAAAAATGTTCATAGAAACCAATTTGCAGGCACTTTCAGAAAATAAGTAACCAATTAAAATATTAATTTCCAAAATGACCTGGGGGCCACTTAAAACTAGATCTTTTGAAATGGGATCATTTAAAAATGGACCATGTTAGTGAGTTGGGCTGCCTTTTAAATAGCTTCCTAAAATCAAGTGCCAATTCTGTAGAAGAGTCTGTATTTTAGATATCCAATTAAATTCAATCAGATTTAATTCAATTCAACAAATATTTATAGCCTTATCATGTCCAAGGTATTTGCAAGTTCTTGGGTTTTGAAGACAATAATGAAATAGTCCCTGCCTTTGAGCAGCTTACAGTTTACTGGGGAGGAGAATATTGAACTTGGCAGTGATCCTAGAAATCATCTCTGATTGTGTGTGGCATATAATAAGTGCTTGTTGATTAATTGATCTGGTTTTACCCACTCATTTTACAAATGAGAAGACCAAAACTCAGTCCAATGATTTGCCAAAAGTCACACAGATAAGTAATGGGAGAACTGGTGTTAGAACCTGGCACTCTTGGTTCCCAGCCTAGTGCATGTTCCGCTTTGTCATACTCTTTTATTCCTATTTGCATGTGAGTTGCTCCCTTACTTTATTGTGTCAAAAGTTACATATTTGAGGATATTCAAATGTATATAAATACATTTTCTAAGCATTACTACTTAGAAAAGTGGTAGTGCTATTGCCTCATGTTGCTGTGTGGCTGGTAGATTCTGATTCATAAAATGAAATAGATTCAATCATGGAGATGAAGCACTTTGAGATCTTTGGATGAGTGCTACAATAAAAATCCTCTGTTTTCCAATATGTCTAACAACTTCAAATATTTGGGACTTTGGATAGGAAGTATCAAGCATAACTGTCACCATTATGGTGATATAGAGTGTTTTATCAGCCAATGTGATTGAAAAGACAGAATGGAGGTTGTTTTAATTGCTTTTTATTTATATAACTTCCCAGAAGTTATCTAAATTTCCTGGAAGGCTGTAAACTGTTAGATTATGTGAGGATACTTTGGTTAGAGTGTACTTACATTGTCTAGTTTATAACAGTGTGGCAGAGGGGTAAGAGTGCTAACTAGGGTGTTAGGAAGTCCTGTGTTTAAATCTCATCTTAAACACTTACTGGCTATGTCATCCTGGGCAATCTCCTTACTCTCTTTGTGTTTCTGTATACTCATCTATAAAATGGGACTAACAATAGTGCCATCTACAAGAGTTGTTGTGAGGATTAGATGAGGTAATTATACACTTGGCAAATCTTAAAGTACTATAAATATCCACTGATACAATAATAGCTAGCCATTATGATTTTTTATCAACTTCAGTAGGAATACTTTAAATCAAAGTTGATCAAAATTCCCATTGATTGCATCACCTAATATGTGTGGGGTGACACTAATTTGTGTGTGCCTTCTTTTTTTCATTCAAAACACCTAGTGCCCATCTACTCTGGTCTCCCTTTCACTGAGAGGAGTCTTTGTTTTCTTCTTGGACTTTCAATCATTTAAAAATATATTGATTGAAGAGTATATAGACTTCATCTTTAACAAAGGGTTACATTTCTCAGTATAGTTTTCTTAGAAGTCTAGCAAAGAAGCTGAGAAAATAAATTTTTACTCCTCAGTCTGATTCATCAGTTTTTCTCTTTCACTTGATCAGAAGTCCTGAAAATTGCCACAGCTAATAAATTTGTTTCTTTGTGGTTTTGCTAAGAATCCCAGCTGTGAAAACTATTTTTTCAGCTATCCCTCACTAGCAGTAATCCAAAATTTGGTTGTTCTTTGCTACTCTCTGCAGCAGGTACCAACTGCTTTAACCCCTGGCCTCCTTCTGTCTTGAGATCAGGCTTTGACAAAAATGATCATACCATTGAGTTTATGATCCCTGGGCCTGGACTGTAGCAGATTCTTTGCCATGGATTGGCTATCAAATCCTCCCAGAAATCATGAGGATTTACTAGGTTTGGGTTGCATCTTTTGGTGTTACTTTAGATCCCCTTGGCTCATGGAAGTATAATCCCATATCTGCGATTGGGCCAGAAATGCTTCCCTCCTGCTTCTACCAACAGAGATACTCATTAGTATCTTGTCTCTAAGCTATTTGGTTTTGTGTTAGATACTAATGTAGTAAGGCTATGTTAGTTTAGATCACAAGGAGGCCAAAATAGATATATGCCTTGTTGTGTTTGTCTTTCATTTTCTAAAAAGACCACAACATCGGGGAAATGATGACATGACTAGCAGTTGACTTGCTCCTCCGGAGTCATCTGTATCCAGTGACCTGATATTCATCAGGATGACTGGAGATGACCCAGGATGCAATGGGTGATTCTGGCCCTTTTAGGCTAAGCCCTTTTCATGCACTCACTTGGAGTGAGGTAACACCAATTCAGTGAATAGGCCTCTTTAAGAAAAGAGTCAAGGGATGGCCCCTTTAATTAGGAAAAAAAATCAAGCTGGGAGGAGAAGACCCTCAGGGTTGCTGTTCCAAAGAGAAACAGTTACCATTGACATTCACTCTTAGCCAGGAGAGCCCAAAATACAACCATTAAGTGGAGCTTGGGCAGGGACCTCTTGTGGTCCAATCTATGAGTTTCAGAGTGGAGATATATCCCTAGTGTCTCTTCTTACCACCCTTTTCCAAGGAAGACTTTGATTTCTTCCAAGAGCACCCAAAAAGACTGAAGAAAGCAGATTTTTTTTCCTCTCCGGCTCTTGCTAACTTTGCACAGTCCCTCTCACAGTCTCTACTCTCTACTAGTGGGGAGAGAGTCCCAAATGCAGCCGGATAGAAGTAAATCTCATGATGGTAACTGGGTGGTGGTGATAATAGTGGATTCCTTTCATGGTAAGTTTTCTGTGGCCCTCCGAAGTATGAAAAAGGTCTTGTGAGGAGATGCCCACTTTTTATAGGCATTCCTAGGAAAGTGACCTTGGAAGTGCCACTCTTGTGTCTTTCTAGGGCTATAGAGGCAAAGCAGGCTTAGGGAGACACTGTGGGGATTAACCAGTGATATTACAAATATCCTTGTTCTCAGCTGTGTCCTACATTGTGAAACCTTCTAAGTAAGACTTCTTCCTTTTAAGAGTATGTCTGATTCAGAGGGCTTGGACATGTGACAGTTTCATCAGCTGAATGAATTGGCTATAGATAAAGAAGTGAGAAAAACATCTGAGTGGCTAAGCACAAAATAAGAATGGTGAAAGGAAGAACCAGAAAAAAAGAACCAAGGGAGACTGGGATCATTGGAAAAGAGAATTTATAAGTCTTGTAACTTTTCCTATTGTCATTGTATAGCCCCCCAGCCTCCCCAAACTTTCTCTGTAGTGCTTAATAGTGTAGTTCTTTGAAACAACTAAAATAAGGATAATGGGCAATTTTCATAGAATCCTAGAATCTCAGAGCTGGGGTGGGTGGGGGGGGACTTGAGCTGCCATTTAGTCCATCCCATATTAGACAAAATATCCCTCATACAACTTACCTGACAGGTGGTTATCCAGCTTAAAGATCACCAGCAAGGAGAACCCAGTGTTGTTTAAAGAAAATCATCTGACTTGCGGATACCTCTAATTATTAGAAAATATTCCCTAACTTCAAGCCTAGATTTTGGCAAATTCCACCCATTCCTCCTGGTTTTGCTCTCTGGAGCCAAATAGAACAGGTCTAGTCCATCTTCTGAGGACTAACCATTCAAATACTCAAAGACAGCTAATATGTCCCCATTAAATCTCATTGTTTCAAGGCAAAATATCCCCACTTCCACCTGTTGATCCTCATTTATATGGCATGAAATCGGACTCTTCTTTATTATGGTTGCCTTCCTCAGGATACTCTAGTTCAGGGGTAGGGAACCTGTGGCCTTGAGGCTACATGTGACCTTCTAGGTCCTTGGGTGCAGCCTTTTGACTGAATCCAAGTTTAACAGAACAAATCCTTTTTTAAGGGGATTTGTTCTGTGAAGCTTGGATTCAGTAAAAGGGCCACACTTGAGGACATCAAGGACCACGTGTGGTCTCGAGGCTGCAGGTTCCCTACGCCTGCATCTTATCAACGTCTTCCTTGAAGCACGAAGTCCATTCGAAGCACAATATCCAAATTTAGTTTGATTAAGACAGAATACAGTGAGAATTCACCTCCTCATTCCTACCTTTTGTAATGCAAGTTTTTGTACTCTTGGCTTTCATATTATACTCTTGACTTACATTGTACATTCAGTCCACCCCAAACCCCAGACCTTTTTGGGGACAACATGATAGCCTGTATTCTCTCCTTTAGGTCAAGCTGGGCATAAAGGAGACACAGGGTTAAGGGAAGAAGATTGTTAGTGAACACTATGGGATATTATGGAGCCATGCTTTGTAATTTGTTGTAAAAAAATAGTCTCCCCTAGACGAATATGTTAGGCCAGTGGAAAAAGTCACTTCCATATTCTACCACAACAGAAGTTATTGCTGTGTATCTCATACAGATTAAGAATAGTCAATCTAGCATGCAGTTAGTTAACAAGTGTATATTAAATGCTTACTATATTTCAATCATAGGCATTGTGCTTAATGTTGGTTATAAATAAAATAACAAATTCCACCGGTATCCCTGCCTTCAAGGACTTTACATTCTACTGGGCAGAGATTTCATATAAATGACTTTGTACATATACAGAGTAGATGGAGGAGTCAGAGAGGAGGAGCTAGGAAAAGCCTCCTTCTTTGAAGGAAGTAAAAGAAACTAAGTTATGGAGGTGGGTATTCAAGAGCAGGGAGTATTTAATAGAGCCAGTATGAAGGTACAGAGTTAGGAGGAGTGTTGTGTGTGAGGAATAGCAAATAGGCCAGTGAAGCTGGATCACAGGGTATGTCACTTTCATACAGTAACAAAAATTATTACCATTTACCTCACACAAGATGAGAATATTCAATCCAGGATGCAGTAAGTCAGTTAATAAGCAATACATTTTAAAAATATATTATTTATTTTAGAAATTCTTTGTTTTTAAATTTCGAGTTCCAAATTCTCTCCCTTCCTCTTTCCCCTTCCCTCACCCACAGAGAAGGCAAGCAATATGATATCAATTATACATGCGAAATCATGAAAAACATATTTCCATATTAACCATATTTCAAAAGAAGCAAGAAAAATAAGGTGAGACAATTACACTTCAGTTTGTACTCAGAGTTCATCAGTTCTCTCTCTGGAAGTAGATTTTTTTTAATCATGAGGCCTTTAGAATTGTCTTTAACAAGCGTTTAGTAAGTGTTTACTATATTCCAGGCAATGTGCTTAGTGTTGGTTATACACAGAACACAAAAATAATAGCCCTGACCTCAAGGTCCTCACATTTTAATGGGGTAAATTTCATGTCAATAACTATATACATACAAAATATATACATGTATTTGTATGTAGCAAACATATATTCATGTATATGGATATATACATATGCCTATGTATAATAATGCATATGTGCATACAGACACATTATATGTATACATGTATATGTGTATATATCTACGTAGATATAGAAGAGGCCAGATTGTGAAGGATTTTAAATGCAGAGCAGAGGGCTTTCTATTTTACCTTTGAGGTAATAAAGAACAACTAGAATTTATTAAGTAGGGAATGGGGAGGGTGACATATTCAAATATCTTCTTAGAACTATTTCATATTAAAAGAAAGAGCTTCAAGCCTTCTATGAACTGTTTAGAGGTATGGTTAGTTCCTGTGGCATCTCTCTATTACTGGACAGTTCCTCCTAGAACCTCAGGAAGAAGGACATGATAGTCACACTGTATTCTGGCTTGATCAGAACACATTTGAAATATTATGCTCAGTTCTGGGCTTTATAGCTTAACAAGAACATTAATAAGCTAAGCTGTCTTTCTTTCTACTTGTATTTTTATTCCTGGCACTTAGTACAGTGCCTGGCACATAGTAATCACTTAATAAAGGCTCATTGGCTTAACTTGACTGTTCACTTTCTACTGTGTGTTTGTACCACAAGGAGTAACCAACATGGAGCTCTTTCTTTTAGGTCTTCTGGGAAAAGAACATTCTATGTTGTTAGATTCACCAGCTTAAGGATGCTTTCTGGAAGCTCATATGATTATTAACTTCTGATTGAAAACAAACCACTGCTTCCTACTTCTGCTACTTCACCATATGGTGTTGGAGCTGTTCTTAGCTACACAATGCCAGATAGTCTTGAGGAACCAGTTGTTTATTATTCAAGACCAATTTCATACAGAACAGAATTATGCGGGTCAACAAATGAGCATGGGAGCTCTATAACTGATTCTATGACCATACTTTCATAATTTCTATTAATTATTTCCTTCTTTTGGAACATTCGTCTAAGGAGAAGTCTGAATTCTGAATTGGCATCAAAAAAATACAATAGTACTAGAATCTTTGTTTCTGTGTTTATCTGTAAGCCTGGAGGAACACTATCTGATGCTTACAATAACCTATTACTGGGAAATTCAGATTGTGTTCCACATTTACTGGAGATTTGATATAAGCAGGTCTTTCTGACCTGGCCCTTTGGGAGAGAGAGAGGGACTGGACTCGAGGTTTCATTTGTGTAGGGATCTCCCAGATGAGAAGACTTGTAGCAGTTCAGGCTGGCATATTCTCTGAAACTTAATGTCTCTGAGAGTTACATAGAGCACTGAGAGGTTACTGATTTGCTCAGGATCACATAGCCAGAATATGTCAGAAGAGAGACTTGAATCCGGCTCTTGCTAATTTTGTTCCCTTCTGCTAAGCCAAACTGGCATGTCAGGGCTGTCGAATTAACTATACGGGATCTAGGATGGCACATATTTTGAGGTGGTTACGGAAGGGGTGGCTAACAGAGAAATTTACTTAAGAATTAGAACTATTCATAGGCTGTCAACATAACTTATCTGTACAAAAAAGATAAGCTCTCTGTGTTTATGTCAGTGTTTAACTGGCCCAGTTATTTCAGAACGTGGTTATCCCATTCTCTTTGCTATTTGATATGCCCCACAACTGAATATAGTGTTTATTGGATGAGAACACTGGAAGATTTACCTTGTGGTTTGGCATGTTTTCTAATATTGACATATTGAAATGATAATAAGGGAGTATTTTTCATGCTGGGCCCCCAGAACACACCCTTGACCCCCACCCTTGCAAAAAATCTTGATGACATTGATTTTGTTGATCCAGTTGAATGACCCACGTCATTGAAGGGAAAGAACTTGGTCATGGTAAGACTTTCTCAAAATGGCCCAAAGAGTAAGAGCTCCATTTTGGACAGTGTTGGAAGTTATTGGAAACACAAAGTGCTAAATATTATTGTTCTTGATGTAAGACTCTATTTGCCTCAGTTTAATTTACAGAATTTGTGGATAGTAACTTTATCTCAGCTGTTGCTATCGTGCTTTAAACAAATGTCAGGCTGAACATAAGATAAAAACTGCTAAGGGTGCTCTGAAATGAATAGCTGGAGAAGACTGGTCAAAATGTCTTGACAGGTTTATATCTTTTCAATGATGTGTCGTTTTCATCAGGAGGTGGTTGCATTAATGTAAAAGTTTTTTTTTTAAAGATTTGCCTCTGTATCCAGGTTTGAAGAAAACTATCAATCCATACTGAGTGTTGCTATGTCTATATCCGGTCTTTGCTTGGTTCTAGGGATTTGGAAGAAAATGGACTATTGCTGGTATAATTGAAGTCCTAGGGCCCATGCCATCCAAAGGTTAGGGGATAAAGGAACAAGCATTTGTTAAGTACTTACTATATGCCAGGTACTGTGCTAAGCTTTTAATAGGTAGTATTACATTAGATCCTTACAATTACCCTCTGGGGTGGGTGGTATGATGATCATTGTCTTACAGTTGAGGAAATGGGGCAGACAGAGGTTAATCAAATTGCCAAAGATCATACAGCTAGTATATGTTCGAGGTCACATTTGAACCTAGGTCCTTCTGACACCAAGCCCAGTGCCCTACATACTGCACCACCTAGCTGCTTCTATAAAGGTTAGAATTTAGAAAGTCCCCTGTATTGTAGATCTGAGGAATCTACCACAATTAGAGTTGGGAGTGCCTCAACATGGGCGTATATTTACACAGGTAGCTGACAAGTGAGCACTCATATACTCTTTACATCATAGGTAAAATTCCCTAGGGCAAATCTGGTAACTCTGGTTTCTTGGGTCATCTGCTTTTGGGCAGGCCCTTTCAGACAAGAGGAGAGGCAGAATGTAGTCACTATGCTCCTAAGAGTAGTGGCAACACAAATTCGAAGTTTCTCTTTTATGAATTATACATGGTAACTAACACAGAACATTAAAATGCAGAGGTAAGTGGAGATTTCATATCCACTACAGAGGATCATTTTGCCTTTTGGTGACATAAGTAAAGGGGGCTAGAAAATGGAATTTTTACTTGACTTAGATAATTTTTATCTATGGAATCTCATTTTGATTTTTAATTTTACAAAAAAGTAATACATGTGAATAGAATGGTATTATGACAGGATTTGTTCATTGATGAACTCATAAACCATAAATATAGGCTAGCAGTCAAACTCTCCACATTTTACAGATTAGAAAGCTGAGACCTAGAGAGGCTGAGTTGATTTATCTAAAATAGTTAGAAAGTGTTGAGTCAGGATTGAGGTTCAGGTTGTCTGATCCCAGTCCAATCATTTTGACTACGCTAGTGCCCTATCTGTTGGCAATCAGAAGACATGGATTCAAGACTCTGCTTACTACCTATGTGATTTGAGGCAAGTCATGTGATGTGGCCTCTCTAGGTCTTCATTTTTTTTCATCTGTAAAATCAAGGGTTTGGGCAAGGTGATCTCTAAGATCTCTTTCTACTTTAATAGTCTATGATATGGTTATTCCATTTATTTAATCATTTATCAAATATTAAGTATCTACTATATTCTGCATTAAGCTCTGGAAGATTTTGGAGACAGCACCTCTTCAACTGCAAACCCATGAATTAATTGTCATTTTCACCAAATAGTCACAATTTACAGAACTTTCTAAGTATGAGATATTTCAGGAGCATCTCTTAATGTAATTTTTAGGAATTACATTGAAAACTATCCTCAGTAAATTTATGTGTATCCAAATAAATGATGAAAATGATAGATGATCTATTTCTATCTTGTATGTTTCTTCATCCATCCTCTTAAAAGATCATTTTCAAAATAAGATTATGGGACTGGGATCACTCATTGAATATTTCAAAAGGACAGTAAGGGAAGATTTGAAGACTATGGAAAATTGATGTCCAAAGAATGATATTGTCTCTCTCATCATCTCCCTCTGCCTAAATCTAGGCCCCTAGGCTCACAACCTAGGTTTTATCCTCAGCTCCTTACTCTAGCTCACCCCTCATATCCAATGACTTGCCAAGTCTCACCAATTTTTACCTTTATAGCAGCTCTTCTATAAGCTGCCTTCTCTCCTCTGACGGTTCCACCACCGTGATGCAGGTCCTTATCACTGCATTCCTGAAATATGGCAATAGCTTGCTGGAATGTCTTCTTGTTTCAAGTCTTTCCTCACTCCAGTCTATCCTACACTTAGTTGTCAAAGTGATTTTCCTAAAGCAGAGGTCTGACTATGTCAGTACCTTTGATAAACTCCAGTAGCTCCCCGCCAGGATCACATACAAAATCCTCTGCCATTCAAAGCCCTATATAACTTGTCCTCTTCCTATCTTTCTAGCCTTCTTATACCTTACCACCCCTGCCCCCAATATTCTGAGATTCCTTGACACCAGTCCTCTTGCCGCTCCTCAGACTAGACACTCTATTTCCCAATTCCACGCATTTTCACTATGGCTATGTTCCATACCTGGAATTCTCTCTCTCTCCTCATCACCATCTCTTGATGGTAGTAGTGTTTTGACCTATATAACACATAATATTCCCATCTCTCTCTCAGGGTGACTTACTGTTTTAGCTAGGATTGCTTGCCTGCCCAGTTCAGGATTAATTGAGATACTGGAGAATATACACGCAAAGGAAAATTTAAATCTTATATATATTGTAGTGGCTGCATGGCCCTCCCATAACTAGACAAGTTGTTGTTGTGATGCAAGAATGTCTGGGAGAAATTAATAGAGAACGTGCCCATTTTATACTATTAATCTTTTAAAAAGTTTGATTAAGCCATGTTTACATCCAATATTTACTATTTTGTTTTGCTGTTGGTATTGCTAGAAGCAATACTCTCAGGAAAGGAAGGGAATTCTTTCTGTGAGATTTAAAGCTAACTCTTGATAAGACTTTATTTTTGACTTAAGTCCATTTGATAAATAGGTATTTTAAAATGGAGAGAGTCACTTAGTAACTAGCATAGGGGCTTTGGAGTTCCTAGCTTAAAACAAATGTGCAAATCCATAAAAAATTAGTCCTGTAAACTGAGATTATAATGCTTAACATTAAAGACTTCTAGATCTTATGTAATCTTATCAATGTTTTGTAAAATACATTTGTTATAATGGCGTTCCTGCATGGTTGCTAAGTATAGTTAATAGACCTTCAGTGACTTTCTCCATTCCCTTATGCCATCTAAGGTGAAAGTTAAAAAGGACTGCCAATTTAAATATATCTAGCTGGAGTGAATAAGCTTTTTAACCAACTTTAACTTAAACTTTTTTTCTAAATTTTTTGAGGGAATAACAAAATATTTTAAAAGATGATAATAATAGCTAGCATTTATATAGCACTTTAAGGTTTGCAAAGTGCTTTACAAATAAATCATTTTAACTTCTCAACAAATTTGGGGCATGACAAATGAGGAAATTGAATTTGAGAGAGGTTAAATGACTTTCCCAGGGTCACACAGTAACTATCTGAAGTCAGATTTTAATTCCTGTCCCTAATTTGAGGTCCATCATTCAATCCACTGAGCCACTTAGCTCCCTTATTATCATTAAGAATGAAAGCTGTAATGTATTAATCTTGTGTTTCTACAACATATATTTCTGTAATAGAAGCAGCATATGCTTGGTTGTTGTTCTTTGCTCTTGAAGAGGACCAAAATGACACCACTATATTAGAATCAAGTTACAGTGTGTCCAGCTGTGACTGATCACACAAGCTTGGAATGTTCTACCACAGGTTGGGCACAAATAGTCCATTTGAATGTTTGGGTGAATTCTCTAAATTTGGGCTTCTCATGTTTCTTTTGAGCTACTTTGATTCTGCTTTGCCCATAGAGCACAGCATATTCTCTGATGAAGGCATGCCATGCTGGGCAGTCCTGCGCCACTGTCTCCCACGTCACACAATCAATTCCTAAGTTCTTAAGAGAGACCTCGAGAGTGTCCTTGTATTGCTTTTTCTGACTACCATGTGAGCTCTTGCCCTGTGTGAGTTCTCTATAAAATAGTGTTTTTGGCAAGTATATGTTTGGCATTCAAACAATGTGACCAGTCCATCGGAGTTGCTCCCTCTGCAGTAGAGTTTGAATGCCTGGCAGTTTAGTGTCTTGTCTCTTATCATGTTTGTTGGTCCTCAAAATCTTCCTAAGACAATTCAAATGGAGGAGATTCACTTTCCTGGCATGGTGCTAGTAAGACTGTCCAGATTTCACAAGCATACAACAATGAGGTCAGCACGATGGCTCTGTAGACCTTCAGTGTGGTAGTCAGTCTAATACCTCTTCTCTCCCAAACACTGAGCTAGCTCTGGCAATGCATTGTGTCAACGTTATTTTCAATGTGTACATCTCTGGAAAGTATATGGTCAAGTTAAGTGAACTTATCCAGAGCATTCAAAACTTTTCCATTTGCTGTAACTGATGGTTCCACATATGGATGGTGTGGTGCTGGCTGATGGAGCACCTGTGTTTTCTTGGTGTTAATTGCTAGGCCAAAAATTAGCACAGGCAGTGGAGAATCGATCCACACTTTGTGGCCTCTCAGCTTTAGAGGCTACATTGAGTGCACAACCACCTGCAAACAAAAAAATCATACACCAGCACTCCCTCCACTTTAGTCTTGGCTTGTAGTCTTTTTCAAGTTGAAGAATTTACTATTAGTGTGATGGCTGACCTTGATGCCGTGTTAGTCCTCATTGAAGGTGTTTGACAATATGGCTGAAAATATCATGCTAAAAAGCATGAGGGCAAGCACACAGCCTTGTTTCTCTCCATTGGTGACTGGAAAAGTACGAGAGCATCATCCATTATCCAGAACGTGGGCAAGTATGCCATCATGAAATTGATGTACGGTATTGATGAACTTCTCCAGGCGACCAAATTTTGACATAATTTTCCATAAGCCCTTGTGACTGTTAGTATTAAAGGCCTTGGTCAGATCTACAAACGTTGTGTTCAGAATAGGTAAAAGTGGTAAGATGGTTTGCATAATGTCTTTTGATTCCTGCACAAATTGTATTTAAATGAGGCAGTTACACAGAGTCATGGGCCTCAGTCTCCCTTCCAGAGTCATTACAGTCCAATGGCAGGACAGACTTAAGGTGACTGGTGATAGCTCAAGATGCAGTGGATAACCTTGGTGTCTTCTATGTCTAACCAAGCTCTAAGTGCTCCACGATGCCTGCTTCAGCTGCCTTCGTGGTCTTGGAACAAATTGTTCTCATCTGCCCGTTCCACCAGGGGACATCTTCACATGCTTGGGGCAGATACCCCTTAACTCACCGACAGGTTTAAGACCGCTTTGGTTACCCTCAACCTGGTTTAGCCTGTCTTTGAAATGGTTTACCAGGGTGTGGCTGCTGCACATGCTATAACTCCTTGGAGCCACAGGTGACAGATGAATCAGGTGAACACCAAGTGTTGAAAGAAGCCCTGAAAAAGACTCAGCAGCCCTCACACCCAGGATACTGGTCTTCCCTGAATGCACCCCTACACTCTGAAGCAGCATATGCAATAAAGCAATGTAAGCTACATGAGCAATATGCAGTTTATACTGCCAACTAATGTAGCTGTGAATATTTTTTAGAGAAAAAAACCCCAGCCTAATCTATTAACCCCCAAGCCTAATCTATTAACTAACATTGCAAAGAAGCATTTCATAAAGGAAGACGGCACAGTGAAAATCTTTAACAGCAAAAAGAGAATCCAAAAAAAGAAAGCTGAATGGAGTAGATGAGACATTAACTGAGTTAGGCGGGCTGAGAAGATAAGACAGTTTAAGTCTTATTATGATCCTTTTTCCCCCTCTGTCCAAGAGGCTAACTAATCTTTGCACTAGAAAGGACAAAAAAAGACTAATAGGGAAACCTAACATGAAAAAGGAAGCAAGCATCACAAAAGTAGCTTTAGGTATTTGTTATAGCTAGTATCTACATAGACTATTGTGTGTGTGGGTGGGGGGAGAGTTTGTATGACATGTGTTTATTTAATAAAGAAATCGAGACCGCTAATCAGCAAGCCTTGCTTTATAAAATCACTCATTGTTTTTATGACTTCTAAGTTGAAAAAAAATTGTAGGGGAGGTGGGATCTGGACCTGTGATTTCACTTATATGAATTCCCTTGGGTAGATGGAACCCATCTACCAATGTGGGTGGGTACTTCTCTGAAACTTAGAGCACTGAAAAGTTGCCTGGGACACTGAGAAATTGTTACCTCCAGTCACAAAACTGATATATGTCAAAGGTGGACCTTGAACCCAAGCCTGCCTACGAGGCTCCCTCTCCACTTTGTCTCTTGTACTGGGAATAGCCTTAGCAAACCATCTAGAACAGGAGTTCTTAGCCTTTGTTGTATTACAGGCAGAAGTGTGCTGGTAAATATTTAAGAACTGGCTCTCTGAAAAAAAATGTATGTATGACAGATTTTTAAGTTAAATTGCATTATTAACATTTTATCTACACTTTCTTTAGTCAGAGAATCAATAAAATAACAACTCAGCCCCTGATTTGTGGTGTTTGCTGATTTCCTAGCTGTAAATACTCACATTGAAAATTGAAGAATCCACTTCTGTGAGCCTCCCTGGGTCCCTTCAGCAGTCTGGTGAAGCCTATGGACCTCTTCTCCAAATATGCTTTTAAATACACAAAATACAAAAACCAACATAAGATTACAAAGAAAACCAATTGAAATAGTTATCAAAATATTTTTAAAAAATTCATGGACCTCAAGTTAAGAATCTCTGATATAGAATGTGAATAGCCAGTAATATTCAGTGTAGCATGGATATATAGTAGTGTGAGATTCAGGGAGCCTACTACGATAGAGTCTTGCCTTTGTGAACTTTCCTTCTAATGATAATCTCCCTAGAAGAATTGGCCTTGTTTTCTCCATAATTGGAAAATATCTTGGATACTTTAATGTAGTGCCACATGCACAGTGGGTACTCAGTTAATATTTGTTCTTGTTGATACACTCAGTATAGCTAATTGCCAAGTGTAATGCAAGGTGTTAACTGTGATCTATAAATCCCTGACTAGTCAAGGTCCCTTACCCTCATGGACTACTCAGAGTTAATTGGAGCATTCTCAAGATTCTGAAACTCCACCATGGGGACCTGGGGATGGCATTTGTGGTGGAGAGCTCCATTTGAAGCTTGGCAGAGACCCAGTCAGCTGACCTTCAGGGCATGGTAAAAGACTCATCTTCTAAAATTGCCACTTGATATTGTAATATATGCTGGCAACAGCTGCTGCTGTGTTTTATGTATTTTAACTAAATGTTTTATATTTTGCACTTGTGCCTTTAGGCAATTTAATCATGAAGGATGTAATTTGATGAATCAAAAAGAAAAAAAACCCAAACAAGATGAATATTTTAAAAATGGTCCAGTCATATAATTTGAGAGGCTAATGTTTTTCCCTCATTGGGATAATCATTGTTTATGTTGGGAGAAAGGGGGGACTGGACCTATGATTTCATTGGTACAGGAAATTTCTTATTAGAAAACTCTCTCAATGCAGATCAGTACTTGCTTCGCCATTTATAGTCCAAGAGAGCTAGTGCCTGAGACACTGATGTTGAGTGACTTAGCTAGGGACACAAAATTAGTGTCAGAGGAAGGATCTGAACACAGGTTTTCTTGATTCTGAGGCTAGCTCTCTGTCCACTACACCTCATTTGCCTCTGATTTTTTACAGTATTTACATTAAGTACGTTAGTAACATTTTCTAGGGGGTTAAATTTAGGGACAACATGGACTTGGAGTCAGGACGCTTGCACTCAAGTCTAGCTATTTCTTGCTATGTGACCTTAGACAAATTACTGACCTTCTCTGTGATCCATCATTATTGCCTCAACTTAATTCACTAGAGTTCTTACCATACACACATTATAGATATCAAAAGGAATGGAAAGGTTCATAAGATAATAGACATAGAGATGCCATCCTGTTCTGTACCCTAATTTCACATTTGCAAATATGGAGGTCCCAGAGAGGCTCATTACAGTTATACCTTCACAGGGATTAGGGGCATGGTGCCTCCATGATCTGGAAAATCCATGTAAAATTTTTTGGCCCTCCCTTTGTACCAGAGAAGTCTGAATTATTAGAATTTTATTATTTTAATTATTAGAATATTAAAAGAGAAAATATATTGATATTATATAATACCATACATATATTTTATGCATTTTTGAGTTTCTAAACTTTTTTGTGTCATCTTCTGGCCTTCATGGCAACTTCCTCAAAACTCCCCCCAAATCCCCATTTAACTTCTTATGCTGACCTGTGATATATCAAAACTGGGATGGGGAAAAAGTTGTGATGTGGAAACTGTATTCCTTTGGAATAACTGTATTCCTTTGGAAAGCTTACTTTTGAGTATGTCCTAAAGATAAATCTATGACTAGAAGTTTAATTCAACAAGTCCTTAACACTAGCTAACTTTATATAGCACTTTAAGTACTATGTGTATGATTTCTCATGGTGATGCAAAAGCAAGTGGCAGACCCAGGGTTCAAACTGAAGATTGTTAGTTGGTTGTTGTCCTTCTTTCTCAAAGAAGACCAAAATGACATCACCATTTTGGGGTTAAGGTATAGTGTGTCCAGCAGTGGTTGATCAGACCAATGCAAGCTTGGAAGGCTCAACCATAGACTGGGCATGAATAGTCCATTCACATTTGGAGTGCAGATGTCTCTAATGTGTGTATCTCACATTTCTTTTGAGCTACTGCAATTTTGAGTATGGTGCCTTCTTTGATGCTGGGCATGCCACGCCCGGGATTCAAACTCAGACAGTCTGATAACATACAAGTTGGAATTTATAGAATTCCGTTTTATTCCCTCATTTAGTGTCTAATTTTAGTAGATAAGTCAGAAATGAGATTTTGCACAGAAAACACTTGAGCATGAAAACCTCTGCCTATATATTTATTTTTCTTTTTATATGGGACAATTTTTTTTGATCCTTCAATACAAATACAAATTATGTCCAACGTCTAAACTGAGTTAATTCACTACAGATCAATGACTTTTCAAATATGAAAAGGGTAATTCATTTAAAAATGATTGTTGCTTTCTTTTCTTTTTCTTTTTAAAGCTCAAAGAGGTCATCTTAAACACAATCAATAAAAATAAAAAAGTCCATCCATGGATGTGATGGTTTGTGGAATTGGGGGCTTTCTTTGTGTCTGTTGTCCATAACTATTCCTACTCATCTTCCTCTTTGCCAACTATATATGTATGTGTGTCAGTAAGTATAGGTGAAGGAAATGAGAATTGCTGTGAATAAAAAAAATGCTAAGGAGAATTTTTGTAAATAGATGTTTCAACTTTGCATGAGAAAACTTGGATTAACTAAAGCCCTAACTGCAATTGTCCATTAAAATAGAATATGGGAACACCTTCCAAAGTAGGAAGTGCTTGGTTGCACTGGAATCAACAAAATACCTGGTTAGTGATATAGGTAACCAGAAATTGTCCAGATACAACCTAGAGTCCGTCAACATACTATTCAATCTTCTTATAACTCTTATGCCTTTCTTTATATAACTAAACACTGACAATGATCACAAACAATTGTGAATCCTGCAAAAAACTTGATCATCAAAGAAAGTTATTTTCAGTCTAACATACTTAGGCAGGAAAGTGGATTGATATGTATTCAGAAGATATTCAACAAGGTTCTGCAATATTCTTTTGGTTGACTCTCAGAAAGTCAGATAAATATATGACCTATAATAGCGTTTAAGCTAATCAAAGTTTTGTTTCAAAGGCATAATAGAAGGTAATTTTACAGATCTAAGTGAATGATATTATAATAGCATTCATTTTAAGATTTCCAAAAAAAACCCCTTTACATATGTTAACTATGAGAAAGAATAGGTTTAAACTGCTCAAGATTTGGGTGTGTATGTATACTGGGAGATTGGAAATGTTAGGTTAAGTATAAATACAAATTTAGACTATAAAGTTCCTTCTAAGACAGGGGTCCCTAATCAGTTTTAGTCCCTATAGCCTTTTGGCTTTCAGTAATTCTTTCTGTACTCTCTATTTAATTAAAGGAAATGCATTCTAGAGCATATCATAGGTATGTATGTAAGAAATAAAACAGAGGTTGATTAATTTTAATATGATTACATATATATTTACCAAATACTCTCCTACTCTCTTGAAAAGTCTCCTTTTGAATGTGTCCTTAAAGATCAATCCATGACTTAGAAATTTAATTTAACAAGCATTTAATAAGAGGTAGCATTTGAGTAACCAAAGTAGGAAAGCAACAAATTTAAAAGCCCCAAGTAAACACAAAACGGACAATTTTAAAGTAAGAGATAAGAAACCATTGAATTAAAAGAACAACTAATAGTTTGTGCTATTAAAATACTAATGAAATAGAGAAACCATCAACTAATTTGATAAAAAGAGAATAAAATCAAATCACCAGTAATGAAACTAAACAAAAAGGGAGAAATGAAGACAGATGAAGAAGAAATAAAAAAAATTGTTGGACACTATTTTTCTCAATTATAGGTCAATAATATAAAACACCAAGATTAACAGAACAGAAAAAGAGATTAAACAACCCAATATTACTGTAAGAAATTGAACGAACGATAAATGAACTCACCAAGAAAAAAACACCAGGGCCAGATGAATTTACAAAGGAATTCTATTATAACAATTAATTCTAATACTTCATAAATTATGTGGCAAAATAGAGAAAGTATCTTAGCACATTCTTTTTAGGAATCAAATGTTGTGATGATTGAACTAGGTAAAGATTAAATCAGAGGAAAAAGTACTGTAGGCCAATGTTTTTAGTTGATATGATCTCAAAATATTGATTAAAAAATGATTATGTATTTCTAATAAGAATTCATATTGTTCAATAATAGAAAAACTATAACTATACTAGACTAAGTTAATAAAAAATCTCCTAATTATGTTGAGGCACAGAAAAAACTTTCAGTAAAATATAACACTCATTTATATATAAAGAAATCTCACTAGAAAATACAAAAATAAACAGACTTTTTTTCTGTGCAGAAATAGTACCCCATCATTGAATTGGCCCAGATACCCTTTAAAAGAATAGTTCTTTTTATACCCCAAAGGAGGGTTGGATGGAAAAAATACTGATAGTGTTCTCATGACTTTTCCTAGTATTGCCTCAAACAAGAACTTTACAGGAAGGGGAATGAGAGAAATCTGTGACATGAGAGATATGTTTTCTTTCTCTGAGAGGAAATATAAGGGATGAAGCCTAAGGGTCTTTCTTTTCTACATCACGGGTATAGACTCAGGTTTTTAAACCATTCCAATCTTATTCAGCCTGATGTACCTGGCACCTGATATTAACAGGTGAGGGAAGGAGAAGAGTCAAAAGTATCAAACTGAAGTTTCAAATGAAAGGGACATTATATGATGGTTCCATTGATAAAAATAAGGGAATTATGAGAAAAACATTTTTTAATGACAAATTTGATTTTGGACATGATGAGTTGGAAATGCCTGTGAACTATCCTCTTTAGGACAGAACTGTAGTTTAAGGTTTCAAATTCTGCAGAGAGGTGATAATTGAAATAATACAGAGGAGAGAGGTTCTTAAACCTTTTTTTATGTCATGGACACCTGGGCAGTCTGGTGAAGCCTACAGACCTCTTCTCAGAGAAACGTTCTTTAGTACACAAAAATAAAAGTACACAGGATTACAAAGGAAATTAATTACGCCGAAATACAATTATCAGATTGTTTTTTTTTGAAAGGTCATGTACCTTAGGAATTCTGATATAGAGGGAGAATAGAAGAGGTCTTGGGGTAAACATTATCATTAAGAGCTTGGGAAGATGAAAGGGAGCCAGTGGAAGACAGAAAAAACAGAGATGGGAAGAGATCCTAAAGAATGTGATGTCATAGGAGCCAAGGGAAATGAGACTAGAGGCCATGATTAAGGAACCAAGTCTTAATTTACTTGTATTTCACCACAATATTTTGCTTTGTAGTAATAGTGATGATTTTTTTGAATAGATAGATGAATGAACCAAAGAATAAGGCCGAGTATATCCTTTCCATTCACTCCTTATTTAAATTGTTAATTAAGCTTTTAAATTCTTTGGTCCTTCCTGAAAGTGTAAATTTTTGCTTTGGCCATTAAAAACTAGGAGCACTACTCTTCTGGGATGTTTGCATTTAGTATTAAGTAAAATCATTTCATCTTATTTGCAAAAAGCTTGGTATAAATCTGTGCCACCCTTCATGTGTTCATCAGAGAGGACATGAAAGCAGGAGTGATATTCTCGATTTTGGTGCAACCATATAGTTTCATTGATTGGATGCTTTCATAAAGGGAGGAACATATTTTTTTAATTGCAGAAATGAAAAGAATAGCTGTTGTTTTTTAAAGGGATAAAAACATGGACTTGGGGATGATTCTTTAATGCAGCATTTGTGAGCATTCACCCAATACATTTTCCACCTGTTCTTTGATGACTTTAAGATGAATATAATTACACATTAGGTTTTGCTTAAGGAGCAAAATGAGAAAACAGAAATCTTGCATTGAGTGATAATCTGGGGGAAGCCACTAATTTGCAGCAGGATTTATAATTTAGTTTGCAAATCTTAAATGAAAAGAGCTGATTCAACAAAAGCTCTGCATACTCAAGAGTAATAATTCTAAAGCATGACTCTCAGCTGTCACTGACCTCATAGGTTTTGTGTTGACTCAACATCCTCTGGTTGGCTCTTATCCTGAAGACAAAGCTCTAGTCAGTTCAGTATGAAAAAAGTGTAATAGATGGTTTAATGATTTAAAACAAAACACAGGAAAAACCCAAGGCTAAGTTGTAGTCTAACCGGAAGTTTAGTCAATTTGGAAGGCTAAGTGTCATAGTTACTTTTTGAGCCTCTCCCGAAACCTTCTCTGGTAAAGGGACATAATTTGTTAATCGTTCAGTCAGTCAACAAACATTTATTGAATGCTTGCTAGTGACAGGCACCATGCTGTGAGAAGTGCTAGAAATCCAAAGAAAGGCAAACACTCAGTCCCCGCCTTCAAGGAGCCCCCATTTGAATGGGAGAGATGACATGTGAACAACTTCGTACATGCAAGATATGTTGAGGACAGATGAGAGGTCATCTCAGAGGAAAGGCACTAATAGAGAGTTTGGGGCGGGGTCGGAATCCTGGCCAGGAGCCCTCTTGCAAAAGGTGGAATTTAAGCTAAGATTTGAAGGAAACCAGAGAAGAAGGCAGGAGGAAGAGGGGAGGAGGGAGAGCATTCCAGGCATGGATGATAGCCGGTGAAGAGGCCAAAAGGGCCTTAGCAGGGGGAGATATGTTTGTGGTGTGTAGGGAACTGCAAAGAAACTAGTGACTCTTCTGAGGATGGGAGTGACGTGTAAGCAGACCAGGGCTGGTGAGTTACGGTTCTGGAGTGCACACATCACCACAGAGGAATAATAACAAACACAGTGGGTGTCTGCCCTGGAGGCTGCAGTCAGAAAAACACAAATACTTTGAGCCTCAAAGGATGTACTTGGAGAGATAACAAAACCTCCTTTTTCCTGACCTGCCCTTCCCCTAGAGTAAAGGTTTTGTGAGATTAAAGGAGTAAATTTTATTTGAAGCTTACTGAGTAAACTACCACTGAAGCCCAAGGACATAGATTCATAGAGTTGGGTAGGCATTTGAAATATGGAATAGTCCCCTCGCCCCCGCCCCGTCTCTCTCTCTCTCTCTGTCTCTCTCTCCCTCCCTCCCTCTCTCTGTCTCTCTTTCTCTGTCTCTCTATTTCTCTGTCTCCCCCGCCCTCGTCTTTCCCTTCCTCCTTCTATGTGTGTGTCTATTTCTGTCTCTTTGTGTCTCTCTCTGTCTCTGTCTCTCTCTGCCCCTCTGTCTGTCTCCCTCTCTTCTTGTCTCTCCCTCCCTCCTTCTATGCGCGTGTCTGTCTCTCTCTGTCTCTGTCTCTCTCTGCCCCCCTGTCTCTCTCCCTCTCTTCTTGTCTCTCCCTCCCTCCTTCTATGTGCGTGTCTGTTTCTGTCTGTCTCTCTGTTGTACCTGGAGGGGAAGGAAGGAGCAAGATGATTTCAACACAGATAAATCCTAGATCTACTCTCCTGGACTGACTGGAGATCAAAAGCAGGAGGGGGAGAATAAGAGGAAGGGATGGATAAATAATTAACAATGCTAAGAATAATAATACCTAGCTTTTATGTAATACTTTAAGGTTTTCAAAGTGCTTTCCAAATATTAACTCACTGATCCTCACCACAACCCTGGGGAGACAAGTGCTATTATTATCCTCATTTTATAGATGAGAAAGTTGAGGTAGGCAGAGGTTAAGTGTCTTGTCCAGGACCACATAGGTAGTAAACATTTTATTTTAGAATCCAACCATTTTGAGAACTGACTGGGGTGATGTTGAAATACAGGTGATACTCAAAGTTCTCTTTGCCTGCAGCACCCATATTTTCCCATTGGTCTTCTCCAGGGGAGTTTCAAGACAGGCTGGAGGCTTTCCTTCAGGTTTTATTTCCCTTCTTCTTGGTCCACTGGTTCAGGGATCTCCTGTTAGGTCACTCCTTCTACTGAGCGCATTGGCAACCGCTCTGAAAGATACAGTTTTAGAGAGTTGCCTGGAAACGAGAGGTCAAGCGGAGCGTCCGGCATCACACAGCCAATGAATTTGTGAGAGGACAGAAAGACTTTCGCCGAAATCATCCTGATGCTAGGGTGAGCCCCATTTTGTGCTGCCTCCCTTCTTGGCTACCTGCAGGGCTGTATTTACACAAGCAGTGTGTAATGCGTGGTTCATTGATAAAACCGATTTACTGTTACTTATGCTTATCAGGGCTGACAGTACAGGAACAAGACTTACGCTAATCTGTGCGTCCCCATCAAACTTTATTGATTATTCAGCATTAACCACTGGAGGAACAAAAACCGTTCAGATTCCTAAAGGGGCAGAAACGTGGTGAAGTGAATAGAGCTCCAGACCTGGAGTCAGGAAGATATGATTTCAGATTTGGTGTGGATCCCTAACTATGTGGCCCTGGACAAGTCATTTAACTTCCTGTCTGCCTCAGTTTCCTCACCTGTAAAATGAGATTCATCAGCGCTTACCTCCCAAGGTTCTTGTGAGGATCAAATGAGATAATAATAGTAATGAGTGCCTGGCACATAGTAAACACTACAAAAATGTTAGAGTGTGTGTGGGCAAGACAATTGGGGTTAAGTGACTTGCCCAGGGTCGCACAGCTAGTAAGAGTCACGTGTCTGAGGCTGGATTTGAATTCAGGTCCTCCTAATTCCAGGGCTGTTACTTTATCCATTGTGCCACCTAGCCACCCCAATGTTAGCTATTAATATTGTTATATTGTTAGCTATTAATTGTTATTGTTTATATTATTATTATAATAAGGGATATAATTATATTATAGTATAGTATTATAGTACAATATATCATATAATATATAAATATAATATAATATAATACTAAGGGGTAAATATTATATTGTTAGCTATTAATAATTAGTCTCACCAGTAAGTATTTCTTCTACTAATGCACATGACAAAGCTCTTCTCTGCCTACCTAGTTAGGTGGTTGTCCAGGCTACTGAGGCAGTTAGATAAGTGCAATGGCTAGAATGCTGGGCTTCGAGGCAGAAAGACCTGAGTTCAACTCCAACCTCAGAAATGTACTAGCCGCATGACTCTGGACAAGTCATTTAATGTCTGTTTGCCTCAGTTTCCTCAACAGTAAAATGCTGATCATAATAACGCTGAACTCCTGGGGTTGTGGTGAAGACCAAATGAGATAATATTTATAAAGTGTTTAGAATAGTGCATGGCATGTAGTAGGCATTTTATAAATGATTACTCCTTTCCCTTCTCTTGTCTACCCTTCCCTTCCTTTCATGTCCTATAACTTTGTTGTTCAGTCATGTCTGACTCTTCATGGCCCCATTTGGTAAAGATACTGTAGTGGTTTGCCATTTCCTTCTGCAGCTTATTTTACAGATGAGGAAACTGAGGCAAACAAGGTTTGCCCAGGGTCACACAGCTAATAAGTGTTTGAGGCCAGATTTGAACTCAGGAAGGTAGTTTTCCTAACACCAAAGTTAGTGGTCTATCTGCTCTGCCACCTAGTTGCCTTAACGACTAGGGCATTAGTCCTACAACTCCTTAGTCGCAAAATGGAGGTGCTCATGCTGTTTAAGTATGTATTCCCACTACAAAGTGGCATCTCATTCTTGATTTTCTTTTGATAGAGAAGGTAGTTTTGGGATTGGAAAAAGAAGAGTTGAAATCCTGCTTCTGTCAATGGCCACCTATGTGACCTTTAGCAAATCATTGTCTCTTGGGACCTTGGTTTCCTCATCTATAAAATAAGAGGGGTAGATTAGATTACAGTAACTCACACTTGACACTTACACAGCACTAGGAATTTTCAAAGTGTTTCACATATACAGTCTCATTGGATCCTTATGATGATACTATGAGTTAACTATTACTGGCATACCTAGACCCATTTTATAGATAAGAATTGGAAGCATAGAGAGTTGAGGTGATTGGCTTAAGTGATTAAGGTAACACAACTATAAAGCATCAGAGATGGGATATGAACCCAGGTTTTCATCATTCCAAGTCAAGCACACAATCCACTTACAAGTTATCTACACATATACAAGCTATATCCAGGGTAAATGGGAGGTAATCTCAGAGGAATACCTTCAATGAAAGAAATGCTTTTGATGGCATTTTACTATGACGCTTCATCAAAAAAATGCAAAAGGGAGGATTATTACTTAATGTATTGAAGAGCCCCAGATGATTTTTTTTTTGTTTAATTTTTCCCCCTACTACTTTCCTGTTTGCCAGGAATTTCTGACTTTTCTGTATTACAATCAATTGCCTGTGTGGTAACCAGAAGCAGAGTTTGGTGCTTTCTTTTGGTCACTGGAGGTGGTTTAAAAACCCTTTGGAAATCCCCTGGGAATGTGGGTTCATCCTAGAGAAGCCAATTCACTTGGCATGGGCTCTTTTGAAATCAAGCTGGCCTTAGAAATCTGGAAAATCCCTTAATTGGTGGGGTGGTACTGTGTGCCTTCACCTTGAAGTAAGATTGTGAACTCCTGGAGAACAGGGACTGTTTTCTGCCCTTATTTATATCTCCAATGCTTGGCACACAGTAGGCACTTAATAAATGCTTGCTGACTGTCTGACTAATGGAATAGTACCTATCTGTGAAGCGAATAGAATACCTGCATCACCTGAGAATAGCCAACCCATAAAAGGCCTATCCTGACTAAAATAAACCAAAGCTTGGTGGAGGCAGCAGCTTGATTTTGAGATTTAAAGTAATGGAATGGGATTAGCCTCAAAGTTTCTTTGTGAGGATAAATGAGATTATATAGACAAGGCTCTTTTGGGTCCTCTGAAGAAAAGAAAACACATTTAGGGATTATTACTATATTAAGGAAAACAGCTCTTTTCAAAGAGCTGTTAAAGTTACTTTATATGAATGGATTCTCCTCATTGTATTAATATCAGATGCTCTTATCCTTAAAATAATTTGAAGGTATGTGAATTTGGTGTAAAAGAATAGGATTAGAGAGCCATCTAGTTTCAGAAACTTCACACATTTAGGTACAACCTAAGTGTTTGGCTAGAATGCTGAAGCAGGTTTCTGCATTATCATTTACATTGTAAATTGTTCTCAGAGAATATTTTATGTTCGGATGTCTAAAGAGAAGTAACATTATTGATGCTATTACTTCAATTTTGAACAAGTTTTATTAGGGGAAAAAAGGGAACATTTTTTATTAATAAGACACACAGTAAGGTTACTTTATTTGAAGATGACGCCTCTTTTATGTATGTTGCAGTGACCTGTCTTGTAAGCTGGCTGGTCTGTCATCTTATGCCGTTTTTTCCATGACTTTGACAGTCACCTTTCCCTCCTATGAATTAACATAGTATTTTGTACCTCTCTAATACCACTTCTATGATCACTTTTTCCTATATTTTTTCTCCCCTATTTGACTGTAATCTCCTTGAGGGCAGGTAAAATGGGAACCCAATTTTCCTGACTCCAAGGCTGGTTCTCCATTTATTATACCATGGTGTCTCTTAATACTAGAGATCATGAAGTCATAGGTTCTGGGTTGCAAGATACCTTACAGGTCATCTACTTTAAACTTCTCATTTCACATATGAGGAAATTGAGGTCTAGAGTGATTAAGTGGCTTGCCCAAAGATACAAGTAATAGGTGAAATTACTGGGATTTGAACCCAGTACCTCTGACTCCAAATCTAGTTCTCTTTCCCCTCATATAACTGAAGCTAATTGGATTTGCTAATTAGTTGACTAATTTGCTTTACTAGAGATTTGAACTCAGCCCTTAAAGCTCCCCAAATCGTTGTTCCTCTGTAGTCTTCACATCACAGAACCCTCCACAATGGGAGTTCTGGCTGCTATAACTGTTGATGAGATTTTTACCACAGGCCACCCATTCATTTTAAGCTTGGGATGAAACAAACTGACATTTATTTCACAGTAGCCTGAAATGAACTGAGTATCAAAATAATCCCTTTGACGGAGAGGACAATATCCCCATTAGAAAAAAAAAATGAAAGCAAAAATAATCTAACGGATGTAGTTGAAACTAATTGGTGCCCTTATTGGCAGAGGCTCCAAAAGGAACAGGGGTGGAATTAATCTCCCACTCCAAGATGTGGTAAATTCTGCAGGTTGAAATGGCGACTTGGCAGGGTAGCGCCAGAGTAGCTATATCATGTGATACCTCTCTGTTCTGTGAACTCTCCTCATACAAAGCTGTCAATCTGGGGTCTTTTGTGAGCGTTACATTTTCCTTTCAAAGAAAAAAAAAGATTGACCCCTACCTCCCAAAGTACCACACAAATCAGCATGATTGGTAATCTCTAATAAGAGACATCAAGCTCTGAATAACAGGGGTATTGTAGGGCCAGACTGAAAAACTTGGCAGCCCTGAATGGGGGAGTTTCAGCAACATCTGCCCCAACTGTTCTGAGCTCAAGGACTTTTATGAGTTCTAAACCTGCTCTCTAATTGTTGCCTAAAGTTCGACGCGCAGTTCACCTGTTAAAAATATTTTAGGCAACTTAAAAAACGAGAAACACATATTTGAGTCCTCTCAGTGTATATTAAAAGTATAGAAATCCCATCCAAGGACATTTTAAATCACGTGACATGGTAGCACCGACAGACTTTTATGTATGACCCCATCAATACTAGATTTGTGTTTGGCATTCTTCTTTCCCTTAACGAGTGAAGGTTATTCTAAAATTCTTATTCAAAGATCTATGAACCAAAGCCACAGATGGGGTATCGGTGTGTCATTTCCATGGCCATATACAGATTACAGAACGTATGCAGCTGTCCCATACTCCCTTAATAGACCTCCAGCTTTTCAATACATCTTCCACTGATGGGGTTTCTGTGTATAAACATCATTTCAGAATGAAACGTGCCAGATGTCCTGCAGTGCACTTAGGTACAACAAGGCACTTTTAAAAAACGGTGCCTGTATTATTTACTCATTTGCAGAGATGTGACTTCTGGGATATGCAACTGAAATCCAAAGTTTGCTGAATGAAAGAGAAAAATATTCCAAAAGGTTTCAGATTCACTTGTACCTTAGTATTCCCCCAAACATTTACCCCTGCTTTTAGATGCTTAAAAAATTACTCCTCCATAGATAGGTTTCTCATAATTTCTCTCTCTATGTCATAACTTAAATCAAAATATCAGTTTAATAAAGGATAGCAAGAAATATACATACACAAGTCTTTTATATACTTACTGAATTTTTGATTAGGACCGTATTTTAAACATTTTATTCTTTCAATAATGTGGCTTTTTTTTAGAATCACCTTGCCTGTATTCTAGAGTTTAATTTCCATTTATAAGAATAAATATTTTGACCTTCTCCGAGGATTCCAATGGATATTAAGAATGGAAAGCAGTTCTCTGGTATTATTACAAAACTGGCATTTTATACTACTGTGGAACATTTTTAATGTGTAACCACACAGTCTAATAATTGATTATATGTTGCCTCATCATCTTTCCAAGTGACTTGATTGTCTCTCTTGTCTTACCAGATTATAAAATCCTTGAATATAAAGATCAAGTCTCCTTCCCCTCTCCCTTTTTAAAAATTTCCATGGAGCCTTTCCCAATGCAAAGAACACAATCACTATTTGTTGACTGAATTTGATGGTGATCTTTCTCTTCACTGAAACGGACATATACCAAATAAGGACATATACCAAAATTGTAAGGGGTACTCAAGTTCAAGAGGAGGAGAAACTTCCTGGTTCTAAAAAATCTTCAGATTCTAGAATAGAATATAAAGGAAATTGTAGAATCACCTTAACTAGAGATCCCCATCACTATAATTTAAATTTACAAAGTATTTTATGCTATTCAAAGCACTTTACATACATCATCTCAATTGATATTGAGATAGCCTTACAACAACCTGATGAAATGGTCTTGACAGCATGGTATAGTCAAAAGCGTGCTGGATTTGAATTTAGAAGTTCTAATCTTCTTCCTGTTATTGACAATGTGATTTTTGGAAAGTCACTTAAGCTCTCTGGTCTCAGTTTCCCCTATAAAAATGAGGGGGTTGGACTGAATGATGTGTGGACTACGAGCCAGTTCTAAATACTATGATCCCTATTTCACTTATTAGGAAACTGAGGCCCAACAAAGTTATGTCATTTGTCCAAGGTCATACATAGTTGGTAACAGAATCAGTTCTAGAAGCCATGTCTTAGAACTCGTAACGTGGCGTTCTTTCCTTTGGTATTCTTTGGCTGACAGCAAAGGACTGGGCTGAATCCTATGATTTGTTTCCATGTTGCAAATATATTAAGCAACCACTGATTTATTTGTCTTAAATCAAATGCAGTTACAACTGGCATCATATTTAACAAAAAGAGTAAAAGCTTATATTTCTAGTTCTTCAAGCTCACGCTGCAGGCTTAATTGGAAAAGTGTATTGTCTGTAATGTGCTGTTTATAATAACTTTAGTAGAGCCTTTTTCATGATCTGTTCACTTCAATAACTGTTCTTTGGATTTCTTCTCCTATGTCTTCTTCCAATCCCTCCCCCTACAACTCCTTAAAATCGATCTTTTAAAACAAGTCATTCTCAGAGAATCAAACCCTTTTTGTGGCTTGTTTTGCTGTAGATCCTTAAGGTAAATACAAATGGGGGCTTCAATTTTGCCTTTGATGGATTTATTTTTCCTATTTCAGGTCGGGGACCATGCATTGGGCTGTTTTTATTCATGCTTCTGCATTGGCAGCGATGCCCCTCAGCCTCCACCAGAGAGCAGAGCAGCTCCAACCCCTGAATCTTTTTTTTTCTTTTTTTCCTTTTTCTTTCTTTCTTTTCCTTCTTTCCTTTCTTTTTCTTTCCTTCCTTCCTTCCTTTTTTTTTTGCTGTAGAAATAGATGGAGACAGTAGCACAGCCTTGGCCAAACAACATGGATTGCAGTTCATTTGAAAGGTCAGCGCATATTTAAGTTTGCTTCATTACTGCCACCTTTATGCCTGAGATTTTCATTTAAAAAAAAATCAGTTTACCTAGGTTCCTTTAGAGACAGAAAAATGAAAGTGCTGAGTCCTATTTTCATTTGGGGATATCAAGCTTTTTATCAAATTATGGAGGTGGCGTCTCAGAATATTTCATATCTGATCAAGAGGAAAATCCAAAAATAATTTTCTCTTTATTCAGGAGTCTTTCAGGCAGTAGGACTGTTTTATTTTTTACTTAATATTGTGCTCCAGTCAATGATTGAGAATTCAGAGAAGAAAATAAATGACTTAAAACAATCCATGGTAAGAACAAAATAAAATAAAAAACCTGGGGCAGGATTTAAAAATTTTTAGTTTTTAAAGAAAACAACACTATATTCTGTTGAATATGTTTTTGATCAGTATGTAGTAAAATGAGCTAACCCCACAAAATATAACATCTCTTGAAAGCTAATTAGAAGTAGTCTTATCATGCAATTATCTTCTGGTTTAAAGCAGTACTTTGTTTTCTTATAAAACCAAAGAAATCGTATTAGGGGGGGAAGGAACTTCAGAGACCATCCCATACAACTCTCATTTTACAGATTAAGAAATCGAGGTCTAGGGTAATTAAATGACTTGCCCAAATTTCCACAGGCCATAAACATCAGAGATAGAATTTGAATTCAGAATCTCTGACTCCAGAGCCAGTCCTCTTTCCACCGTATGATACTACCTCCTTTAATCGAGATACCAAAAGTTATAGTTACAGCTGCCTGTTTACACAGTCATAATTTTGTTCGTTGGTAAACTTTTGGGAAGTAGTTTGTTTCTGTTCTATATATATAGATTGACTGGAGTTAGAAAGGGGAATGTTGTGAGAGATGAAGGTTAAACTATAGAATAAAAAATGGCCTTTACTGTTGAAATGTCAAACGTACGTAAAAGGATTTTGTTAGTCCTTTGAAAGTGAACTATTTATGTTTGAAGAATGAATTTAACATGTATAAGAAACAGTTGATCAGACTTACAGTGACCATTTTAGATTCCTGTATACTTCTTAAACCATTGACTGTGTAGAAACGACATTAATGTTGGTTATTCTTTATTTTTCCTCTTGACATATCCTAGGGTATTTACTGAACTACTGCCGTAAAATATGTTTAAGAGAATGACTTAAAACAGAAGCTTTCCCAAAGCAATTCTTTTTGATTCAAATTGTGTATGTGTGGCTCAATTTAAGTCGTTATAGGAATCTTTCATTTTTCCTGAAATTTCTTATTTTTATTTTGAAATTCACATTTTTTTCCTCAAAAGATATTAAAAACTATTATGCTTCAAAAGTGGGAAACACAGATATAGGTTTATTATTTTAGTTGTATCACCCAAGAGGTTTATCAAATAATCTTTCTGCAAAGGCATCATAATAATTTTGACTCTTCCAGTAAGCTACATGTATCACTGATACCTGACTGGTGGGTGCCATCTAATAAAAAAATGTTGTTCTGAATCAAATATGGCTTTAAAACCATTTTTCTTGTTGTCATAAACAACGAGAGCCACTTTACTCATTTCTTGAAGCTAGATTTGATGACGACTCCCATTAATTCTCAACAGGGGTGATCCTGTAGAATATTAATGAACAAGATATTCCCATTCCACCTTAGAGACCATGATAGTAGGATCTCCAGAGTGGATGAAGAAGAAGGTTCAAATGAGAGTGAATTAGGAGAAAGGGAGTCCTAAGTCTTCTGTATTATGCTGTCACTGAAATTCAGCTAGAGACAGAGCAGTCCTCAGGTTTTTTATTTTTTGCTGTTGTTTTTGCTCAGTTTCTGAAGCAACTCAAGTACTGACATTACTTTGAACAAGCTTATCACATTCACACATCTAAATTAATTATGGGATCATTGCTCATTTAGAAAAATGCCATACTTTAAAATGGAAAGGAAAATTAAGAAGCATTTGGAGAATACCCGTATCTAGAAAAAGGCAAACTTAAAATACCCACAATACTTCCCTAAATCTTTAGCTTACTCTTAGAGATCAGTGTGTTTAGAGTGTGCAGGGAGGGCTAAAGCTGTATATGAGAACCACAATAAAATGAAAAATGATACTTGCTGATGGCTTTGGTGGGTAATCAATGTGTTTTCCTCTTGTCCCACAGATTGAATGGCATACATAGGTAGTGCAGTAGATAGAGGACTGGACTTGGAGTCGGGAAAAGCCTGGGTTGAAACCCTGCTTCAGAAAGTAGTTCTGTGACTATGGGCAAGTCACTTAACCTCTGCAGCCTCAGTTTATTTATCTGTAAAATGGAGATTTTAATAGTGTACTTATTACTCAGGGTCATGTGAGGATAAAATGAGCTAATATTTGTAAAGTGCTTTCAAACCTTAAAGCATTATATGAATGCTAGCTATTATTGTTATTGATTATTAATTATCTGCAGATAGTGTACCTACTTTTTGGTTTATCTAGGATAATTAAAAGATTTGAAACTAGCTTGATTACTTAATGAATAAACGATCTTTTCCCCTGATTAGTAGCTATTGCTGGTTATAAAAGGTTAAAACAAACTGAAGACAAACATTGTATAGCGAAATTAAGATTATTTCTCATGTTGGGTAAGCTGCACCAACATCCTGTGCTGTAAACATGGGTAATTGAGAGTTCAATTGATTACACGTGGCACTTGAGCCTGATCATGTTAAGAATGCAACGGCACACTGAAAGACGTCAATAATAACTTAGAATATCTTTTGAATGACTTCACTCAAAAGATCATAGTCCAAGAAGACTCAAAGCCATTCAAATATTATCTATGTATTTTTTAAAAAAAAAAAAACAAAGCAAGGGCTAAAATAAAGATGATATAAATCTGCCCTTTTTTCCTCTCCCCTCCCCCAGAGCGTAGTCCTGTTTTGAAATGACATAATAAAAAGTCATATTTTTTTTTAAAAAAAAAAGTCTTTTCCTTTTAAAGAAGATCCTGACACTGTCGAATTAAGGTTCCTGCAGTGGCTTTGTATGGGTTCTGTATCGCCTTGCTTTACCATTTCTTCTGCAATTCCCCAGCTGTGGTTTAAAAGCCCAACCTCCCTTTACACAAACGATGCATTTGCTGAGATCCAGTCAGTAAAGCCTATGTTAACTGTATTGCTTTGGACTGCTCCTTTTCGTTAAATGCATTTACTTATTAATATGCAGATGCTTAGCAGCACAGTAGGAACATTCAAACTACCTACCCAAAAGGCCATTCACTATGGATTGCATTAGGTTTTTTTTTTTTCCCCTAAATGATTTTCAATCTGTAGCTATTCTTTAGCCCTCAGAAGTTTAAAAATAAACCTCTTAGGCTTTAAGCTAGAATGTTATTTAAAAGAAAAATAAAGTTGAATGAAGGATGTGGTTTTTTCTTAGCTTAAAGTATTGACATTGTATTTTGCTAAGTACTAAAGGTGCTAGTATTAAAGGTCCTACAATTAAAATACTCATTAAGCACTGTGCAGATAATTCTAAAGCCCTTTGAAGGAGATTCTCAACAGTAGTGGCATAAGCAAAATACTTTATAAAATACTCATTTCAGAAGGAGCTAAGCATTGACTATAATTGCATAAAGTAAAACTGAGTCCACTTTCTGATATGTATACCACTGAAGTTGTGCTTTAAAAGCAAAGGGTTTTTTAAAATAAACTTTTTATTGAAATATTTTGCTTTTTACATCATCAGGATTTCTTCCAGGATCTACCCTCTCATATAAACATGGTTTTTAAAGAAAAAAGAAAAAAGGGAAAAAACTCAAATAGGTGGATACATTAAAAAAGTCTGAAAATATATGCATCGTTCCACACCCGTGGACTTGCTACGTCTGCAAAATACTAAGAGCAGATGTCTTCTCCTATTTCTTCTTTGGAGTCACACTCATTCTCTGTAATATCATAATGTTCATTTTTTATTTTTTATGGTTGTTCTTTACATTTGCGTTGCTATAGTCATCGTGAGTGTTTTCTTGGCTCTGCTTACTCTACTCTGCATCAGTTCGTGTAGATCTTTCCATACTTCTCTGTATCCATCACATTCTTTATTTCTTATAGCAGAACAACATTCCATTTTATCAGTATACCACAATTAGCTCAGCTATTTGCCAAATGATGGGCACCTAAATTATTTCAAGTTCTTCACTACCTCAAAACGTGTTGTGATAAATATTTGGTGTAGGTGGACACTTTCTACTTTTCAGTGACCTCCTTGGGGTACAAACCCAGTATATACATTCTCTTTGGGTTAGGAACATTTTAGTTTAAATATAAAGCAGAGGCATAGTATTGAAAAATTCATTTCTCTTTTGTCTGGTAATTCATGAGATGTTAGAAATACGTACAGACAGAGAAACAACTCATTCTTGATGTTCTATTGGCTGTCATTGGGCATGTATGCTCTTTTGCCCAGCTCTTTCCTAAACTGAGAGTAAAAGATTAGCATTGTTTTTTTGCCTTTCTCAAAATTTAAGGTGAAAGTTTAGGGTCAATGTGCAGAGGATACATATGCTTCTATTGTTATCTCAAGGAGGAAAGGAGAAGAGATTCTAATGAGAGTTTGAGTATGTATACTTGATTCCAATAACAGTGTTCAGGAATTTGGGCCTCTATTTCAAAAGAAATTGCATGGATTCTAGGCAGTAAGATAGCTTATGGGTTACAGTCTGAGACCTAGCATCAGAAAGACCTGGGCTGGAATTTAACTTTAGATACTTACTAGCTATATATGACCTTGGGCTAGTCACTAAACTGCTGACAGCCTCAGTTTCCTCTTCTGTAAGATGGGAATAATAATAACATACTAATTGCCCAGTGTTGTTGTGAGGATCAAATGAGATCAAATGAGTAAAGCACTTTGCAAAACCTTAATTTTGTTTAAATTATTTAAATTAATTAATTAAATCAAAATAATTAATTTAAATTAGCTATTTAAATGCTAGCAATTATTAAATCAACATTGTTTACTTTCAGCAATTTTTTCTATCTTTCTAAATAACCTATACATATGTCATATTTAATCAATGTAGGTTTTTGTATTTATCTCCTTTAGGAGGCATTTAAAATGCTATATTTAGGTACATGCACCCTTTCTCTCAAAACATAGGGAAGCAATTAAGTATAGTGTAAAAGGGCACTGAATTTGGAATCAAAGGGCATTAATTCAAATCTTACCTCTTTCATTTATTGCCTACGTGGTCATGGTCAAGTCATTTCACCTCCCTGGGCCTCAGTTTCCTCATGTTTAAAATGAGGCGGTCGAACGACAGGTATTTTAAGCTTTCTTCCAATTTTAAACGTATCCTATCCAGATACTTACAATTAATTAATCAATAAACCTTTGTTAAGTGATTAATATATGTCAGACTTTATGATAGATACTAAGGATACAAATACAAAGAATGGTCGATTCCTACTTTCAAGGAACTTAACATTGGGTAACCACACCCATAATGGAACAGTGGATGGGGCATTGGTATGTTATGTGGCTTACCCATTCCAACCTTCCCTCACTCTGGCAGGTCTAGGCTGTCAGAGATTGACCACTACCAGACAGTCACACTTACACTCTGTCAGTGTTCTGGGGTAACCCTATTGAGGGGAAAATATGCTTTCCCTATTCACCATCCTAGGTTCTTAACTCTCAAGGATGCTTTCTTTTATATGACAAACCACTCACAAGAATGACACTTTTAAATTCCAAACATAACCATTTATTTGATAATAAGGCAAAATACATAATAATATCTTAGATATTATATATGAAAGCAAATGTATAAATTATAAAACATCAAATTTTTTGGCTTATCCTGGAATATTTTTAATAAAAGAGTTTTAAAAATTGAATCCATGATTTATTTACTTTATAAGAGCATTCACAGATTCTATAATACAAAGCTGAACAAAAAAAGAGAGAGGAAAAAAACCTGAGTTGTCTGGAAACCCTCAAAGAAATACTGAAACATGCTATTTGCTAGATGCACAATGTTTAAGATTATTTCTCTGACTTGTTTGTGGTTTATACAAAATACATTTTGAGGAAAGTTCTTGCACCAAAGTTCAAGGTCCTGATATTTACATAGTTCCTTTACATAGTGCAGCAAGCTGGATTGTGAAGAAATGAAGAGAAGAATTTAAATTAGATTTTTTTGACCATGAATGAAAAATCATTGGCTATGTGAAGATATTACCAATTTGAAGGAAAGAATTTAAAAAAAAAAGAAGTTATCCATGTAGCAGCAGAACTTTTAATAAACAATAGTTCTAATACAGGTTCTTTATGGAAACAGAAAATGGGATTTATGAGGTGACATTTTGAGTATGTAAAGAAAAATGAAATAAGATTAGCTTTATTTTCTTATTTTTTCCCCAGCTTCAAGAAGGGTTAGTGCCTGAATTACCACTTATAATTTGGTTTTTCATTCCATGCATGCATTTCATTAACCTATTCCAGGCTTTGCAGGCTGCATGCAGAGCAGATTCAGGATCGGATTTCTGAACAGATTGGTTCCAAAGTACTATAGGGCATATTTCAGAATCCAAGGACAATTCGTAACTTTTATTATGCTTTACATTAATAATTTGAGAAGTTGCATTATGTTTAAATGGTGTCAATGTAAAAGAAAGAGGTCTTAATTTCTCTTTCATCCCTGAAATCCAGACTCCTCGTGGTGGCACATATGTTGTCTCTCTGACTTCTCTGGACACCAGAGTGAAAAGATTCGTCTTTGAATTCACTCTCTGGCTCCACTTAGTGAAAGAAACATTAAAAAAAGAATGCAGGGGTCATTGCTTGCTCATGTACGCTTCTCTGTTTATTTCTGAAATGAGGAGACAATCATCATTCTATGACAAAGTTGGATCCAAAAGAGACCTTTGAGGCTATCCAGTTCAACACCCTCATTGTATGGAGGAGGACGTTGAGACCTATAGAGTTTGTTACTTATCTAAAGTCACCTAGGTAGTAAATGGCAAAGAAGAGATTTAAAGAGATCCACTGACTGTAATTAGTGCTTTTAGAATCTTGGGATGAGATACAAATAATTGGCATTGTGCAGTCCTCTTAAAATACCCAATTCACTTCACAGTTTGTCACTCAGTGAGTGGGAGCTTGGAGGTTCTGTTTTTTTTCTTCTTCCATCTTTTCTTCTAGTTTAGAAGGGAGTAGGAGCCTAAAGGCTCTAATTCTCTCATTTTCCTTCTGGTGGCCTTTTCTCTCCTTTTCCTTCTGGTGGCCCAGAAGAGCTTTGAGTCTGCATCCTTCCTGGTCTTGCTTTTTGAATGACTGGGATCTGCTCTGATCTAAAGTTGGACCTGGGAGTAGAGAGGCCGGGCTTTGTTTCCTTCCACTCTTATTCCTCCTTCTCTCCTCCTCTCAGGTCCCTCCTCCTTCCAGAAGGACTTGAGAAGAAGCCTCCTGGCTCAATGTTCAGTGCTTTCTCCATGTTGCCATGTGATGGTGGTAAGATTTAAGACAAGGATATGAAGTCTTTGACGGGTAAAGGGCCTTGATCAAGGTTATATATCTATTGGGAGTCCTTTAAGAGTGGAGAAATTCTGACTGTTTGACATGGGCCCAGGCCAGAGAAATCCTCTGAAATTCTTAGCCCAGCACTGTGTTTCGTACACTATGGCCTCATCCCATCTAGCTTCCAACTCCTGGTAAGGAACAGGGCCCTCGCCAGTACAGGCTTCTTGTCATCTGCCTTGCTATTCCTCATCACTAGAACAAAGGACCCTAAATAAATCAATTCAGCTTCGGAGCTGGACCTTTTTCAGTGAGGCAAAAGATTGTTTTAAGGGTGAATAAAGCAATCATATCTCAGCTCTCTATAGCCAATTAGGTTCTAGAAGGGAGCTACCTCCCATCCACCCACCAGCCCCCACCTAGAACCAGGGCCTAGTCAGCTAGCGCATATTACCATCTACCCTGCCTTTGCCCTTAAGATGCCACTTCTTTTCCAGTGATTTAGGGCTGTAGGTAGCCTACATGGAAGACTTCTTCTTTGGCAACTATATGCTTTTCTTTCTTATGCAGCCATGTCAACCTTACCCCTTCTGCACCCCATCTCCTTCAATCTTCTCTTTCCATTGTGCCCTCCTTGCCATATTAACAAAATGCTGTTCACAGGAAATATCTTCTATTTGTGTTCCTCCCGTCTTCTTGCAATTATGGAAAACTACCCCTTTGCCCAAGATACTATAACCCTAGTCATCTTCTCTAGTACTAGACTCACCTTCTCTTATGCCTTCCAACTCCAAGCCAAGAAGGGGAAAAAGCTTGGTTTTTTTGTTCCTCACTGTCACATCCATGATGTCTCCCTGTCCCCCTCAGCCAGCAATGTCTTCTTTGAGGTTCTCCAAAATCTTTATTGCAACCTATGGTCACTCTCTGAGTTCATGGGCCATCGCTCTCGCTCCAACTTTACCGTCTCCCTTCAAAATCTTTACCCTTTTGTTAATCAACTAAATTAACCCTATCCTCTATCCTTTATTACCTTGCTTCCTTGTCACATCCCTACTTATCCTTTTCTAAACTCTAATCCTAGACTACTATGACTACAAACCTTCTTCACTCCAGCTTGAGAGATGCAGAACATCACTAGAGCAGGTTTTAGGCTTGTATTGTTTGACTCCATGACAAATGTATGTTATACAATCCTAATTGGACTTTCACTGCTGTGCATCACTCCTTTAGTCAAATGAGTAAAGCACTTTGCAAAACCTTAATTTTGTTTAAATTATTTAAATTAATTAATTAAATCAAAATAATCACTCCCTTGGTCAATGCTCTATTGAACTGTTCAAGCTTTTTCTTTTCTTCTCAAGCTGCCTATGTTACTTGATCTTTCCCCTGCACCCAATTCCAGAAGAAGACCTTATCTCATACTTCCTTATAAACAAAACAAAGCCATTCTTCCTGCACGTCTTTTCTTCCCCAATTTCACAATTCAAATTACTTCAACATCAACCTTCCTTCCCTACTCTGCTATTCTTTGTTTCAATCATGGAAGAAGAAGTGGTCTTTGTGCTTATTAATGCCAGCTCTTCTGCTTGTTATTCTTGACCACTTTGATTGCACCAGTATCTAGGGGAAAATAGTTCTTAGTCTTATATGTTTATATTAATTCCCCACATATCTTGGATATCAGACACTCAATAGAAATGCAAAAAAAAATTTCATATGCTATTTTCCTCCTTAGAATTTCTCTGTTTGATTCTCCTTCTAGATGTCTGACTTGTCTTTTTCAGTTTTCTTTGCAGGATTATCATCTAATGCGTTCTGTACTCATGTGCCCTTTCTTCTCTTTCTCTCTACACTTTCTCTTAAAAATCTCATCAATTCCTTTAAATTTATGTCTGTGCAGATGGCTTCCACTTTTACATATCTGGCCCTTGTCTTTCTCTTGTGCTCTAATACAGGATGCATCTGCAACCATCGGTTGGACATTCCCACCTGAGTATTCTATGGTCATGTCAAACTCAACATATCTAAAATTGAACTCATTGTCTTTCCCCCTAAATCCAGCTCTCTTCTGTTCTTCCCTATGTTTTTCACCCAAGTTCACAACTGAGGAGACATCCTTAACTCTTTACTCTCCCTCACTACCCTACCTCCTCATATACAGTTGCCTGCTAATCAAATCTGATTGATTCTATTTCTGCAATGTCTCTGCTATCTACCCGTTTCTCTTTGTACTACAACCACTTTACTCTAGACTTATATACTTTAGGCTGAGTTACAAAAAGGAGCTATGGTACTTCACTGACTTTCTGTTTCCAGTCTCTTACCATTCTAGACAGCTACAAAATTGATAATCCTCAAGTGCACATCTGACCGTATTACTTCTCTAGTCAAGAAACTTCAGTGTCTCTCTATTACCAGTATGATAGAATACAAATTCCTCCGTTCAGCATTTGAAACTCTTCATTGTCTGGCTCTAGTTATTCTTTCCAGGCTATTCACACACTCTTTCCCCTTATATATTCTGATTCAATCATTCTTGCTATTCCTTATACATAATGTTATAGCTCCCACCTCTGCGCCTTTGCTTGGGCTATTTCCCGTGTCTTGAATCCATTGAACCTCCACCTACAACCTCTCAGAATTAATTTTGTTTTTATTTTGTACATATCTTGTATGCATCTATGAATGGTTTCCATCTCCCCCTTAGTAGAATGTAACCTTCTCGAGGGCCAAGATTGTCTCGTTTCTGTGTTTGTATCCTCAGCGACTAGCAAAGTGCCTGGCACATAATAGGTATGTAAAATGCTTATTGATTCCTTGATTGAATTATATCTGAAATATGTTAAATTATATATGCTAATGGAATAGGTTCATGGCACAGATTATCCAAAAACAATCTATATTTGTCTGTGAAATGTGTCAGTTGATTTTATTAGCAAATTTACCTTCCTTATTATGTTTTACTTTGTTTAATAGTAAAATACATCCGCCTTCCCTAAGCAGAGGGGGTGTTAGGTGTCAGGTTGAGGTATATATGAGGTTTTTTTAAAAAAAATCCCTTCAAAATTCACTAAATAGTTAATGTACACAATGTACGATATATGCATTTATATATTCCTTTATTCAACAAACATGTATTCATAATCTGTCATGTGTAGAGTACTATGCTAGGTGTTGGGGATATATATATATATATATGTATATGTTCGACAGAGAAACTGCTTTCAGGGAGATCACAATGTAACAGAAAGAAAGATATATGCACAAATTACTATGCTATAAGCAAGTGTGAGATAACTGCACGGGATTGATCCAGGCAAATGCTACGAGGAATTTGAAGAGGGAAAGAGATCTCCTTCATTTATAGGCAGGGAATGTCAAGGAAGGCTACATAGAAGAGGTGGATCCTGAGCTGGTCATTGAAAGAAACAAGAGACTTCAAGAGATAAAGAAGGGATGAGGGGAGGCCATTCTTGTCTGAGGGACTGTATGAGCAAATATAAAATGAGAATGCAGGACAAGAATGAAAGATGAAATGTGGAACAGTTTACTGGAACATAGAGATTTCTAAGGGGAGTAGCATGAAGTATAAATAGTTAGGATCCAGAAGCAGCATGGTATAGTAGATAAAGCTCTATACTTGAAGTGAGGAAGACAAAGGTTTGAATCCTGATTCAGAAATTTACTAGTTGTGTGATAGCCACTGAATAAGTCTCTGAGCTTCAGTTTCTTCATCTATAACATGAAGGACTTAGAATTGACGATTTGTAAGGGCCCCTGAAATTCTAATCTATGATCCTAAGATGGATTAAATGCCAGATTCAGAAGTATCTATTTTCTTTGCTAGACAATGGAGAAATGCTGAAAGTTTTTTGAGTATAGAAGTAATGTCATAGCGGTATATTCAAAAGATGATTTGACTGGTGGTATGAAGGACAGATTGCTGATGAGGAAGACCATTTAAGAAGCTATTATAATTGTCTTGCTAAGTAGAGATTGTGTTTTGAAAAGGTGTAATTTCCCTGGTTTTGAGAAGAAAGGGTTGATTCAAGAGATGTTGCAGAGGAAGAATAGTTAGGTCATCTGATTGAATATGAGGGACGAAGATGAGGAAGCAGTCAAAAATGGCTTCTAGAGAAAAGGATTACCTCAAGGTTATAGTGGGGCTTACTAGGGTGGGGGTGGGGTGGTGTATCTTTACCAGAAAGATAAATTGGAAGGTGAAGCATGTTTAGGGGAGGAATGTCACAATTACTATTTTAGACATGTTGACTTTGCAATGTTTGCTAGTTGGTAGACATGTCTAGTAGAAAGCTACTAATGTTGAACTATAGTTCAGGAGAGAATTATTATTTTTTATTGTTGCTAATCTGGTAGGTGTGAAGTGGTACATCACCCTCCATCCTTAAAAACATCTTCACTTGGTCATGTCATGCTTTCAAGTACCAAGCTTCTTGAATCTTCTGCTGTTACTGACTCTATTTCCTCACCACCATCTCATTTCTCATCCCTTTACAATCCAGCTTCCAAACCCACCAATCTATGGAAACTGTTTTCTCCAAGGTTATCAACAGTCCTTTAAATACTACAATCATGTTTTCTTATTCCTTTCTCCTTCTTTACTTCACTTTTGACCCTGTTGACCACTACTACCACCATCACCACTACCTCTTTCTTCTTCTCCTCCTCCTTTAAAATCTCTCTGCTCTTGGATTCTGTGATCCTCATTCTCCTGGGTCTACTTATCCAAGTGATTTTTTCCAGTCTCTTTTACCAATTCATTACCAATCTCTTGCCCCTTGAGCATGGACATCTCTCTCGAGGATCTGATCTGAGTTCTCTTCCTTTCTTTGGTTTTACTTTCTTTCCTGGTAGTCCTATCAGCTGCTGTCAGTTCAATTATCACCTCAACACAGATGATTCTCAAATCTATATAACCAACCCTAGGAGGTGGGCTGGAGACACAGATTATTATAGTTAGAAAATGATTAAATGCATAGTAGAAATCAAACAGAATGGCTTATGGGATTAAACGTCTGACTTTTAGGTGTAGGGGTCATGACTGGTATGATGGAGATGGGAACACTTGATCTGTCCTGGAGAAGGAGTTTTGTAGGCAGAGATAAGAGTAGAATTGCAGACGAGTCTATTCTAGGCTACAGAGATGGGGCATTTAATTGATAGAGTCCTGATCTTAGAGGTGGGGAGACAGACAAGGACAGATTTATATAGGGAAATTATAAGTAGATCAATTTGACTAGAAGGAAATAATTTGAAATAAAACTGGAAAGGTCAATTAGAGGCAGATTATGGACAGCCTTGAATGCTACATTATGTTTTAATTTTATTTGGATGGTAATAGAAATCCACTGAAGATTTCAGAGAAGAGCAGTGAGATAGTCTTATCTGCATTTAGAAGATCTCTTGGACATGATCCCGTGATTGAGAAGATCACTTGGACAGGACAAAGTAAAGAGGAATAGGAGTGAGGGCTATGAAAATGGTCACAGCAAGAGAGACCGAGGACCTGATGTGGACTAAGATGGTGTCAGTGGATTCTCAAAAAATAGGATGAGTGTCAGAGATAATGCTTAGGTAGGTTTGGCAGGATTAGGCAGTTTACTGAATGTGGGAGAAGGGTGGTAAGGGAGAATGAAAATTCAAGAATGATGGTAAGGATTTGAGCTAGAGAATAGCAGTATCATTTAGAAAAAAAAAGGTGGAGAGAAGGGAAGTTAGGGGGAAAGTAGGTTTTTGTAGGGAAGTACTATAAATTTAGTCCACAATGTCAGTGGTAAGCAGTTGGAAATGTAGGGCTACAGCTCTAGGGAGTAGTCAAGGCTGGTGATGTGGTTTGGTAGTCAGTGGCATCGATAGAGAGGTAGTGTTACATAGTGGACCAAAATCCTGAAGTCAGAAAGACATGGATTGAAGTCCTTCCTGGAACAAGTATTGGCGTATGGATTCAGGCAAGACACAAACTCTCAATGCTCTTGGCAGCTCTCTAAGGCTATAGATACAGAGTAGGTTCAGGCCTGAATTTGTAAAGGGACTCTCCTTACCTAGGAGTTTACTATGCCAGTGAAATCCTAGGCTCAGTCCCTATTTCACATCCTGGCACAGGTTAGAAAATTGAAGCCTAAGTGAAATTGTCAAGGCGGGGTGGGGGCAGGGAGGGAGAGAGAAACTGCAAGAGAGAAGAGGCTGAGGACAGAAGTATGGCCCTTTGCAATCACAACATTATTATCACCATTTCCCTCCATCAAGTATTTTTCTTTAATAATATAAATTGTTATAAGTAATTTATATAGCAATTAATCAACTGTGATTGAGTACACACTGTTTAGATCACTAAGTCCACATTATTATGGCTAAAAAAGAAATATAAACCACTGTCTTAGCATCTAAAGTTTATATTTTAGTTGATGAGATAAAATGTACTTCCATAAAAATCCTACCCTGAAACCTCATTGCAGCATGGAGGTTACCCTGGGTCCTAAGAGGCAATGCCAACCAAGTATAAATCTCTGGTAAATTCTACAAAGCCAGAAAGACTTTGACCAATGAGGGCCAGTCTCACTAAATTCAGAGAGAGTGTTTTATCACCAGGAAGTTGACCATTAGAAAATATCTTTGGCCACACCAACTCATGAAAACCATTGACTAAGGCACCAAAGAGGTTTTAATTTCCATCAGTGAAGAGAATGTCCACAGTGATGGCAACATTGGGCCTTAAAGTATAGAATTAAATATTAAAGACACGACAGATGCAAGAAACATCTTGAAAGCAACTGAATGTATAGCAATATCACATGTGTCATACAACAGTACAGAAAAATATACTGGTATTAAGAAGGGCTTTGCATGAAAGAGAGGGAATGAGGCAGAATAATTAAAAGAAAGCTTTCTGGAGCACACAGATTTTGACTTGAGTCTTGAAATAAGTAATAGGTATGGAAAAAATGTGAATATTATACTTTGCAGTATAACACTAGCCAAGTCTGTAGACACTGTCTAGAAGATTGATATGTCTGGATCAGAGGGACTGAATTGTAAGAAGAGAGTTATTGCAATATAGGATTTTAGATTTAGAGCTGGAAGGGATCTTAGATGTCATATAATCCAACCTCTTTATTTTAAGAGGAGGAGACTGAGACCCAAGTTAAATGACTTACCCAAGGTCAGTCCAGGATTTGCACCCAGGGTCTCTGATTCTAATTCCAGTACTAAACTCAGTACATTGCACTATACTTCCTCCTAGTGTCAATGGTCATGTTTTCCCTGATTTCTTCAGCCAGAAGTAATTCTTTCTCCCTCTGAGCTTCCTTAGCACATCATACCTGGCTGATGGCACATTGGCCTTCTACCTCCTATTATTTTGTGTGTGTGACCCCTCCCCATAACTAGACCGTCTGTTCTGTGAAGACAGTTACCATATTTTATTCCTCTTTCCTTACTGCAAAGTATCTCTTATGAAGTTAGACTTCAATAAATGTTGAATGGATGAGAGTCAGGAAATGACATTTCTTATTTTTGCTCACTATTATCTTTGCCAGTAAGTGACCTATGGAGTAGAACCCAGAATTTTAATTGCACAGGACCTAACTTTGCTCATATGTAGTGCTTGCTCATTCAGTCATCCATCCATCCATCATCCCTCCCTTTCTCCCTCCCTCCCTCCCTCCATATCCATTTATCTTTATCTCTCCCTCTCTCCCTCTCTCATTGTTCATCCTTCATTCTAGCTATCTTTTGGTAAAGTAAGCATTTGTAAAGGCCCGAGAAACATTCCTTCAGATGACACAAAGGCAGGTGACTTATGGCTTTTAAAATAGAGCAAACATTAAATCTCTGGTAAGGTTTTACTTTCTCCTTCAGACATTGATATCAAAGCTTGTTTTATAGGTTATCTTCCCAGCGTTTGATATGGTACGATGTTAATTTTTAAGGAAAAAATGAGCAACATGTCTGGCTGTTATTTTATATAATGACAAGCTTGGCGGTATGGAACAAATCATAATCCTTCCAAATGAGACCAGTCTGGAAGTTTGTCCTTGATGGTGCTCAAGGATATTTCTCCTGAACTCCTCCAGTTGTTATAATCCAATCCAGTTCTGGTGCAACACTCAGTGTATGGGTCCACCATAGGATACTTTCCAGAGTATAGTTGTAGGATTAGAGATCCGGCATGGCAGGCAGTTCTCCATGGTCCTAACTGGTCTTACGGGGACAAGGTACCACAGATTTGGGACTGCCTCCCTGTTTGAGGAGTGGAAGAAATTTCAGCTGCAGCAACGTTTTCTGAGGTTAGCAGAAAGGAATATAATAACCAAAGGCTGAAGGCAAAGAGGGAGTTAGTCCAAGGTGTATGAGGATATTGACATTAGCACTGAGTCCAAACAAGGCCAAATGTCAGGGGTGTGTTAATATATTATAATTCAAGGGTGGATCTTCACAGATTGGATTCAGTTAAAGGGCTGTGCTTGAGGACCTAGAGGGCCACATGTGGCCTTGAGGCCACAGGTTTCCCACCCCTGTAATTTAATCAGTGATAACATTAAATCAGGATCTGAGAGTAGAGACAGAATCAATGACAATAATAATATTATTTCTATAACATTTTAACCCTTGCAAGATGCTTTTCATATATTTTCTCCTGTAATCCTCAAAACAACTCTGTGAGGTAGTTACTATCATTATTCTCATTTTAAAGATGATGAAACTGAGGTGAAGAAAAGCAAAGTTTGACTTTCCCAGGCAACACAGGTAGTAAGTGAATGAAGCAGCATTTGAACTGATCACAGGGCCAGAGAGTGTTCTCTCCACAGTACCACTTAGCTGCCCAATCAGGGCTAAAATAATGGTCAGCAACACCAATAGCAGAACTGGTTGAAAAGAGAGTATAAGCTTGGCGAAGATGTCTTTATCACTTGTTCAGACCAGGGAATTAAATGCACATGAAGACTTTTAAGACACAGGGCTGACTCTGCCTACTCGATCTCTTTCTTATACTGCTGCTATACTAAGTTTCTGGCTTACCTCTATATCTCCTTGAATGGGAGGTAGTTGAATGAAGAATGGTAGTGAACAGATAAGCTAGGATAGGGTTAAGAGTGACTTTGAAATGAATGTCTTGTGTGTGTGTGTGTATATGTACATATATATATATATATATATACACATATATTATATCTAATGGTGGCCATTTGGGTGGGGGGAGAGAAGAGAAAGAAAGGAAAAAAATAAATTTCCATGATCATTTTATTATATAAGTAAAAGGAATAGCAAATTGTACATAATAGATTTGCATTTTCATGTGCAATCATCTTTTTATAAAATTATACTATGCTATAGAAATGTTTGTTTTATTCCATATATTAAAAATCAAATAAAATTTTAAAAAAAGAAATAAATGCTCTAAGTATAAGCAGGTTTTATCTAATTTACTCATTACTTAGAAGATATTAGTGAGTTGAGATAAGAGATGCTCTCCAAAGTCTTTATTTAAACTGGACTGTTGGGGTCACCTACAGTGGTCTGAAGCTTCCAAGTTAGAATGTTCCAAGTTAGACTTTTGGAATTCTTTAGGTTGACAATAATACAGAGTCAAATTTTTCTTTGGAAGAGCTCTACACAGAGAAAACTCGGTCAGAAATTCACTTTGGTCAACATCATGGTCCTTTGCACGCTAGATAGATTGTATGCCAAGCACAAAGTATAAAGCCTTTTTCTTCCACTAGACACAGGAATCAATTCACTTTTATTTTATTAAGGGCAGAGAAAAGACTGATTTTCTGTGGACCATTTCTACCTGTTTTTCATACTCCTAGTCTTTATCAGAGAGAATTTTTCATTTGCTGGGAAATTACCCATGTAGCCACTAACTATGGGTTGGATGGTACCAGTTTCTGGCACATAGGTGTATAATAAATGGTTACTGATGGATTGACTATTTGGCTGTGGATTTATTCTTCAGCATTATCAGTAACAGCAACTAACATTTACTGTTGTTACTCTGTTCTAGGGATGAAAAGATGTATAAGAAAACCTGGTGTAGAGGGTTTAAAGCCCAAGGACTTGGCTTCAAATCAATCCCTTTGGAAAATCTATGGTTTGGTTACATAGGCTCTCTGTCCTTCACGTATGGCATCTCCCATCACCTTGACTTTGCACAGGCTCTTCCTTATGCCTATTATATACTTAAACACCATCCTCACTTTCACTTCCTAAAATCACTTCCTCCAGAAACTGGTTTAAGTACCAGATTTCTACAAAGTACCTTTCCTCATCCTCCCCATGCATTAGTACTCTTCTTCATTAACTGTCTTGTATTTAATGACCTGGTCCCCTGTAAAATTCTTGATAGCAAGGATTGTTTTATTATTTATTTTTATATAGCTAGCACCTAGCCCAGTGCCTGGCACCTAGTAGGAGATTAAAAAAGTGTTTGTTGATTTATTTTTGTACTGCCTCTGTGATCTTGGACATGAGCCTCTTTTTCACTGAATGCCTACTGCGCTAAACACTGTGGATAAAAAAGGAGGCGAAAGACCGTCCTTGCTCTCAAGGAGCTTACAATCTGATGATCTTGACGTTCCTTTCTACCCCTCGACAGTTTACTTGGGGAGACAAGATGGTATATTAGGATACATACACTCATATTTCATGTAGTAGTTAATAATAGTGCTTTAAGGTTTGCAAAACACTTTATAAATATTATCTCATTTGATTCTCACAACAACTCTGTAAGGCAGGCACTTTTATTAATCCCATCATACAGATAAGAAGCCGAGGTAGACAGAGGTCGAGTGACTTGCCCTAGGTTACATAACTAGTATATATGTGAAGATAGATTTGAATTCAAGCCTTCCTGACTCTAGGCCCAACGCTCTATCCGTTGTACCATCTAGCTGCCTACACAGACAAACATACCACATATCTATAACTACATCAAGACTTTTAGAACACCTTATGTACAGACACAGACACACATATATTTATAACTCTATCAAGACTTTCGGAACACCTTATGTACAGATACAGACACGCACACACACACACCTGCACACCAGATAGGTGATTTCCTCAGTGTGCAGAGAGCTCCTTCCCATAAAGAACTTCATCTACCAATGGAGATTGACATCTTCTCTGTAACTTGTAGTCTGAATTGCCTGGGAGCCCTGAGAGGTTTATAAGATCAAATGGGCTGCGGAGCCCGGCCTCATTTTACAGATGAGGAAAGTAAAGCACGGAGAGGTTCGGTGATTTGCCCACAGTCACAAGGCTCATACGTGTCTGAGATGAGATTTGAACACAGGTTTTGATTCTGATTCTAAGACCAATACCCTATCCCAGGACACTAGGCCAAGGGTTGTGAAATGTATGGATGTCTAAGATAGAACTGAACCCTGACTCTCAGGTCGATGACAACACACTACTTCTCATTTTTAACATAATATATGAAATAGACTCCTTCTAATATATGAATATCCCATCCTTTCTCACAAGCATATATTGTACTAAATCCTTTTGTTAATGCTGTGGCTGTAAGTGTGACTTGGAAGACCAGCAAGTGATTCGTAGTCCTATTCACAGCATGTATATATAAATATATATATATATATGTATATGTATATATATACATATGTATATGTGTGTGTGTATATACATATATATATATATATGTAGAGATTTTCATTTTTGCTTACAGTTTAAAGCTCATTTTGATGTTTTGGCCTCTTTTTTGCTTTGAAGGCCTAGCCTTAAAATGAATCACTTTATTGCTCCCCCTCAGTTTGTCTGTCAGTCTAGCTCATTGCCTAGAACTCCACAGCTTTGCTACATGGTTTGAAGTTAGACTCATTGTTCTATCATGTGTGACTCTGCATGACCCCTTTTGAGGTTTTCTTGGCAAAGATCTAGAGCCTTTTGCCATTTCCTTCTGCAGGTCAATTTACAAATGAGGCGACTGAGGCAAACGAGGTTAAGTTACTTGCCCAGGGTCATACAGCTAGTAAGTGTGTCTAGACCAGATTTGAACTCAGGAAGAGGAATCTTCCTGACTCCAAGCCCCATACTTTATGCACTGCACCACCTAGCTTCCCTTAGTTTACTAAGGTGTGTTCTATCTAAGTATTCTTCATGTTTGCCCACCTTGGGATCACCATCTCAGGGGAACTATGTTCTTAGTGATTACTGTTTCAGTTCAATAGAGAGGCTGTATTTCAGGTCATTGTTAGTGACACCATCTCTAACTATTTAAAGTTCTTTAAATTGCTGATGAAAATTGTGATTGTTTTTAATAGAATTTCACCAAGGTAGATTGATATATGATTTAGATTATCTTTTTTTTTAGCACTCTTTAAATGTTTCCCTCACTACAGTGTAATCCATGGTCAGGGTGTGTGCTTTTGTGAGTGTGCGCTTTCAGAATAGTTATTTTGAGTGTGATTGTCAAAAAGGACATGAACAGAAGGTGTCCAAGATGACTATCACTATGACTTTCAGAAACAGAATTTGTTGAATTGATAGATTTTCTGAGAGGTTGGAAAGAGAATCTAACACTAGATTTTAGGTCTCTTATTTTTTTCCACAAGCATGGTTGCATAAAATAAATGGAATAAAGTTGAAACTATTATATATCCCTTCTTCACTCTATTAGAGATGGGAATGGCTTGGACAAGAAAACTTTACCTCCAATAGGATTGACCATGTCATCACACAGTTGCATCAGAATCTCATGGACAGACAACTCTTCTCAGGATACAGGATTACTGATGGTACAAAAAGTTCTTTACAAAGTCATGTAGAAGTCTTGCTGATCCTCCCTTTGTTTCTTCTTTATCTGTTTTCAGCAATGATAATATCAACCAGACCATGTTGAAAGCGAATACTATACAACAGCTCTCCCAGTGAATGGCTGATTTTATTGTGTAGTAAGTAGTTGGGTCCATCTGTGACCAACATCTTGCTATTAAAATAGAACAGAGAAAAATTCATTATAACCTCCATAGTCAGCTTCCTCCCCTTGGAAAGAGTAACACATCAAAAACTAGGCAATGTTCTTTTTGAATATAATTAGAACACCCCAAATATATCCCATCAGTCAGCTCGATGTTACTGATTAGCACTGATATTTTGAAAACTAAAGATCTGTTTTGCTGTGCTTTGTCATTTTTAATAGTTTTTAGTGCCTATCCTATGTTGCAATTTGTATATTACATAGTGTGTACTTTAATATTTTCATGGATCTGTGATCTCATCAACCTTGATGTTTTCTAATGGTGCAGATCTTAACGAAGAGGGTGCTGCTAAATGCATGGATATATGCATAACACATTTCTTAGTTCAATTTGTATTATTAACAATTTCTGCACCACTTTTTTTTAGTCTAGACAATCAATACAAAACAATAAACCAAGCCCTGATATGCAACATTTACTGATTTCTGAGATGTACATGCTCACACTAAAAATTTAATAATTGAGAGCTGGTTTAAGCTAGATCTAGCAGCCTCCTGAATTCTATATCCAGCCAATCAAACTCTCATTCATATCCTCCTATGAACCCTTCAGAGAGGTTCTACCATTGGGCTGGAGAAGCTTCCTTTATTTCTTTTCTAGGTCTGACGTGGGTTCATATTTTATTACCTATAGGAGTTTGGGCCAGTGTTTTAACTTCCCTAGGTCTCAGTTTTCTTATCTTTAAAATGATAAGATTATAGTTACATGGCCTCTGGAGTCCCTGGCAATATTAAATCTGTGATCTAGAGCTGTAACAGAAAAGCCAACTTGCGCTGTGTTTCTATTCCACTGCCTATGTAGGAACATCCAAGATGGATTTTTCTTTTTTCCCGAACATGAGAAGGTGTTAGGTCAATGAATTCACCATTGCCACCATAGCCACCATCGCTTGTTATTATGACCATTAAGATAGCTGCCCCTCTCATGACATTGATGTCACCAGCAAAAGAGTTATTCACATTGTTTGAGATGAAAGACAGAATGATGAAATGGAAAGAGGGCTAAAGTCATCAGAGTACCTGAATTAGAATCCTTGCCCTCCCACTATTTGTGTGACCTTGGACAAATCACTTCCCCTTCTGGGTGTTAGTTTCTTCATCTGTAAAATGATGGGATTAGATTTATTTGGCCTCTAGGGGGCCTTTGTAGTTTAAAATCAATAATCTCTAGTCACTTCATTTCTCTAGGACATGTATATATATGCTACTATGCTGAAATTAGTACAATGACAAGCATTTATTAAGTACTTACTATGTGCCGGGATACAAAGTGTTATGTGCTGGGGATGCAAAGAAAAGACAAAAAGCAAAAACCAGTTGCATCCTCTAAGGATTTAAAGTTCAAAACATCAAGATTACTGGCTATACAATTGATTCACAGCAAAAGAGACAACAAAACAAACACATAAATATATATTTGCACTGTGAGAAAGATCATAGTCAGAAATACCTCTAATCATCACTGTTACTATTGAATTCTCAAGTCTGGAAATACAGTCCCACAGTTCAGGCAAATACTAGCCAGAATCTCTCAAAAAATCTCTTCACTATGTTTCTTCACAAGATGAGTTAAATCTAGTCTCTGACAAATTAAATAGTCTTACTCCTTTCTCTCTATACTTCACTGTCTTTCTCCAGCCATCACAGTTAAGACTTTCCAACAAATGGCAATTGAAGTAAGTCATTTCCTAAGATTTCACTGCCTCTCAAAGGTATAGTCATCATATCCATTGTCCTCAGGAGAGGATCTCTTGAAGGAGGAGTTAGATTGGGTTTTGTGATCTCATCAAAGGAAGATGATCTTTCTAGAGACAGTAAAATATTCTTCACCAGAAATTTTGGTTTCCCTCTTTATGGTAAAAATAAAGCCATAGGGCAGGTAACATGCAAAGAACTTGTGAACATTGTTGCTGTTCCTGGATGAATGTTTTTCTTATCAACTTACAGTCATCTGATACTCCTGGATGAGCCAGGTACTTCAGAAATTACTTGCTGTGTCCTTGGGCAAGTCATTTAAATTCTCTGGGACTTCGTTTTCTTATCTGTAAAATGATGGTGTTGGATTTGGCCTCTAAGGGCCAAGTTAAATAATGATCATTGGGCACTTAATTTCTCTGGCCCTGTTTCTTTATATATAAAATGAAGGGGTTGGACTAGATGCCCATTAATGCTTTATTTGGTTGTAAATCTATGACTATGTAAATCTCTCTGTTGGGCAGGAGAGAGAAGGAGAGAGGAAGGAATGGGGGGGTCATAAATTTACAGTTGAATATTACATATTATATATAATATAGTGCCTCACACCCATCAGTTTATCAGATGTAATTATTACTTTATATAATACAAATCTTTATAAGAGAAATTTGGTTTTTTAGTGCTGCAGAGATAAAATCCACTGTACTTAATAATTAGATTGCCATTTCTTTTTGAGTAAGATAATGTTTGAAATAACATTTTAAGGCTCTTTTCCAAGTAGGAAGAGCAATGAAAAATCACTGAAGTATTTAGGTTGTTGCCGAATGTATTTCCTTTTTAGCAAACCAAGTGATCGGCATCCTGTGCCAAACATTCTTCTATCCCTCATTATGAAACTGCAGATCTATTATGTACAACTTGCTATTCCTTCCAAATATAGAATAAAGTTATCCAATTTCTTTTTTCTTTCTTTTTTCTTTTTTTCCTTCTCCCTTCTCCCTGCCCTAGTGATGGCTAGCATTAGATACAAATAAGTACATACATATATATGTGTAAAATTACTCTTCTATTATTATACTTCTAAAATTATACTTCTATTTATCATTACTTTCTCTGGATGCAAAAGTGTCTTTCTTCATATGTCCTTTATAGTTAATTTGGGTATTTATAATAGACAAAATAACTTACTTGCTCAAAGTTGTTCTAAAAACAATATTGCCCTTACTGTATACAATTTTCTCTTGGTTCTGCTCATTTTGCTCTTTATTATTTCGTGTAAGTCTTTCCATGTTTTTTCTCAAATCATTGAGCTCAAAGTGACCTTGCAATCCTGAAGGCTGTGGTGATGGAACACATCCTTTGGCTGTTCCTAGGAAGTTAGGATAGCTTTAAGTGCAAATTGGGGGCTAGTAGGTTTGTTGAAACTTATCACCACAAGGTCAGCCACCAGGTGGTGATTTTTTGAAAAAGCTGTTGCAGCCCAAAAAGACTATCTGCTAAGAGAGCAGTTTTCAGACTTTTTGGTCTCAGAACTTCTTTACCCTCTTAAAATTTATTGAGGACCTTGAAAGCTTTTATTTGTATGGATACCATATTACAAATTAAAACTGATAAAAATTTTAAAATATTTGTTAATTCATTTGAAGTAACAACAAAACCCATTTATTACATGTTAATTTGGTATCTTATTATGAAAAATAACTGTATTTTCCAAAACAAAAAAGTGAGAAGTGGCATCATTTTACATACTTTTGTAATTTAAAAAAATATCTGGTTTTGTAGAAGACAGCTGGATTCTCATATCTGCTTTTACATTCCATCTGTTGCAATAAGTTGTTTTGGTTGAAGTACATGAAGAAAATCTGGCCTCATTTAGATATGTAGTTGGAAAAGGGAGGAGCATATTAATAGTTAAATAACATATTAGTATTATTATGAAAATAATTTTGACCTCTCAGATCCCACAAATGACTATTGGGGACCCTTGAGAATATGGCAAGACAGAAAAAGATTATAATAAATATTATAGAATCATATACGTAGCGATGAAAAGGACCTCAGAGATCATTTCGTCCAACTTTCTCACTTTACAGATGTGTAAACAGAGGACCAGGGAGATCATAGTGACTTAGCCCGGGTCGCAGGGGGATAAGCACAGACAATATGAATTGAATCTATGTCTTCTCATCCCAAAATCAGTGTCATTTCTATACTACAATGTTGTCTTCCTTAGCAAAGGAACGACCAACACCAATGGAATCATGAATCCTAGAAATACTGCAAAAATAAGTGGCCATTTCTCTGTTAGAATGTAAGCTGTTAGTGGTCAGGAACTATTTCTCTTTTGCTCTCTTTATATTTCTAGTGTGTAGTACTTATAGTAGACACAATAAATACTCACTGATGGATCTAGTAGAGTGATGACCATTTAGTCAGTAAGCTTTTATTAAGCTCCTACGACTCTGCCAGGCACCATGCTAAGCCAAAAAGAGGCAAGAGATAGTTCTCGTCCTCAAAGAGTTCACAATCTAATAGAGGAGACATACAAATATATATGTATAAACAAAATATATAGAGGATAAATAGGAATAATTAACAGAGAGACAGCACTAGAATTAAGGTGGGATGGTAAAGGCTTCCTGTAGAAGGTGAGATTTTAGTTGAGAGTTAAAGGAAACCAGGGATAAGCAGAGAATATGCCTGTATCTAAGAGGAGTATCTTGTTCATAGAGAAACAAGTGTCACTAGATCAGAGAATGTGGCAGGGAATAAGGTGTAAAGAAGTTTAAAAGGTAGGAGGGAGGGCTAGGCTATGAAGGGCTTTGAATGCCAAATAGAGATTTTGTATTGGATGCTAGAGTTGATAGGGAGCCATTGGAGTTTATTGAGTGTGTGAGTGTGCGTGTATAACATTGTCATACTTTGCACTTTGGGAAAATCACTTTGTTGGCTGAATTGAGGATGGATTACAATGGGGAAAGACTTGAAGGAGGCAGATCTACCAGCAGGCTATTGCAATAGTCTAGGTGTAACGTGATATGGGTCTGAACCAGAGTAGTGTCAGGATCAGAAGACAGAAGGGGGCATAATCAAAAGATGATGCAAAGGTGATATCCATGGGTGTTGGCAACAGATTGGATATGGAGGTGGTGATGGTGGTGAGCAATAGTGAGTAGCTGAGGATGACAACAAGGTTGGGAGCAGGGGAGACTGAGAGGATGGTGGTTTTTTTCTACTGATCTCTAGATCACTAGATAACTGGATTTAATTTTCTATGTTGTAGGATGGGAGAAGAAAACCTTTTCCATAAACTTCTCTGAAGTCTTTAGGTTCCAATGAAACATAAGATGGCCTGTCAGGGCCAATGGTTGCATAGATCTCTCTATATGCATGTCAGCACTTCCTCTTTTCCATTGAATGAGATTTACATAGATGCACAGGCGCATTTATATTTACCCTTCTTTCAGGGGACAGTGCAGCTCCAAGTGCCCTCTGCACGTGTGATTAAATATTAATTAGGCTTCTAATATAAGCAAGTAAGTTCACAGGCCCAAGTGCCACATCAATAATTTATGAGGTACCCGAAGGCTCAGCCTGGAAAGCTGATTGGCCACCTCGGATTTGTATAATTACGAAGTTTCATTATTAACAGTGGAAGCAGTGGAGAGATCTGCCTAGCTTGAGGGACTTTGAAAGCATAAGCTGTCTCATTAGGGGAAAAGGGAATGAGGCAAAATATGCAAACTTGTTAACAGAAAAAAAGGGAGGGGGGATGAAAATTAAACTTAGCTCTTAAACACGACTCTCGTATATTATGTGCATTAAACATATATTGAGGAAAACCGGGATTCTGATTGATGAGTGCACACTGGCCTTTAATTTTTTGCATATTGAGCTTTGCCTTCAAAGCATTTGTTTTATATTGAAAGAGATCTTTAATATTTTACCGAAAAAGCCACAGGTAGCCTAATGGGCTATGTCGAGTGAGGTGCGGAGGTAAAAGAGAATGAAGCCAGTCTAGGGTTCTTGCTAGAATGTGTGTTGTGCATGCAATTAAATCTCAAGGTCAAACAATTTACAGACAATTACTTTTCTAACATCTCCAGAAATGCCTGCTTACACGTCTTTAATTTTAAATGATACTGATATTCCAATTCTCCCCAAAGGTTAATGCTGACTAAATCCAGCTGTGACCTGACACGATGCGACAGCACAGTGCCTAATTATCCTCTGGATAGTCATTTACTTGAAACCATTAAAGGAATAGACTGAGAGGAAGATTTAGGACCCTGAAAAAATGTTAGCCTGACTTCTTTCTTCTTGAAGATGGGATGGGCTGAAAAATAAAAATAAAATCCTGCTAAATGTTAGCCATTTGCTTTGATGGCAGAAAATTGTTCATCCCACTCTGTTTTTTTACAGGTTAAATTGCTAACTAGTTCATTTTATCCATTGCCTACGGCTGGCGCTAAATGTCAGTGACAAATTTTGTACTTGTCTTGAAGAATGAATTAAGTTATGCACAAAAGCTATAGTGCTCTTTTAAGATGAGTGAATTGCAGAGGGAAAAAAGTTGCTCTTTTGAAAAAGGATTATTTTGATTAAAGGCCTTTTCTATTGTAGCTGAAGACAGGTAGTGGTTTAAGATAATTCAGACAGTTACCTCCCACCGAGGCTGTAGTCCTTTACTAGAAATTTCTTTAAGAGCACTTGTGTCAGATTATATAGTGTGATTATTATCATAAGACCATTAGTGACAGAAAAAAAAATTTCCAAAAAAAGACACCTATTTTCATTAAGCAAAGTAAAAAAGGTTGTTGGGGGGAGGGGGTCAGCATTCCATCACTGTTATGTGAACTCTCTGCTCTGTGTTGCAAGAGAAGTAAAGAGAGGCAAACATGCCTGCCAAAATGTTGCAAAAAAAAGAATAGCAACCCAGTTCCTTGAGTAATTTATATTTGTAAATGTGACAGGAACGGGGAAAGACTTTGTAATCCTACTTGATTTCTGTTGCCAGGCAGGTGAGAACTGAGGCATCCTATTTTTATGTATAGAAAGTTTCCATCAATGGTTATTCACATCTCATTATTTTTGGTTAAATCTCCAAACTTTCCCCCTTATTTTCCTTATTCCCATGGAGCGATCTTAGTTATTAAAGTATAAGGTTCACCATAGTAATTGTGTTTGTTATTGAATTACTTCAACTTGTTTTTACTTGGTAAATGAAACTGGCAAGGAAACAATATTTAGCGATACCATTAGTATACATGTAGAAAACCCCCTAATTGAATGGGGAATATATCCTTTCAAAAGGGTTTTGGGAGATGATAGGATCTGCAAAGAAAAAATCCTCTCAATGTAAATGGTTAAAAGTTTTGAATAATATTTCCTTTTTGTTTACCTAAATTTATCTTTGAGAGAAGTAGAAAAAATACGTCAGCATGGAGCTGAATTATTTTAACGGAATGGTTTAGGTGTTCTAAAGTATAAATAAATATAAACACAGTTTATTATTCGAGTACTATTTTGTCTTGCTCTGAAATTGCTGGAGTGAAATTGACTTTAAAAGCAAGCTATAGTGATTAGTTCTAAAACTAGTTAAATAATTACTAATTTGGGAGAAACTCTATTAAATGACATTTAAAGGGTATTAAAATGAATTGCCAAATCAGTTCTTATTAAACTCATACATGTACGGTATTCAAACTGTGTGCAAACCAAACCTCCTCTAAGACTACATTTTGCTTTGCTAAGGAATAGATTTTTTGAGGCTGAATATTTTTCCAGCCCTTGCTCTTCCCTCCCCCTCCATCTGCCTCCTCCCTCCCCCCCATCCTCTAACTACTGTGATATGGCTCTATAATTATGAGTGGTGTGAATGGTCTCTCAGTGGGAGTTACCATTATCTTCATCCTTCCCAGCAAGAATTGCAGTCTGATGATGTAGAACAAGCCTCTGAGAAAACAGCCCAGGTTTGAAAGTACAGGAAAATGGACTTTCAAAAAGTTATTTAAAATAATTTCTAATTGGGAAAGGGGGAGTGGTATTTCAACTAATGAAACAAAAAAAATTGAACCACATGTAGGGCATTCTTATTTGCTCCCTTATGCTTTCATTGGCTTTAAATGGTCACTTTTTGTTTTGTTTTGTTTTGTTTTTTTACAATATCCTTATAGGGTATGCTGGTATACCTTGGTAACCTCTTCAACTATCTCCCACTCCACACCTCTATCCACTCCTTTGCCCTGTTGCAATAGCAGCGTTTGTCAACAACTTTCAAATCTACATTTTCAGGTCTGTTCCATCTCTTAAGTTCCAGACTAGAGCAATAGACGATTTGACATCTCCATCTGGACATCTCTGTGGAATTTCAAGCTCTGCATATCCCAAAATGAAATAATCATTTTCTCCCTGAATCTTGCTCCTAGTTCTGACTTGTAGGTTACCTCTCTCAGCCTCAGTTTCTTCATCTGTAAAATGGGGATACTAATAGTACCTGTCTTATCATTGGGTTGTTGTGGGGATCAAATGAGATAACATTTAAAGCATTTTTCAAACTTTAAAGTGTTATATAAGTCCTAACTATTATTATTAATCAATGATACTATCACCACATTCCTATTCACTTATGTCCATGGATTTGAATCATTTTCGTCTGACTCTTTCCTCCTTTATCTTTTACCTTTTTAATATATCTCCCAATTTGTTGCACAAAGCATTGCATATAGTAGGTGCTTAGTATATGCTTGTTGAATGAATGGATCAATAAGATGCATTAACATTTGGCATGATGATGAATGTTTCATACAATTGAGCTGAGTTACCATCTCTGCAACAAAGTACATGAAAATGACTTCCATGGTTGAGCATAAACATGTACTACCGAAGTGTAAATGTACATGCTTTATGTAGTTGTGACTCTCCTTTTTATATTTTACTTTCTATCTCTATAACTAGTAAGTTGTACCTCTTATATGGTAGGGTTGAGAGTAAGGGGTGGCATTCCATTATTAATGATAAATCTCTAGTAAATGCCCTATGCCCTTGCCTTTTTTAGGATGATTGCTTTTCACAGATTTTTTTTTTGTATATGCTACCAAAATTATTTCATTATTGTTAAGTCATTCCAGTTGTGTTCAACTCTTTGTGATCCCATATAAAGTTTTCTTGGCAAAGATACTGGGGTAGTTTGCCATTTTCTTCTTCAGTTCATTTTACAGATGAGGAAACTGAGGCAAACAGGGTTAAGTGACTTGCACACAGCTAGTAAATGTCTGAGGCCAGATTTAAACTCATGAGGGTGAGTCTTTCTGAGTCCAAGCCCAGTGCACTATCGATTATGCTACCTAACTGCCCAGAAGATTGTTTTATAAAGACATATCTGTATATGCACACATATTTGTCTATGTATGCATATATACACATGCGTATAGATGTGTGTATATGTATATATACACATATGCAAATATACATACATGTGTGTATATACACATATATACATATATATATACAATCAAGGGGTGAATTTCTTTCTGCTCTATTTTGTAGTGAGGGGTACTCTTATCTTTATTCTCTACTATAATTTTGTTTAGCATGTGCAATAGGGAAGACACTTTGTATAGTATCTGGCAATCTGTGCATGGGAGGAGTGCAGTGCTGCCAAGTCCTGGGCACTTTCAGAAGTTGAGTCTCATTTGGCTTTTCATGGAAATAGTGAAATTTGGTGATAGAAATAGAAGCTTGAGGAATAAAATATTTTGCAGCAACATAAACTGGGAGGTAGGAAAATTTTGATCTGTGTGGACCAAGTAGAAATACAGTAGCTAACAAACTTTTTACTTTACTATATCGCTTCCCTCCTGTTACCCATTGCCAATGGCACTGTTCATGTTAATAGTGCAATATTTTGCCTAACCATCAAATCCCAGGATTTTTTCGAGCTGGGAGGAACTTTATAGTGTTCATTCAACCCTTTCATTTTGCAGAGGAAATTAATCTTGCCATTCTTTGAGAAACCCCACGAAGCACACAGAAATAATACTTTACTAGAGAGAGATGGCCACAGAGGGGGTAAAAAACAGACCCCCTAATTCTCCACTGAGGCCTATTAAGTGCACTGTTTTTTTCTTTAAAGAATTATTTTTATTCACATTTGTTTATAAATAGAGGTAGTTAGGTGTCATAGTAGATAGAGAACAGACCTGTAGCCATAAAGACCTGAGTTCAAATCCTTCTTCAGACACTTACCAGATGTATGACCTTAGACATGTGACTTAATCTCTTGGAAACTCAGTTTCCTCAGATGCAAAATGAAGATAATAACAGCATCTACCTCCCAGGGTTGCTGTGAGGATCAAATACAATTATATATGTGAAGCATTTGCTAGCCTTAAAGCGCTCTCTAAATATCATTATTCTTTTTTTTTTTAAGCAAGACTTTTTATTAAGGTGATCTATAGAAAAGATAAATCAGACACTGCTTGACCCAAATAAAGCCTAGAAGGCCTTATCTAAATATCATTATTGTTATCACTACATGATATTAATTTCAGGACATAACCTTCCTTCCATTACACAGTGAGCGATCCTTTTAAAAAGAAAGAGGTAAAAAAGGAGGCTTAGCAAACCTGACTAGCACTTCACTTGTGATAGAATGTAAAGAGGGCTGGATTCATAGTCAGGAGACCTGAGTTCTAATCTTGGCTCTGTCACTTACTACCTCTGTGGCTTTGAGGAAGTCACTTAATCTTTCTCTTAATTGTCTCAAAAACTGTAAAATTAATGGGATGGACTAGATGACCTATATAATTCCTTCCATCTTTAAACCAATAACCCTTTCTTTCTGGAATTTAGCGCAAAGCCTGGTACAGACTCGGCACCTAATAAATGCTTATAGACCTGCATTTATCCTACGTCCATGACTGACAATGTATGTAATACTCCATGTACATAGTCCCCCAACTCTGCAAGGAAGGGAGGCATATTTTCTTAGCTCTTCTTTGGGGCCTAGCTTGATCATTAACAGTCCCATGGAATTCAATTTCATTTGTGTGTACACATTTATTCAGTCTTTACTTTCATAGGAGACATTTTTCTTATACCACCTTCATCTCCCAAGCTCTTCCTGCTGCAATTTGAAATCCCCTGGGCTCGGCAGAAAGGGCTGTTCTCTCATTTACCTCACAAGCTATTGCTTCAGTGATTTCCTGTTTCTCTTATACCCCTAAATGTTCTGTCAAAAGAGCTATAAATTTCATCTAATTTAAGCTACAGTACTGCTTTTCCACCTTCAGATCTTAAGTTCCATAGCACCCTCTATTGTGTGTCCTTTTTGCCTTGATCTATGGCCACAAAGTCCAAGTTGTTTCATTTGATATGTCCTGTAATCGTTTAAACTTCCTCTTCATGAAATGTAGGCAGTGCGTGGGATGAGTCATGAATATAGTATAAATAGTAGCTTGTTCTTTTGAACCACAAGAGTAGACTTTGTCTTCTGGTCCTGCCACTGAATAGCAATGTGACTCATGGCAAATCATTTAACATATCTAAACTTCATTTTGCTCATCTCTAAAAGGGGTAAAATATAGTACTTGGGCTATTTGTCTTAAAAGGTGGTTGTGAGCAGTATATTAAACAGAACATATAAAATGGGTTGACTACAAAGTACTATTTGAGAGTAAATATAAACTATGGAATCTTTATATGGTAGCAGCATTCCTTTACATGTGATCTAATGAACTGTTTTTAATAGTTGTTGGTCATAATTGGTTATTTGGCATCGATCCCTATAGCATAGTCATCAAATTGCACGAATGACCCAAATCCAATCTTGATGGTCCTGTCTACATGCTGATTGGCTGACCTAACTGAGGAAAGTGCTTTGTATACCAGAAAGTGCTAAAGAAATTTGTGTTATGCACTATTTATTCAATCGAGAATTGTGCATCTGCTACATGCTCAGCATCGTATGAAATACTAGGGATACAAAGACTAAACAAAAGCAACAATAATAAAAAACAATCTCTATTCTTGCAGTTCTTACATTCTATTTGAATCACGGATACCTGTCAAGATATGTGTATATACATGATAATTTAAGGAGAAAGAATCAATAATTAGGAAAACAAGGAAAGGTTTTCTTGTAGTATAAGGGCCATGAACTCAGCCTCCAAGGAAGCTAAGGGATTCTAAGAGGTGGAGGTGAAAATGGGGTACTGTATGAAGAAATGGGGTAAAATATGAAGAGGCAGTCTGTACAAAGGCATGAAATTGGAAGAAGAAATGCTGATGTTTATTGAGCTGCTGATAGAATGACAGATAAGGCATGGCTTTTGTCCTGAAAGAGCTTACACTTAACAGCAGAAAGAGACCACATACTTAAGATAAACACATGCGTAAGAGAGACGTGAACTACAAGCAATGAATTTGTAGATGCAAGAAACAGATTCAGGCTGAGGTGAGCTGGGGGAACATGATTAAGAAGGTGAAATTTAACAGGTGGAAAGCAGAAGGGAGGTAAGGAAATTCTAGGCCTGAATAACAGAAAAGCGTGAGAGGGAGAAAGCCCAGGACATTCTTGGGGGAAGACAACCTAGTTTGGTTCTAGGCCATATTGTAGATGATAAGGAATATTTTGAGAAGATCAGAAAGGTAAATTTGGGCCATTATTGCTTCTAGCTGAGATATCTCAAATTTCCTCATCCAGAAAACATGGACAACTCCCTGAATCCTTGCTCTGCCCAACCAGGCACCTTTCTATGTCTACCTATAGTATTAACTGTGTCCTTAAAAAGGAGTAAATGAGTGTCAGCCACCCAATATTACCAGCATCATTGGTGGCATCAGTGGAACCATCAGCAGCTTATGGGACCTAGGATGACAGTTTCTATGGTCCCCGTCTTGAATCTCACTCTTCCCTTTGCTTATGGTTGGCTCTGGTCACTATTATGAATGATGGCCATTTGATTTATCTGCCACCTTGATTCTGCACATGGACAACCTCATGGAACTCTGGACAAATACAATTTACTCAGCGTACATACTGCAAGGCCAGACCAAGAGGATATAAGCCTTGAGGCTACATATCCACTGTAGATATAGCAGGCACAATTATGAGCATTTCAGAAAAAGAGAAAGACTGAGGAAAGTAGTGAATTTTAATCATAATAAAAATACATTTAAGTAGAGCATTAAAGTTCACAAAGTATTACCTCCCTCTCCCTACCACAACAACCTTTCCTCAGGTAAGAAAAACAAACGTTATTATTCCTATTTTTAAAATGAGGACCTTGAAGCTCAGAGTGACAATGTTACTTGCCCATGGTCACATAGTAAATCTCCAAGCTGGAATTCAAACCTAGATGTCCTGGTTTAGTCCAGTGCTCTTTTAATCAGAGGAAACAGTCAGAAATGAGATATCAGTCAGTTAAAAAATTCTTTTTTTCGAGCATCAGTGGTAGGAAAGGCACAGTTCAAAGTGATTGGGCTATCAAATAAAATACATGATGTAATTGTTTTCATACGGAGAGCACAATCCAGGTGGGGAGAGAGGACACGCAAATACACACAGAGACACATGCACACGCACACACGCACTCTAGGATAGCTAACAATACAGAGGGGTGTATAAGTGCCAAATCAGCGAGCTGACAAATTGAATGTTTGAGCATGGAAAGTTGGGGCAAATATTCTTAGCTTGGGAATCTTCATTTTCTTTTTTCCAAAGTTTAGCATAGTGTCCAGCACTTAGTAAGCACATTATAAGTGCCTATTGACTGACAGTGTGAGTGGAAATTAAGGGGAACCAAGTGCGAATCAATGAATTCATGAGTGAAAGGAAGGAAGGGAGGAAGGATAAAAGAAAGGAAGAAAGAATGAATGAATAGAAAAAGCATTTATTAAGTGCTTACTGTGGGCATAGCACTGGACTACTCACTGGAGATACAGATATAAAAGCAACATAGTCCCTGAACTCAAAGGAGCTCACATTCTAATTGGGGAGACAACACATATAAGGGGTTTCAGCTGCAAGTAAAATGAAAAGGCCCAAAGATCCTTAGGGTGCAGCAGCAAAACAGATAGTAATGTATCTTGTTTAATGTTATTTCCATCGATAAAACCATATTTATTTCTGACTGTAAACAATTTCACAGGAAGTTGAAAGAACTTGCTCTTCAGGTTTATGATAATCAATGAAGGCATGCAAAGGCAGTGACTGGTAACTGTATGTGAATGGACAGTCAGGTTTGAAGTCATGAATAGGTATGAATTTTTAGAATTTATTTAAACTTAGTTTTGTTTGTGGGAAGTTGGACACATACAACAGGTGTTCTCCATCTTAAGAAAAATGAATAGAGGAAAATCAGATATGTAGAAGAAATGAGTAAGAGAGGTTTATTTGCTTAATAAGAGGGTTTACAATGGAATTCTTTTACTCGCAGATTTCCTGATTTATTGAAAGTATTCTATTGATTAAAAAAACCTACTTGCGAGCAATTTAAGTAACATCTATAAAATACTGGAGGCAGACTGACCTTGGGGATAGTGAGCTGGCCTTGGAGGGAGAAATGTCTGTCTGCAAGTTCTGACTGTGATGCTTCCTAGCTGTGTGAACAGGGGCAAATCACTTAGCCTCTCATTGTCTTTAGGCAATTCTAAAAGATTACAAAATACAGACCAGGCAGATCTGTCTGTCTGTCTATCTATCTATCTATCACATATCAGTTACAGACGAGATCTGCTTTGGTGAAAGGAGTTACCAGAAGAGAGTTCCTTAAAAACCATAGACCTAGGTGGGGCGGGGAGGAAGAGATGGAGAGAGAGAGAGAAAGGAAGAGAGAGAGAGAGAGAGAGAGAGAGAGAGAGAGAGAGAGAGAGAGAGAGAGAGAGAGAGAGAGAGAGAGCTCTGTTATTCAAAGTGAAGTGGGCTCTAATTTAGTTTGCTGTGGAAGGTATTTATTATTAACTACAGAGAACATCTGGTGTAAGGGTAATAGGATTTTTAGTCAGAAGTAATGGGTTTGAATCTCAACACTGCCATTTTCTGGCTCTGTGTTCATGTGCACACTCACCCTCTTTGAATTTCTTTATCTTTAAAATTCATTTAATAATTTTCATTGACTTGCCCAATAGTGTTTTGGGGAAAATTAAAAATAAATAATGAACAGAAAGAGTTTTGTAAACATAAAGGACATAAATGTCAGCATTAGTCAATTCAGGAAGAAAGCAGTTATCAAGTGCTTATTATGTGCTAGTCCCTGTGCTAAGTGATTATAATCTGATAAAAGAATTTGAGTTTGATCTCTTTGTGTAGCTGGGTTGAGCAGAGAAATCAGTCACTGGAGATGAGAAGTCTGAGGAACTGTGAGGTTAGGACACTTGAGGGAACAGTATGCCATTTGTTGAAAAGCCCTAGTGTGCAGGAAGGAGTTGGGGTGGAGAGGGAGACTATGGATTGGATACTGAACTAAGAACCTGAGAAAGAAGAGAAAATGCTATTCAGCAGACGCTAGGATCTGGATTAGGTGATAAATTTGGATAACTTGAGCATTAAAAGAGGAGAAGATACTGAGTGATGGCAGTACAGAAAGGTGTGGTACTGACGATGGAGAGCAAGAAAAATTCTAACTCCAGTGAGTTTATGGGATATGAAAAGAAGGTGCAACCAGTACTGGAAAGCAAAGTCATTGTCATCTGGGGATGCCAGGTATCAGTGAGAGCCAAAGCATGGAAGAAGTATGTGAAGGAAAGGTCTAAAATGAAGGAGAAAACAAAATAGAATGAGTGCTGGAATTTGTTAAGACAGCGAGGTGGCATAGTGAATAGAGTGCCAGACCTGGAATCAGGAAGACTTAACTTCATGAATTCAGATACTTACTAGCTAGCTGTGTGATCCTGGGCCAGTCACTTAACCTTACCTGCCTCACTTTCCTCAACTGTAAAATGAGTGGGAGAAGGAAATGGCAAATCACTGCAGTATCTTTGCCAAGAAAACCCCAAATGGGATATGAAGAGTTGGACTGAACAATAATAACCTGGAATTTATTGTAAGAGCTTTTACTTTTTTGGGGGTGGTGGTGGTGGGGCTAATGGTGGGCTAGTGAGTAGTGATAGATATGAAAGTACACAATAAGACATTTATTTAAATGGACAGGAAAAAAAAGAAAAGGGGCAGAAGGGGACATAAAGAAATAGAGAATGTTATTACTACTTTAAGTCTAATACATTTCTGGTAAAACAGTATAGGTAATGGTTCATAATTTCTCTTATATCCTTTTTGTTGTTCTTTGTATATTGAAATATTTGTGTTTGCTAATTGGAAAACTGATGATAAAAAAGTTTAAAATAAAAAAGTAAAAAAGGAAGTTTGTTCATTTTAGAGCAGGAGTTACAGAGGCTACAGTGGATGGGGTGGGCAGGTATGTTGTGGTACTTTATGGAGATAGGGTTGAGGTGGATGGAGATGAGAGAGTAGGTTGCAGGAGAGTAGGTTGCAAACCACTCTTGCAGATTCTGTGCCAGAGGAAAGGGGGAGCACAAAAAGGAGGTAGGAGTTTGCTAACGATTGGGGAATAAAGCCAGGCAGTGTATCAGTGGACAAGAGAAGCTCCCATCATGAAGTCAAGTCAATCGAATGTTCTCTATCTAATTTCAGGCGACACTTTTGACTACTCACCACTGTATCTTGAGGACTGTTATAGCTATTGCTTGTGAGATCATGGCATACTGATAAGAGTTCAGGACATATCAGCAAGAGGGAACTGGGTTCACATGCCTTCCCTGACGCTTTTTTGCTATGTGATCATAGCTTAGATATGTAACCTTCCTCAGTCTCAGTTTTCTACTTTGGAAAATGGGAATAATCATACCTGTAGTAGTTATCTCACCTGGTTACTGGGTCAGTCAAATGAAATTCTCAAATGTAAAGTGCTATGCAAACATTAAAGTAATAATTAACTATTACCTTTGTAACCACCTAAGTTATCTCCTTAATTTTCTTTGAACAGTAATATAAATCATTATAAATCAGAACTGTCCCACAAATGATAATGTATTGTGCCTGTTTGCTTTAGACCAGGCTATATACTGCTACCCATGTAGAACTTGGTAATTTTTGATATAAAGTACCACCTGTGACAAAACCAAACCAAACAACTTTTATTGAATGCCTACCATATGCAAGGCACTATCCTTAGGATTTATATGTAAACCAGTGACATTTGGCTACTGATTTAGGAAGGACATTGAGGTTTAGATTAGAGTAGATGGAAAGAACATTGGTTTTAGATCTAAAAAGACCTAGGTTCAAATCTCGACTCTGACACTGGATGACTTTGGACTAATTACTTCATTTGACTCTTAGTTCCCTCATCTGTAAAATGGAGATAATATTCCTATTTCTTAGAGGCATTATTTTTATTTATATATATTACATATGTGTATGTATGTATACATATATGTATACCCACACATATATATATTTATAAGTATCAAGTAAGACAGCATCTAAAAGGCTTTGCTATGTCAGCAATTATTATTACTTAAGGATAATATTTATTTCACTAATATAAAATACAAAGTTCTTGAATTGGAATCCTATCCATATGACCTTGGGAAGATCACTTAGCCTCTCTGTACCTCATTTTCCTCATCCGTAAAATGAGGGAGTTGGATTGGATAAGGTACTCTAAGGTAGCTTTCAGGTTTATATCTATAATCCAAGTTATGTATTAAGCTAATTTGCTCTTTTGGAAAAAAAATGGTGATAACTTGGCAATAGGAAAAAATATACAAAGTGCCTAAATATTTTCTAGTTTCAAACTTTGATTTTCTTGTGGTTCTTTGGGGAAGAGAAAAGCAATTTGAATTCCTGAGAAGAATAAAAAGGCTTTTAACTCAGAAACCATCAGTAATACTTTTGTTACGCTTGAGCTATAGATCCTTACTCTTTCCCATGATTCTTACCCAATGTATAGCTTTATATACTTGGTACTAAAGGAAACAGATAAGATGGTATCCCTCATTACAGTCAGACTGATGAGCTATATGAAATGGGAACACTTTGGTCCTTTTGCTTCTATTTCTGTTTATTTCCATGGTATTTAAACACCAATATATTACAATGATGAGAGGCAGTAGCTTAATGGATAGAGTGCTAGAAATGGAATCAGGAAGACTTGAGTTCAGATCCTGCTATTGATACTCACTGACTAGCAGGGTGACTATAGGTAAGGAACTTAATGTCTCTGATCTCTATGCTGCTGCCTAAGGCTTATCTAATGAAATATGGATGGTTTCCAAGCTGCTATATGAATTAACTTGCTACCTACACAATGTATAAATATGAATGTACCACGTTTCATGATATTTTTTAAAGGTTGCTGCATTCCTTTTCCCCACCTGGGGTGCACCTATTGGTAGTTTGGAATAGCCATCAGTTGCAGATCAGATATAGTCATCATTTTAAAACCCATAGAGATTTGGTGAATTGCTCATTATCCTTTAAAATTTGGTGTAATTGATTTTAAAAAGGCATCATCGCTAACGGAGTGTTTTAAAGCGACACCTATCTAAGTCCAAGAAAAAATTTAGATTAACTTAATTTTCTATGTTGTCTTTTAAACTCTGCCCAAGGTCTGGGATAATCCCAACAGGGGTGAGCATATAAACATTGTGTCCTGGTGTTCCTTCCCTCCTTGCCACCCTCCCCCACTCCCCAATTCCCTCCCCATTCCTGTAAATGCTTTGAAGTTTTTATTATTCGGGGTGGGAAGACTGGAGTGAAAGCTACAGAATGATTTAACACTGTGGGAACTTAATCAATAAGACTGTTGCAGAGCGCTCCCAGTAAGGGTGTTGTTTTCCATCCAGATGATAATGAGGCAGAGTAGCAGCAACCTCTGGAGGAGGAATGCTAGTGCAGCGATTCTTTGGTGCTGCTTTTGCTGGTTGCTAATTAATAGTTTTGAGGCCAGTGGGGCACCTTTTGGCCTCTCTGACATTTGCAAGCTTTTCTGTGGCTTGTCCCACATGTCTCTCCACCATCAGGGGTCACTCTCAACTGGATTGGAGGCTGACAAGTCTAATTGGCTCCAATCTATGCAGATTTAAACATCTAGTCCTCATGCCAAAAATCTGATGTTTTCTCATGCTGTTTCTGTGTTCTTGGCATTATGGGAATGGTGCATGCCTGAATTATTATGTGCCAGCAGATCCCTCAGTTAGCATGTTAAAGAGCAATTAGCTGGAGGTGGTGGAAGAAGAAGTGGAAGGAACTTCAATGCCGTTTTCTTTCTTTTCTTTTCTTTTTTTAATGCCTTTTCCACTTAAAAAAAATGTCAGACCACTGAGCATTGCTGGTTGAATAGTATCATCCTTTTTTTCAAAAACTAGGGAAATTTCTGTGCATTTTTTAAATGGTTGCTTTGCAAACGGAGACAATGATTGGGCCATAGAAATCCCCTAAATCCCCTTGATTCAATTTCCTTGCTCCACCTCCTTTTCTTAGTCCTACTGTTTGCTCTCTAAATTCTCGACTCCAGGGGCCCTCTCAAGTTCTCATCTTCCTTATACCCGGGCTTAGTGAACCTCTTCTTCTGGATCCATTTTTTTCTTTGTTGCCAGATAGAGTATAAACTGAACTAATGACATCATCACCATCAACAACAAATTGCTAGCATTTATGTAGCACTTTAAAGTTTGCAAAAGAGCTCTACAGTGCTGTCTCATTTGTTTCTCGCAACAGCCCTGTGAAGTTGGCACTATTATTATCACCTCCATTTTACAAATGAGGAAACTGAGGCTGAAATAGGTTAAATATTTTGCCCAGACTCACAATCTGATAAGGAACAATTCAGACTCAGGTCTTTTTAACTTCAAGTCCAGCATTCTATCTCCTGCACCAAATTGCTTCCCTTTAAATAGGAAGACTAGTTGGACTCATAGTTCGTGAGTTCAAATCTGGCCTTAGACGCTTCCTAGCTGTGTGACCCTGGGCAAGTCACTTAACCCTGTTTGCCTCAGTTTCCTCATCTGTAAAATGAGTTGAAGGAAATGGCAAACCACTATAGTAACTTTGCCAAGAAAACCCCAAACGGGGTCATGAAGAGTGAGTGGAACATGACTGAAAAATGACTCAACAACAACAAAAAAAATAGTTACTCCAAGTCATTAAGATAGTAAATCTCTGAGTTGTAAGGATATGTATGTATATATGTATGTATGTATGTACACACATATGCATATATATACACACATGTATATGCATACATATATGTACACGTGTATGTATGGCTATGTATACCTATGTGTGTATATACGTATGTGTGTGTATATATGCTGTATGTGTATATCTATATCTATAGATATATCTATATCTATATATCTTTTGGAAGGGTCTTGTGATTCCATGAGTATAGGAAGCTCTGAACAAGAAAATTCCCTCTACCACAATAGACCAAGATCTCCTTTACCATGTTCTGTGTGAGAGAGTTGCCTGGTGCACTGAAAAGTTAGGACCAGACTCACAGCCTGTATGCAAAAGGTGTAAGACTGTGACCCAGGTGTGGTAATGATACTTCTCTACATCTATACTACATGGTTATCTGAGGCAAAAATGTGCAGAATGTTTAAAAAGTTACTATATAACAATTGCTGTGTGTAGATTTGTTCCCAGTAGATGTATATTTTGTAGTTTAGGCATTGAAAATACTCTATTGATTATTCAGTGTCTTCTTTTAGCTTGTATTTATAGGTATTGACCTGTCCACTTTAGGTACACCAAGGCATAGCAATGATATAGTAAGGACAGGGAGGGTGATTTCATTGGTATGTGGAACTCCCAGGTGAGGAAACTTATTCTGCCAAGGCAGGACAGCATTTTCTCTGCAATTTGTAACCTTAGAAAGTTGTCTAGGGCACTGAGAGATTAAGTGACTTGCTCCCAAGTCACACAACCAGTATGTGTCAAGAGGTAAGATTTGAATCCAGATCTTCTTTGTTCTTAGGTCAGGTCTCTATCAGCTAAGCCATACTACGTATGATGAGATAGAAGGCAGTGATAATGGCTTAGTAATGTCCACATATATATGTATGCATGTATGTATATGCATATGCATGTCTACATGATGCATCTATAAGCATCTCATGCTTGTACAGTGTTTATATGTACCTGTGTGTATATATACAACTTACATATATATATATATATAACTTATGCACCTGTGTACATATATACAGTATACACACATATACATATATACATACGCTCACATATATGACTTATGGTAGGTTCTTGAGTTACTTAGACTAATAGTTACTACAAATCATAAGAATAATAAATTTCATCATCTTCCTTCAGTTAATTGTAAGGGTCATCCAAACTATAATTCTATATAGGTAGTATACTTGGAAAGAGTCTTGTGATTTCATGGATATAGAGAACCTCCTAATAAGAAAACTACCTCCACCAACAGAGATCAAGACCTCCTTTGCTATGTGTAGTCTGTATACACACGTAGATGCATACACATATATATGCATATACACACCAAATATGCCCCACTCAATTCCACTGCTGAAAGCTCTTGAGACCATGAGCAATCATTTGCTTTTGCTGATCTGAGAGGTCTGTGTCATCTTTGATAATTCATTACCAAAGATCAAGCTTTACAATGTTGTGTGTGGAAAATACCAGATTAACACAATCCTTGAAAATCTTAACACAAAAATGTTGCTATCAAACTATTTCTAAAATTTCGGTTGTAAAATTATATAAACTGTATTGTAATATTTTAGAATTGTAGTTTTAGGTTTGTTTGCTTTAATATATGAGAACTATCCTAAAATTGTAGAATTAGAAACAGAACAAATTTTAGAGTCTTCCAGTCTTCTCATTTTGCAGATAAGGAAAATGAGACACAGGGAATTTAACTGGTATTGGCTTCTGTAATACTGCAGGCCTTTCAGGCTATTTAACAGTGCTCAGAGTTACAAAGGTTTTAAGCACTATTTTGTGTATATTCATTGTTTACATAGATTGTAAAAGAATCTATAAAAAGTAGATTGATATGAACATCATTGTACTTTGAAACACAAATTACTAGCATTATGAGTATCATATCATGGTGTAGTGGATAGAAGGCTAGCTTTCAAATCGAGAATTCTCGTCTTATCCCTGACACATAACAGCTGTGTGATCTGGAGAAACCAATAAACCTCTCAGTGCCTCCAAGCAATTGTCTACTCTAAAACTACAAATTACACATGGGTTAATTTGCAATGCTGGAAGGATTATCCACACCAGGAGTTCCCTTCAGATATTGGAGTGACAGCACTGGATTTCATCTTTCTCCCCTCTCCTCCAACAGTACTATCAACCAAGATAAGGAGGGGTACAATACACATCAATGGTGGGAGAGCCAATACAATGAAATCTCAGATCTTTTGAATAACCAAAGCAAGATAACTAGAAAACCAAAGGAAATATTTCTATTCTGTACATATGAGTACTTGTATGTGTTTAGAGAGGGGATGTCAAGTTTGCAAGTATCAGTTTATGTAGTAAATTAGACAGCTCTGAGGGGGTGAAAGTATTTTTTAAACATGTAAATTATCATTGTCGCTATGTAATTATTATGTATTTCATTGAATCTCTATTTTTTTTCAATTCACATTCCTTACATTTGAATCTTACTGATTAGCATGTTTGGAAAAGAGGAAAAGTATAGATTCTGAAAAACGGTTATAGATTTAGAAGAGTAAAACAACTTGATTCAGAAAGAAAAATGCAAACCTTTCATTCTAACTTTCAACATTTATGGGAAGAATAAATTGTGGCTGAATGATTTAAGCCATCATTATTAGAGATGTCAGGATATTCGGAGCTCTCAACTCATCTCTCCTTAGGTCTACATTACATAGCCTGGGTAATGAACTCTGTAGACAACTAGATTATCAAGGAGCCAATTATCCACAGTTGGTGGATAATCCAGGCCTTTTGCTTTAGTTTCTCCTCCACCTCCTCCTCCTCCTTCTCCCTATCTTCTCTTTGTCAATTTCATCGTTCAATAACACCTCCAAAGGAGTGTGGTCATGAGAAGCAGATGAGCTTCCAATCTGTCAGAGCTAAAGCATGGTTAGCTCTGATAAAAGTTCACTTGGGGAGGAGACCCAATCTACAGGCTAAAATTACATTTTGGGATTATCTGTTGGATTTGTGCCTCCTTTTTCTGGTTCAATACTCTTATGGCTCATTGAGAATTTGTTGTGCCTATAAGCATAAAGAAATATGTAAGCCTCAATTTCAAGTCTTATTGAAGGGCTAATTGTAGAACAAGTGTAGATACCCAATTGGTCTCTATAACTTGAGAAATTTGAATAATTAGGCAATTATCAAAAGCATCCCTGGCTATTATTTTTTTTTCTGTTGCCACTGCTGAGGGACGGCCTTGTAAACATATTGAAAATACCTATTCATTGTGTGTGTTAAACAATGTCTTTTGTGTGACTGAGTTAGAAAGATCAATCTCCCGAACCCACAATCAATTGCGACTACATCCATAAAACTAACAGGAGATGCACGTTTTCAAAATTGAAAGTCATTATAAAACAATGTAGGACACTGTAAATCATCGCTAAAAAACAGTCATAATGGAAATCTTTTATCTATGTCTGATCCACTAACATGTAGTTATTTTGAGAACTAATAACTTTTTCTTAGAGATAGAGCCCCGAATTCAATTTTATAGCTCACAGTCCCAGGAAATAGAAAAAGTCTGCCAAACCTGCCTATATAAATCCTAGGGATTTCACATTTTCACCATATGTATGCTAGTTCAAAAAAAAAAAAGCATGAGTTGATGGGGTTTTTTGGCCAATAACTACACTAAGGCTGTGATTGAAGTTTTGTGTGATGAGTTTTTGTATTATTCCAGAGGTATGTAACTAGCATTAATTATCTCAGGGAAATCAAAGGGTGCTTGGGAGAAAGATTTTCTCATATCTCAAATAACAATTCAGCCTCAATTATTTCAACAAGCTATCAATCCTCATTTTCTACTCACTGAGCTACAATCATCTGCCACCGCCATCATCCTGCTATTAGGGAGATGGGAATAAAGTGTTCCTTTTCTGGAGATGGGTCCCTTCTGGGCTGGCTAGTGCTGAATAGGAGTTAATTTACTAAATAGATCCAGTAACTTGACAAAGTAAAAACAAAAGTCGAAAAAAGGATGGAATGAAAACATGTAGTAGAGTTGAAAGAACAGTGGATTTGTACTCAAAGGACTTGGGTTCAAATTCTAGGTGTTGTCCTTACTACGTGATTCAGAACAAGTTACTTAACTTCACTGGTTTTCAGTTTCCTCCTCCGTAAAATTAAAGGAATAAGCTGGATGATGTAGAAAATCTTTTCTGGCTCTAAATCTGTTGTCTTGTCCTTAAATAGAGCTTTTGTCATGAGGTTTAGGTTCCAATATTTGTAGAGAATTAAATTACAAGAATAAAAAATAGATGCATGAAAAAATAAATTATTCATAGAAAGAGCTGCTTAGTCATTACACTAATTGGTAGTATTTTCAGATAATTTACTTCTTATTCTGAAGAATGTATGCAGAAGAGTGGCATTGGTCAGCCCTATTACAAATTGTTCAGCGCTATTCTATCCTTCCCCCAAACCTGAAGAACATTTCTCCTACTAGAGTGTTTCCATCCTCCTAATTCTTCACTTCAATATAGGTCAGCAGAGAAGAACTTCCAGAGCACAGTTGCATGCACAGAACTCCAAGTAGTCACTTCATGGAGTCTCCAAACCAAAGCATAGACTAAATTGGTAGGGAGAGATGGACAGGAAGTCATCTTCCTATAGACTTTATAAAGTCTTTTAATGGTGGCTGGCATTGCCACTAGCTGCGGCAAGTAAATGTGGCTTGTAAACTCATATATGAAGGAATAGAGATAGCAAAGAAATTTTAGACTCTGAGCCTGGAAAACTAGAGGCAGTATGAGAGATCTGTAGCCTAAAATGCTACTTTATACCCAAATTCAGGTTGGTAGAACCACTAGCTTGCCAAGCATTTTTTGGCTAGGTAGTCTTGCAATTTCTTGACAAGCTTGAGAAAGGTAATGTGTTTGAAAAAAAAGCAAATAATTAATATAAGCCTTTAAGGATGTTACTGATACAAAATATGATTCACTCTGAAAAATTGATCACTTAAAGGGATGGGGTTTTAGGCCAATAAATCTGAAATTGTAAACAAAGTAAAGCATAGATCTTAATTACGGTCTTAACTCCATCTCTGGTTGACGCTCAGAGAGAGTCTCAAGAATAGGTAAAAAGCGGAGGTAGAAGGGACTCAGTAGAATGTAAGCTCCTTGAAAGCAAGGATTTTCCTTTTTTTTTGTCTTTACACTTCAGCATCTAGCTGACTGTGGCTGATCAAACCAATAAGAGCTCAGAAGGCTCTGCCACAGGTTGAGCATAAATAGTTCATATGAATATTTGGAGTGGAAATGTCTCTAAATTTGCACATCTTAGGTTTCTTTTGAATTACTGCAATTGTCCTTTGCTTGTAGAATACAGAGACATCTTTGATGTGGGCATACCATGCTAGACAGTCCTGTGCTGGTATGTCCCTTGTATCACAATCAATTCCAAAGTTCTTCAGAGAGACTTTGAGAGTGTCCTTGTATCACCTTTTCTGACCTCTGTGTGAGTGACTGCATTGTGTGACTTTTCTGTAAAATAGTCTCTTGCACATTTGGCATTTGAACAACATGGCCAACCATGGGAGTTGTACGCTTTGCAGTAGAGTTGGAATACTTGGCAGTTCAGCTCCAGGAAGAACCTTAGTGTCTGGTACCTTTTCTTGCCAGGTGATCTTCAGAATCTTCCTAAGACAACTCAGATGGAAGCAAATGAATTTTGTGGAATGGTACTGGTATAGTGTTCAGGTTTCACAGGTGCAGGACAATGAGGTCAGTACAATGGCTCTGTAGACCTTCGTTTTGCTTGGCAACCTAATACATCTTTTCTCCCACACTTTTCTTCAGAACCTCCTCCCTAACACTGCTAATTCTGGCCGTGCATGCATCAACCTTATCATCTATGTGTACTTCCCTGGAAAGTATACTGTCAAGGCAAATGAACTCATCCACAGCATTCAAAATCTTTCCATTTACTGTAACTAATGGCTTCGCATATGGATAGTGCAATGCTGGCTGGTGGAGAGCCTCTTTTTTCTTGGTGTTAATTGTCAAACCAAAATTAGCACAAGCGGCAGAAAATTGATTCTTATTCTATTAGATCTCAGCTTCAGAGGCTGCATTAAATACATAATCATCAGCAAACAAGAAGTCACATACCAACTCTCCCTCTACTTTAGTCTTTTGAAGTAAATAATTTACCATCAGTGTAGTAGTTGACTGTGATGCCATTTTCATCCTTGTTGAAAGTGTCTAACAATATCACTGAATGTATCATGCTAAAAAGCATGGCAGAAAGCACATAGCTCTGCTTCACTCCACTGGTGACTGGGAAAGTGAGATAGCATCATCCGTTATCTAGAACCATATAAGTACGTCATTGTTGAACTGGTATACAATACTGTTGAACTTCTTTGGCAACCAAAATTTGCCGTGAACTCCCATAAGCCCTCATGACTGGCAGTATCAAAGGCCTTGGTCAAATCAGTGAATGTTGTGTACAGACTTCTGTCCTGTTCCTGGCATTTCTTATGTAGTCATCCAATAGCAAGCACCATATCAACTTTTCCTTGGCCCTTTCTGAAGCCACACTGTATCTTGGGTAGATGAGCATCTTTCAGATGAAGGATCAGCATATTAAGGACTTTGGCAAGAACCTTGCTGGCAAGGAGAGAACTTCCCCCTATAATTGTCACAGGATGACCTATTTCCTTTTCCTTTATAGAGATGGACAATAGAAGTATGCTTGTCTCTGGGGGATAACCTCCTGGGGGATAGCCTCCTTTTGCCATAGACCCAGAAGATTTGTCAGCTTTTTTTATGAGCAGTGGACCCCCCTGCCTGGATCTCAGTTGGAATAGAATGAGAACCAGGTACATGAGAGGAGCTTAATGGCATTTAAAACCTCTTCTTCTGTTGGAAGTCTGGCTAGAAAAGGATTAACTTCAATCCATTACATATGGTCAATGGCTTCAGCAGTGGTTGAGGATGGTCTATTGAGAATGTGATGAAAATGTTCAGCCCATCTTCCAGCGTCATGTCCTTATCACTAATCATTGTGGTTCCATCTGCGTTGAGTAGTTAAGATGCACCATAGATAGGCCTTTGGCCCATTATTAGCCTTCAGGGTATCATAGAAGCACTTTGGATTGTTACTGTCAGCATAAAACTAAGTTTCATCTGCCTTCTTACTGAGCCAAGAATCCTGTATCTCTCTAAGCTTTGCTTACACTTTACTTTTGATGGAATTAAACATTACTTTCTTAGAGATGGATGAACTATCCTGTGGGTAAACCCTGTGGAGTTCTCTTTTTTTTGTTTACCAGCTTCTGAATTTCCCTGTCATTTTTGTCAAACCAATCTTAATGTTGGAAAGTGTTCTGGCCCAGATGAGTAAATGTGGTACTGTACACCAAATCTTTGAAAGCTGCCCCCTCCTTTTCTGCTCCACTGTTGCTTACCATGTTGACATTAAGTCTCCTGGTAGTTGTCTTGCCTTGGGGCTGCTGCTTTTGTTGAATGCAAATATTTAGCTTGGAGAGGATAAGTCCATGAATCATCTATATACACATTGCCTTAGTTACTCTCATATGCTGTCTCTTCTCCTTACAATGACATAGTTTGTTAAATGCCAATATTTGCTACAAGCATGTATCCACAAAGTTTTATTGTGTTTAGGCAAACAGAAAACAGTTGCCGTCTCTGATATGTGCCTACTCTGGCATTAAAGTCACCTAGGATTACAAACTTGTCCTCTTTGGCATATTAAGGATAAGGATCTTCTGGTCTTTGCAAAATTTTTTTGACTTCATTAAGGTTCCTCGTGGCAGAAGGATATGCATTGATGATGGTGGCATGGAGCTTCCCTGCAGGTGGCAATTGCATTGTCATGAGCCTATTCATAAATTAGGGATTTCTGTATTCCCTTATCTTGAACCCTTCCTCTATGACTACTTCTTTTCCACTTCTACTGATTTTTTTCTTACTACTCTGGCATTAGAAGTAATCCAAAATTCTGTTCTCACCTTCATGCCTTCAACTACCACTTCTGTGCATGGCTTCCAAATGAATACTTCAGTTTAGACTAGCCCTCTAAGCTTTAGCCCTATGTTTCCAACTCCCAGACTTCCATCCAACTACACATATGGGATCTCAAACAATCTGGCCCAAAGTAGATGTGTAACCTCTGTGCTCCTCCCACACAAAACAAATAGAGAAACCGTTTCACCTTCCGATTTGCCAGTTTGATTACATCAACTTCTTTAAGTCATCCAAGGCTCAAGACCTCAGTCGTTTCTGACTCTTCCTTTTTTCTCCTTCATCTAGTCAGTTGCCAGATCAGTTCTAAGTTCACACTCTCTTTCATCCATCCCCCACCTCTATCTTAATTCAGGCATTTATAAATTCTTACCTAGATTCTCACAATAATGGCTTAACTATCTCCTTGCCTCCGATGTCTCCCTTTTTCCAAGTCATGCTTCACATTGCCCCCAAAGTAATCTTTCAGATACATAGTTCTGAATATGTAACTTCCTGTGCTCAGAAACCCTACTCAGTCATAACTTCCAATGGAATAGAATATAAATAGAATATAAATTTCCTATTGTTTTCAGATGCCTGTCATAGTCTGCCTCAACCGTATCTTTCCAATCTTATTTCACATCCATCCCTTTTGATACCAACTGCACTCCTGCCTAACTGAATTATGTCATTTCTTGAGCTTATCCTGGCTTCGCCCACCTTGGCATATATGTGTATTCCTTGAGTGGGTTCTATGTACACTCTTTCCCTTGCAGGATCACACATTTAGAGCTAGAAGGGACCGCAGAGGCCATCTTGTCTGACATCTTCTTTTACACTTAAAAGAGAATTATGTATAGTAAGGCCCCATGGGGTGCAAGGGGCTGTAGCATGGGCTGGAATGTAGCATTGTGTGGCTGGAATGGAGGCAGAATAGACATCGCTAGCCCTTTCTCTTCCTACCATTCCCCAAGTGAGGCTTTCATTCCTGCCAGGAAGGGAAACAGGAAGTTGGGGCCAGAGGTCATCCTGCACTCCTCTGAGAGAACAAGTACCAGAGTAGGAGTATATTTATCTGTTCCTTTAAATATTATTAGTCTAGGGCAGGGCCATCCAAAATGCAGCCTGTGGGCTGCAGTGTAATTTATGCAATTTATTTCTGCAAGCATAGAAATTTAAATAAATGCTTTAGTAAACAAATGCGAGCTACCACAGAGCTCTCACTAAAATGGCAAATCAGAACATTGTTTCAGTAAAAACCTAAGGTTGGATGGCCCTGGTGTAGGGGATACGATCAGGTTCAATCTAACTTCTGATTACTGTTTTTCATTATTAGGCGGGGGAGGACCCCACGCTTTATATCCAAGGCTTGATCCTTATCCCATCAGATAGTAATTCCACAATGAACACATATAGCAAATAGCTGAGAATATCCATTTATACAAATTGGCAGCAAAACAGAAACCAGAGATGTTCTACGTAGACGAATATATACTGGACAATACAGAGTGAAAGAGGTCTCCTTTGGGAGTGAGACAACTCAGCTCAACCAAAAGAAAAAGGTGGGGAAACTGAAAGAAGTCTTTACAATAACAGGGTGGGGAGACTGCCAGCCCCTCTCCTGTCTTCCCAGAGTCTTCTGTCAGCCACCTAAAGTTGGTTGGACCCTATATCTCCTTTAGCAGCTGGAAGCCAGGAGTAGCCAAATCAACTTGATTCCTGAGAAGCATCAAAAAAAACCAGGAAGGCTGGAGCTCCCCCAGTCTCTCCAAGTCTGTCCCTCATTCTGGGCAGGACATTCATCTCTACCAATTAGGAGAGAGTCCTATACCAAAGGACTTTAGAACAAGGGTTGCAAACAGATGGGGAAAATGAGGCCAAAGGAGGGCCTTAAGTGACTTATCCAAAGTCACAGAGATAGTATTTGTCAGAGACAGGACTTAACGTTCTCTGACTCCAGAGCTAGAGTTCTTTCCATTGTAGTATACCGACCTTTTCTCTTGTATTTTGGCCTGGTGAAGTCTTCTTCCTTGAAATTAAATTAAATTATTATCTCCTTAGCGAAGATTTCTTTGATTTCCCTCATTCAATTCTTTCTACTTCAAAATTTTCAGGTTTCCTGTTTGTCTTCTACCTTGCATTGACCACATTATGGATGTGCACCTATCTCTTCCCCCATCTAGATTGCAAATAATTGGAGTGTTTTGTTGTTGTGGTTGAGTTGTTTCAGGCATGTCTGACTCTTTATGACCTCATTTGGGCTTTTCTTGGCAAGATACTAGAGTGGTTTTCCATTTCCTTCTCCAGTTCACTAGGGACTCTTTGTCCCTTTAGAGATTTGAATATATTTAAGTGCTCAATAAACATTTGCACTGAATTGAAATGCTATTTCTTTTACTTCTAATCTAGCATGTAACTTACCCTTACTAAGCAACCTCATCTTTAATTGGTACAAGTCTATCTTATTAATTATTTGTGATCTGAATCGTGATAAAAGTTCATTTTAGGATTGGGAAGTTTTAAAAGACTTTTTTGAGCATTTTAAAGGAAATCATGGAAAGTTAAACCTCAGTTTCCTTCTCCTGATATCAGAGGAGAATGCTAAAATGGTCTAAGTCTTCAGTCCTGGTTTATCTCTTTCACAAATTCATCTTTATCCAACTGAGATTAATTTGTTCTAGAAGTCCACAGAGAAACTTTGTCTAAGCCCAATAGACACATAGAATGTACAAGAGCCCCATGCTTTTGCACTGGGCATCCTTATGTCTGAAAAGCACTTCTTTCCCATCTCTGCCTCATAGAATCCCTAGTTTCTTTCAAAGCTCAGCAGTGGTAGTGAAGGAGGCTTTCTTATCTCCTCTATTGCTAATCCTTTCTGCTGGAAATTACCTGGTTTCTGCTTGTTACACTTTTTGTATTTGCTTTTCTGTTTATGAATTATTTCTCTCTCATAGAATGTAAGATGGTTGAAGGTAGAGATTGCTTCAATTTTGTCTTTATATTGTTAATATCTAGCACAGTGCCTGGCGCATAATGGGCACTTAATAAACGCTTCTTGAATTAATGGAGATCATGAGTTAACCCTTCTTTTAAAAATGCCATGCTTCACTGCTTACCAAACCCGTCCCCCCAAAGCAGTCCTGGTTTTCTGTTTGCTTTGAGGGCAATTGGGGATGCTGACTTTAATCTATAATGGCATAAATGGCTTGGATTGCTTGTATTCCTGTGTTGTCTCATGGGAGATTTTCTGCCGTGTTCCTGCTAATAGTAGTCAGATTTGACTTTGTGTGCACTGGGTATGTTACATAGAAAAGCTTTGTCCTGGGAGCCTAAGGTAATCCATTTTCAGCAGAGGTTGTAAAATCTTTCTTTTGGATTAATGTATATCAACTGGTAAGGTTCTGAATACGGAAAAAATGAAAAAAGTGTTGTCATGTACAATAGTAGACTCCACAAATATTTTTAGAGGCTTGCGATGAGATATATGGAATAGTTAGCATAGCCAAAAATATATTTACATGTGGGTTGACTGTATTTTGTATATAATAAAAGCTGACTTCTCCATAGCCTTTTACTAGTTTGTGAAGTGGTTTGTATACATCATGTTATTTGGATCTTCACACTAACCCTGTGAGTGGATAGAGTTCTGAGCCTGGAGTCAGGAAGAACCGAGTCCAAAGCTGGCCTCGGAAACTTTCTAGTTGTGTGATGTCACCCTGGGCAAGTCCCTTAACCTCTGTTTGCTCCAATTTCCTCTCTTGTAAAGCAAGGAGAGTAACAATAGCACTTACCTCCCAGAGTTGTTGTAAGGACCAAACAAGAAAATAATTAAAAAGCATTTAGCACAATTCCCAGCACACAGTGAGTGCCATATAAAAATTAGCTGCTATATTGTTGGTATTGTTAAATGATAGTGGTTGGATAGCTGTGTAGACTATCTCCTAGGAGATTTTCAAGTTGCTTTACTATTTCTGACCTTGGGGTTTTTCATTTCTTCAGTCTTGTTTTCTTGATTACTTTTTAAAAATTTTATTACTTTCTCTATTTTTCTTGACCCCAAAGCCTCACAGTAGTATCTTTATTTA
>CM053627.1:146601383-146660261 GCA_028646595.1 Phalanger gymnotis | reverse complement strand
CCTCCCATTTTGAATTTTTTAAAAAAGTATTAGTTTTTAAGACCCATCTCTTGTCAACAGGGAACATTTTATTTTTGAATATTCAGACCTGTAGGCATCTAAAGTAAATAAGAGGGGAAAGAAGGTCTTTTAGCGTTAGGTAAGTCTGCATAAACACATCTAGTTTATGTCATGTGTGCATTTTTTTTAAAGAAAAGCATTCTAAATGTCAAAACTTTTAATATCACAAGTGAATATAAGATGCCTATTGTCCAAGGACAAGCAGAAGTTGATTAAAATTCTCAGTCTTCTAGGTTTTCTTATACTTTTGAAAAATCATGTAGTATAATTCAGTATTTTCTACTTTTTTATTCTAATGATTCAACTTTCAGATTTAGTCATCAGAGAGGGAGGGGTTCTAAAAATATGGTAGGTGCAAATAAATTGCTTGATGCAAATCCCTTATAAACCTTTGAACTATTCAATTGCCACAACAAATTTAAATCCCAAAGTTATGTAAATATGTAAAGTGAATGACCTATTCTACTGTGAAATGTCAAAGAAATGGTTGAGTCAGCTTTAATTTAGTTATGATTTTTGCAAAAGAAGGCATATGACAAAAGCCCAGCAAGTCACCCCTTTGCATTTCTTATGAAATGCAGAGGTTTGTCTAGCTGCCAACATTCTCATCTCAGTATGTTAGAGTAGGCTTGGAGCTATGTTGGCAAACAAAACAGGTGGATTTATCAGACGTTTATCTTGGCTCTATTATTATTGAAGATGCCTACAGTCCATTCAAATAAAAGTGGTTTCTGAGGAGAGAAAACACATTTAGCAGGTAATGTTCTAATTTCTTTTACATCATTTATTATGGCAACATAGAGAAGACTAAATAGTATGGCCGCCAGAACATAAATTGGTTTTCATAGTATTTGTGATGGGAAATAATTCAGATAGAATGCCAATCAACACACATTATTCTTCAGTAACCATTACTTATTGAATATCCAGTGTGCTGGCATCCCATAGGTTAGACCAGTTGGACAAGGTCCCCGCCCTCAAGAAGATTTCATTTAATGAATAAGACATATGCATTGACTCAAAAAAGGTAAATAGAAAGATTACTTAAAGGCAATACAATGTCATAGCCTTATATACAAAATGCTTTGTCAGACATTTTAAAATATGTGAGTTTCAGGATTCTGATGCATTTCTTTGTATGTATAATTTTCTAGATTACCTGTTCTATTAATGAAATATATAGAATCATAGAGCTGGAAGGGACCTCAGAGGTTATAGAGGCCAGAGGTGTCAAACAGAGAGCCTGAAGGCTGCAACCTACAACACCCTAGAGTGCTGCCTAAACCAGATTAAAATGCAATTGAGAAATATTAACAAAATAAATAAAAATGCAATAGAACCTAGATACAGTTAGTATATGGTTAATATGGGGCTCACAGGGGAGGATGCTTATGTATAACTTAGTGGCCCCTTTTCTATTTGAGTTTGACACCACTGAGGCCAATGTCCTTATTTACCATCATCCTCCCATTTACCCAGGCTCACTATCTCATTTGGAAACCTCAACTCCTCTTTCTCACTTATCCCACATATTCCACATATCCCATCCATTCCCAATATTGCTTCTATGTTCATAATATTTCTCATATAAGTTTCCCTTCTCTCAGATACCTAGTTCATGGCACCCAGACTGTTAAAATAGACAAGCCAGCCTAGTGGAGCCTTTAGGGAAAGATACGAAGCAGCATATGCTAGGCAGGTAAAATCACCACCACCTCAACCACCACCTTCCTTCAGAGCAGGATAGAGACAGCTCAGGAATCTGGGCCCAAGATCTCTGAGAAAAGCATCTCCCCGATTCCCTCTTCTCCCCCCAGTAAAAGCCAGGAGCAAGTCTCCAAGGTTGGGACAGTGCGGGAGCAGAGCCTAATTCTCACATAAAAGTACAAAGTCATAAAATAGGCAGAAAAAAATGAGTAAAAACACAAAAGGAACTTGACTATAGAAGATTATTATGATGACAGGAAGGATCAAGGCACAAACTTAGAAGAGGACAACAGTATCAAAATGGCTATATGTAAAGCCTCAAAAAATATATATAATTTGGCCTCAGGTCCCAAAAGAACTCCTAGAAGAGCTTAAAAAGGATTTTAAAAATCAAATTGGGGAAGTAGAAGAAAAATTGGGAAAAGAAATGGGAGTAATGCAAGAGAATCATGAAAAAAGAGTCAATATTTGGTAAAACAAACATAGCAGACCACTGACCTTGCTTTCAATCCAATACCTGCTGGTGTTTTCCAGGTAATCAATCCTTGTGGAGCTGCAAACCTGGCAACTGCCCTCTGCAGGTGCTACAATCTCTTACCTCCTTAGCAGCCACAGTACTGAAGGCCTGGTGAAGAAAGTTCTTGCCAACCAAGTTGGCACTGTCAAATGGCTCAGTATCAAAAATGTATATGATATCATCCAAGGAAATAACATTAAATAAGATAGATTACCATCTTTGTTGCTTTTACATGCAGATTACCACAGCAACTTTTTAATCTGACTTTCAGTTGAAATATCACGTGCGCGTTTCTCTCTTTTTTTAGAATGTGAGTGCCTTGAGAACAGGGATTATATTGCTTTCTGTTACTACTCCTTTTAGTTGGCAAAGTGTTTAGCACATTGTAAGTGTCTAATAGATGCTTTTTTTTCATTTATTCATTCACAAACTTTTCCTGCAGCCTGCTCTATGTCATGCTACCCCTGCTATGCCCATTTCCTCTGCATTCTCCCCACCTGTAACCTAAATTCTGTTTCTGGGCTCTGAATGATTAGTCTACTTTAAAAGTTAAGACTTTTCTTTTTCTTGCCAGAGCCCAGTCCTACGAGCCACTTCCTGACCCTCTACATGCCAGGAGTACACCATAGACTTTCCAGCTTCCCTTTATGTGTTGTCTTTCCCTATTAGAATAGAAGTGCTTTGAAAGCAGGGATTCTCTTACTGGCTGTAGTTGTATCCTCAGTACTTAGTATAGTGTTTAGCACATGGTAAGCAGTTACTTAATATTTTGTCTTACTCTCTACTTCTCTATCCATCGTCTATCTTCTAATTGGTCTTCCCATGTCAAGCCCTTCCCACCTCCAATCTGTCCTCTACTGAGCTTCCAAAGTGATTTTTTTTTCCTGAGTCAGAGGTCTGACCATGTCAAATCCACCAAGTCAGTAAACTCCAGTTTCTCCTTCTTACCTCCAGAAGCAAGTATAAGGGCTTCTTTTTGTTAGTCTACAATCTAGCCAAAATAGCCTACTTGCCCTTGTAGGCACAAGGTACTCTATTCCCTCCCTCTCTTTGCCTTTGCCTTGGCTCTCCCCCATTGCCTACAATGCTACTTCTTTTCAATGTCCTCTCTCAGCCTCAGTTTCTCTGGTTTCCTTTAAGACTCAGCTCAAATTCCACCTCCTCCTTCTACAGCAGGCCTTTCCTAGTTGGTGCATTTGCTAGTGCCTTCTCTTTGAAGATTACTTTCCACCTCCTTGTATATACCATGTTGTCTTTGTCATTTAGAATGTAATCTCTTTAGGAACTGTGTTTTTGTTTTGTGGATAAATTTATAAAATGGAGATGATGATAGACCCTAACTCATAGGGTTGTCAGATGAGGTGTTTTATCTATCTACTATCTGTCTATCTGTCCGTCTGTCTATCTGTATCTATCTGCCTGCCTACCGACCTACCTACCTATATCTCCGTATTGTCTCATTTGATTCTCACAACAACTCTGAGAATTATAAATAAATACATATATATTATGCGTGTATACATAGTACTCTGCCATCCTTAAAGCACTGTATAAATGTTATTATTAATAAACTGTTCATTTAGGGAGGGAAATGGTGACAGAAGCTATCTTGGAGATTGACTTCGAAATTGACCTACCGATTAGGACTCAGCCTGTAGGCACACAAATAGTAATAATGATAATGATGACAATAAGCACTTACATAGTACTTTATGGTTTGAAAAGCACTTTATACATGGCATCTCATTCTATTCTCACACAACCCTGTGAATTAGGCACTATTGTTAACCCAATTTTTACTGATAAGGAAACCAAGAGTCACAAAGTTAGAAAGGGTCTGAGGCAGGATTTGAACTTAGATCTTCCTGACTCAGTCCAACATTATACTTGTGAACAGCTGATTCTAAGATTATTAATGTAAATTTTGCTATTCAAAACAGTGTAGTGATTTTTTTAAAAAAATATTTATCCCCATTTACTTCATAAACTATCTTAAGTAAGACATGAAAGCATGTATTAAGGCTATTGTTTTGAATGGGAGAGCAGGATTACATATTTGGATCAAAAAGACATAAAATTTAGCATAAATTTAGAAGAAATTTTAAAGATGAAATTTAGTGGATTATGAAGTAATATCATCAAGAAAGTAAAACAAACTCCTGATGAGGGCATTTTGAAATATAATATGCTGTAGAAAAAAAAATTTTTTGCAGTGAACTCTTCTACTAGGAGCAGATGAAGTAAGTGACCCTCTGAGACACTTCCCACTTTTATGATTCCATGACAGTGCTCTCTGAAGGTACCTTGTCACGTCATTCATTTCGCTTCTGGATTTACATTCTACCCAATGATGAAGTGCAGAATGATTTTAGTTGAGACAGTCTCCCTATTATTATAAGAGTCATCTCATTATTGAATAGAACAACCCCTATGTGCTTCACAAAGCTCAAAGCTGGAACATTCCTGTAATGATTTTCCAAGTTCATGCCATAATCAGTGGTGCAATGATTCATATTCATATATATAAATATGCAAGGTCCTAGTGTCATGAGTCTAGTGAGTCCATATGTGACTAGTATTATATACCATTAACACTTTGCTATTTCTTTCTTTTTCTTTAAAAAAAAATGACCAGAAAGATACAGAGCCTATAGAGTCCAGATTTCCTTTTTATTAGTGCTTTTTTTTTCATCTCACACAGCACCTAATTTAGGCCGAAGACAAAACGAAAGTGTATCTTGAATATGCATCACAGGTTCCAAAAATGAAAAGAAATTGGATTTGGATAGCACTTACTCAATAGACAGATATGATACATGGTAAGAAGGTGCACTGTCTGCCCTGTGATAGATTAAACTACTTTGTAGGAAAATTACTGTGAGCCAGTCACCACTACCACCGTGGCTAAATCTTTAATAAAATTCTCTTCCATATTCAGGAGTGAGGTATGAAGTACACAATAAGGAGAGTGAAGTAGAATGCCATTTATCAAACCACAGCTAGCTCTGTAATCTTCGGCTTTATCCTTTTTTTTTTTTTGTACTTTATTTGTCTTTATTGTTACAAAGAGGCATATTTACGCAGGGCAATGGGCATGGCGGTTTGATAAACCTCCTCCTTTCCCCTTTTTTTCTTATGCCTTCTTTCAGGTGGAGATAACAAGGCTGTCAGGCTTGTCAGCATTGTTTGTTTGTTTCCTTCTAGGTGGTCCTTTGCTCGTTTGGCATTCTTTCCCTCTTCCATTCCTTCCTTCCTTCTTTCCTTTCTCTCTGCTACCGCCTGGATGGATACTATGGGAAATGACACCAAAGCTACAAAGAGCCTGCACTAGGCGTGTGGAGGGAGGGTTGCTGAGAAGGCCTGGCTGGGATGCATTTGGCCATGCCTTCAAGAACCTCTTGGCAAGATGGCGCTGTGAGACTGTGTTGTAGGCAGACGCTGGCACTGCACAATCAGAGCTGTTACCAACAAAAGATTTTTTTGAGTTTAGAGATGGGGAAAATATAGTACTAAAATAACAACATCAATAGCTCTATGTGTATATGTATATATACACATATATATCATAATAAAACGTATTATCATTTTACTATGTGATATATGATGAAAACAATAATAAATAATAATAATGATACCACAACAACCAAGAAACCTTCAAGTAACTTTCTATCAGAATGGAACGAATCAGCCTCTTATCTAATTTTGGCCAGGATTTCTGATCTGTAGTAATGCTGATGGTGCTAAAAATAACTGCTGCCATTGTGTCCCATGCTAAAAAGGCTTCGGGATAACCCTACCATATGATACTCTCTGAATTGCTATTAAAACCATGCAGATATTAACTGAGAAGCCTTCAAGTAACTTTCTCTGAGAATGGAACAAATCAGCTCCTTATCTAATTTTGGCCAGGATTTCTTGAATGTGGTAATGCTAATGGTGCTAAAAATGAGTGTTGCAGTTGTACTAAAAAGGATTCAGGTAGCCTTCCTATATGGTAGTACCTAAATTGCTATTAAAACCATGCATTTATTAAGTAGAAATGTAGCAGAAGAGTCCTGAGGGTAGTGAGTGTGTGGCTTGTATGTGCTTTGTACTGCCTGAATCTGCTTGCTGCCAGTCTGTGCTGCAGCCCTTGGGGTGATTTTTTTTTAGTACTATTATAACCCTTTTTTATTGTTTGAATAGCAGTTTTATGACAAAACATTTATATTCAGCCTGCCTTTGTACTTGACTGAAAGAGAGCAATCACGGAGAGTGATAAGACAACAATGGTAATGATAACTGCATTTATAAAGGCTTACAGAATTTAAACGGGAACACTGAAATAGACTTACAGTAGTTCCCCACCTGAATCTGCTGCCGAGTTGGGTATAAGACTTAGGAGCAGCTCTGCCTTTGCTGGTGGCATGGCAGTGTGTGTGTGTGTGTGTGTGTGTGTGTGTGTGTGTGTGTGTGTGTGTGTGTCTATGCCCATGCCCGTGAGCACGGGTGTGTTTTCTTTTTGCAAATGATTATTTCTGGGACTCAAACATCTTTGTGTGTCTGGGTTTTAGGGCTACTATTGAACATGGAGAGATGCTATATTCAGATTAAGTGCCCTCACAATTTTGTCAGATTCTGCATCTCTGAATGAACTATTGAACTTAAGGGTAGGTTCCTAAGAATTTGTGGTTATTGTACTGCAATGGTCTCTCTCTCTCTGTCTCCTGAGGCTCCACCTCTCATGAAAAATTGATAATCTTTCCCCCTTCTTTTGAGGGAGGGAGGAAAGGGGAGGAGAGGAGGAGAGGAGAGGCAGGGGGTGAGGAAAGGAGAGAGAGAGAGAGAGAGAGAGAGAGAGAGAGAGAGAGAGAGAGAGAGAGAGAAGGAATACTGTACCTGAAAATATAATTCAAGAGAGTTAGAGGGGTCATTCTATCCACTAGGTGCAAATATTTTTCATATATTTTACAATGCTATCAATGTTGCTTATTCCTAACATGACCGAATCTAGGCTTTCTCTAGTCTCTGCTATGCTAGTTTGTTTTATTTTAAACTGTGTAGCATTAACATAATGGACATAACATAATAAAAAAAAGGTTGACAATCTGCAATTGCCTTGTGCAATACATAAAACTAAAACTATCCAATGTGCTTTAGAAATAGTGTCTTTTCTTCATAAGGTATCCCTGTGGCCTCTTAAAATCAGCAGCACATTTCTGAAGTCTTTATATTTTGTGTACGTTTTTCCCTCCTCAGTAAAGTTAATCCTTTCTAACACAGGGGAAAAAGCGATTATGGGACCGAGGTATCTAAGGCACTGCCTCACAAGAATTTAGAAATTCAGAAGCAAGCATTATCCGGGCATCTTAGAACGATTTCAAATATTTTTGGTTGGACATGTCTCCAAATAAAGCAAGAAGAAAAAAATAACTTGGTGTGTGAGAGCTTCCTTAGTATTTTCCCACTATCTTTAGTATTTTAAAATAAATTCTCCTAAGAACTGTTAGCTATTTTTTTAAGTTCCAGAAAATGAACTATTTGGTCAATATAAGCATTTTCCAGGAAAAAGTGGAAGTCATTTTGGATAACTGGGTTTTGTAATTCTGAAAAATTTATTCATTTTTTTATTAAGGATATGTTTGTATTGTATATTCTCCTGTTGTGTTCCTATTTCTGAAGTTGTTAAAAGTGTTCAACATACTTTCACTTTTGAAATTTGTTAACATAATATTTTCAGGGAAGAAAAACGTATATATGAATGTATGTAAATATACATATACATACATACATACATACATATATACTTACATGGGTTGCCATAGCCTTTCTCTCTGTGTAGACGTACGTAGATATCTATACATAGATTTAGTTCTGTGAGACTGCAAGCATATCGTTAATTGTTTGTTCAATCTTTTAATTCTTTTTCCAGATGCATAATTGGTTCTCTTAATATAATTTGTTTGTTCTTCTTTTGGAATGGTTTGTGAAAACAGTAGGGGGGAGGGAAAGATATCTAGTAAAAGAATAATGAATCCAGAAGTATGGTAGAAATGATGAAAAAATAAAACCAAACTAATTCTGGCTTCTTAGTAAGACAGAGGGAACCACTGGTCGCTGGAAACAGTTTTGGGGGCTGTATAGGCCCTATAAATCAATCAGGGGGACAGTAGTTGCTATTTGACTTCTTTTTTTTCACACTGGCCTCAGAGGCGGTCTTCCTCCTAAAAAGGGAAGGAGATACCACTACCAAGTAGTCTGATTCATGAGTATATCCCTCTGGTTAGCAGCCAGTTTGTTCTTCCCATCTCCTTTCTATTCTCAAAGTGCTCTACACAGTCTGTGTTAATTTCTTATTTGACTTTACTCTTCTCCAGTTACTAGGTCAAAGGGAAGGTATAAAGAAACCTTTTAGTTAATTAATTAATTTACTGCTGCCTTGGTTTGAAGGGAGAAGAGATCTGCTTGAGGACAAAAGAAGTCATTTCCACCCTGTGCCATATGGGAGGAATGAGGAGCTGCCCCTATTCTTAGAGAGTATATGTTTGTTCACATTCAGGAAGTGTGATTGGCAGTGTTTTCATCTCAACTCTTATTAATCCATAAATCTTATTACCTTCGGTATATTCCTAGAAAGAGTTCTGTATAGAGGCTTTTCCAAATGTGTTCTGTGCATTTTTGTTTTGGTTTTAGTGGCATTAAAAATACTGTGAACAAAAACAATAAAAAAACCCCTCCCCTCAAAGAAACATAAACTACAGAAATATTAACATGCTTTGTTTACTATCTTACAGACTAATACTGGGAGAGTCAACTCAGATGTCTCTACCTTAACCCTTGAGAAACAAAGAAAAGATATATTTTCCCTAGGCCCTTCTAGTTAGTGGATATTACTGAATGCTTACCTCTTATGGGGCCTGGAAACAGCACAACAGTGCAGAGGTGTGCTGGAAAATTTTAGAAACGTGCTCAGACTACATAGAGAGATGCATGCTGAATATTAAGCAAACACCTGAAGTTCCCACTGCTGTCGCCTAACAGATCATCTCTTGCATGTGGTGCCTTTAAATTCTTCATGAGGCTCTGTTTTCTTAGCTTACATAAGACTATTGCATGTGATATTTGAGTATTTCCCAGCTACCTGATACTTACCATTGGAAAGAGATGAAGAGATTGAAGAAGTCCTCTCTGCTCACTCCCACTTGGGAGAGATAAAGAAGCTGGGATGGACATTTGTCCACCTTGAAAAATGAAATTCTGCTGTTCTTGGTGGACCCTGGGGAATTTTGGTTTAAACGTGTTTACAACTTCTTCCTCTGTAGGGTGAAATAAGGTTCTTTAAGGTAGCTGGACTTAGTGTCTACTAACCTTATATGACCATATATAATATAAGCATGCCCTGAGATAGGTCAGTCCCTTTACTTCCTCTATGGTTGTAATTTTGTAATTAGCTTGACCTGAAGATCATTAAAGTGAAATTACTTTAAATATTAACTCTAGATTTTAAAGATTTTACTTTAAAGATTATACTCCAGAACATTGAAGTAGGGAGAAACATAAGAAATATTCAGGAAAAAAAGGAATATCAGGATGGAAATATATCGAAGAAAAAGAAATGGGAAGAGAAGAATAAGAAATCACAGAAAAGAAATTGTCTGACAACTGAATGCCAAACTTTAACCAACCCAAGACTATATTTTAAAGAGGATAGATTTCTAAATGGACACATATTTCAATATAATTGAAATATGAACTTAATGCTTTAGTCATAAAAGAGGCAGCATGCCTAAAGTATATGGTTCTTGACCTGGACCTAGGATGACCTATGTTCTAATCTAATGTAAGTGCCTCAGGCACTTACAAATCACTTCAACTCTGTGAGCCTCAGTTTCCATATCAGTAAAATGAGGGGTTGGACTTGATGACCTCAAAAGACCCCCTATGGCTCAAAATCCATGATTCTGTCACTGTATGTCAGTAACATATGTGGCCTTTAAAATTATATTTAATTTGAAATAAGATTTCCTGACAATTAAAAAGTTTATTTTTTTCTCACTAAGAAGCAGCTGCCATCTATCAGATTACTAAAGTTATTATAGGTTAACAAACACAGTCAATATGATAAAATTGATAAATCACAAAGGTAGCTTTTGGAGATGTATAGCTTTCAAGAGTGAAAATACCAACTTAAGGAAGCATTTTGGAAAGTGTCGCCCTTACTGTTAGGAAGTTACTTGGGTTTCAGGCATAGGTGACTTTCCAACTTTGATGTCAGGGTCATGGAAGGATTTCTTTCTATGAGGCAGAGAGAAGTAGTATCTGTAACTAATGTTGGTGTTGAAAGTCTCCAATCTTGATTATATAATTGGAAGGAAGCCAGCCTGCTATTACCTTATAAGCCTCAGAAATGTTGCACATGAGAAGCAGAGTTGAGAGGCGAAGGTACTATGAAATGGACACCTGCATAATCACATACATCTTATACTCCTGAATATTTGTCTAGAATTCTGTCTATGGAAAATCTGGCAGGGAAAATTTGCAAAACGTGTGTGTATGCATGTAGATATGTGTATATAGTAATATAAGTACATGTACACTTGTAAGACATATAAAGATATATGTGTGTTTTTCTCTTTACATATACAAATATTCACATACATGCATGTATGCATGCATGTATGTGTGTATGAGTGTGTTCTGGTTGGCTGCCAGTAGGTGGCAATTTGGTAGCAAATACTATACAGTGTCCTCTACCGCATCAATCAAGAAAGCATAGTGTTTTTAGTAGAGATTCTCACATAGCCACCTCTTCACTTTTGTTGGCCAGAAAAGCTATGGGCACAACTTAGAGCTTGGGAGGAGTGGGGTTAGCTGAGGACAGAAAAATAACTGGAAAGCTACACAGAGGTGATAAAATTCCGTTTCCCAATAGTTTTCACAAGTAAAGCCCCACTCATTTCTAAGAACTTCTTTTCTTGTGTTGCTAAGCAGTAGGTCTTTTTTCCTGTTGGGACATTAATCTTATTTAATGAGTCGTTCACTTTTGGCAAATGTATGAAGGGCATCTGTTTCCTTACACAGTGAACCAAATTCTGAGGACTATCCATGCCTGTGTAATTTTGAGCATTTCTGTCCTCCAGTAGTCTTTCTTCTTCAGTTAAAAAAATGTAATTCTTTATTCCTTTATGTCCCCATCGAATCTGAAGTATTATGCAGTGGATGGATGGCTGACCTTGGAGTCAGAAGAGCTGAGTTCAGTTCCCACTACTGTTACATAATAAGCTGTGTTTATGAGAAACTCATCTAAAGTGTCACTTTCTACATGAGGCAATGTTTGATCAACACTTCGTTCTCCCAGTCCCTGCTGCTATCTACCCCCCTCAAAAAAATTCTCGTATATATTTTTAATACATCTTATTTGTATGCGCTGGCTCATTCATAGACTCAGCTCTGAGGACTTAGAAGGGGCCTAAGAAATCTCCCTGTAAATTCCTCTTGTTTTAGAAATGAGGAGATTTCTTCCTGGACTCAGAAATTAGTTAATTAACAGAGAACTCCTTACATCCAGCCTAGTGCACTTCCCGTTATACTATCTCTGCCTTTCCTCTGTCTTCATTTTAATTATAAAGCTAGCCATTTTGTATTGCTTCATTTGATCTTCACAATTACCCTGAGAGGTAGTTGCTATTATTAATATCTCCATTTTACAGATGAGAAAACTGAGGCATAGAGAGGTCAAGTGACTTGCCTAAGATCATACAACTAGTAAGTGTCTGAGGCAGGATTCAAATTCAAGCCTCGTTTACCCCAAATCCAACACTCCATCCACCATGCCATCTAGTAGCTGCCCTGTCATTTTATAGATAGCTTTATAATATAGCTTATTTATTTGCTATAAAACTAAAATATTGACTACTCTATTTGAACTTCACCTTATAAACTATACTCCTCTCCCTGCGTACTCTCAATCTTCCCCTTCGCTTCTGTTTTTTTTTTTTTTGTAAAGGTGAAGAAACTGAAAAAGAAATCAAGATAGCACTGGTGAACTCGGGAGTTACTCAGCTGTATACAAAAGCCTTGTAAATGCTTCCCACAATTTTATTAGCCCACACTGCTTTATACAAGCCCATTTTCCAACCTCTAAGAGTTACAGGGATAGCCAAATAAAATAAGCATTCTTTACAGTTTGCCTCATAATTATTATCAAACTGGACATGTGTCTGTTGGCTAGACCGCTGGGTTATTTATGCCACAACACAAGTGTTTTTAGGTGTTGGGAAAAGAGAACTTCTTTAGACTAGAAATTGGAAGGTGTGGAAAAATTGCTGTGGTGAAGGAAGACTAGGACACGATCAATGAAGAGGATAAAACACAGGTGAGGAGAGAAACTTAGTAAGCGAGTTACTTTGGGGAAAGGACCAAGGGGCTGTCAGATATCATTACAGAGTATCTGATACTTGCATCGATTTAGAGTTACTTATAGATAATCAGAAGCTGCAGAGTGCTAGGCTTGGAGTCAGCAAAAACCAAGTTCAAATTTGCCTCACATACTAATTAGTTGTGTAACCTTGGGCAAGTCACTTAACCTCTGAGCCTCAGTTTCAATGTCATTAAAATGGGGATAATCATGGCACCTAACTCCCAGGGTTGCTGCGAAGACCCCATGAAATAATCTATGCAAAATGTTTTGCAAACTTTAAAGTGCTATATAAATGCTAACTATTTTAATAAAGAAACAGGAGCTGAAGCTTTGATTTCATTGGTATAGGGAGCTCCCACATAAGGAAAGCCCTTCTACTAGCATAGTTTGGCATCATCTTTGCAATCTATAGTCTTAGAGAGTTGCTTAGAGCATCGAGAGAGGTTAAATGATTTGTCTGGGATTGCACCAGGCTTGCCATCAAAAGTCACAGGCATTTCTGGAACGCAGTGTGATATCTGTGACAAGGAAAGAGACACTAAAAAGAGGAGCAGAAGACAGTGATAACGAAATTCCAAAATAAACATTTTCAGAGACTGGGACAAAAAGCATAAGCTTACTAAGCCTAGCCAGACTCAGGACAATATTTTTAAAACTTGTTACTGTAATTCATCTTCAATTTTATCTTTAACACTACCCACCTATCCTGATATCCTTCCCCCACCCCACCAATATCAGACTGATTGAGCTATTGAAAAGACACCCAGGGTCAGGTTTTTAAGAAGACTTTTCAAAAGCTGAGTTAAAGGCGGATCTCTAAGGGTGCAGGAGTCAGTCAGCAACTTGAAGCAAGAATCAGCCATGCAGTGACCAGCCTTGTAACTCCCCAGCCAGTCAGAGACGGAGCAGGGTTGGGTGCCTTTGGGGATGCCTTGCCTCTGATGATGGGCATTCTGTGACCAGGTCAGTGAGTGGAGCTCAAATTAACTGGGTAACAGTGCTTTTGCTTAGTGGGGAGAGGAACAGTAGTAGAATCTGCCACTTTATTCAGCTTTTCTGGTGGAGCCTGAAGTTGACTGCCTTGCGTGGAAAATCAATAAGGCATTTATAAAGCTTCATGAAAGAAAAGATTTTTTTGAAAGGAGAATATGTCGGTTACATGGAGAGATGACCCTGTGTGAAGGCGGGAAGGGTTCGAGTAAGAGGATTAAGCGCCAGTGACTACGGGGAACTCACGTCAGGGTTTTTGATTTATGTTCGTGTTCATGTAGTGAGCACTACCTGGAGAATAGCATTGTGCCTTTCAAAGTATATTGATGGAGCATTACACATACATGGCAGCTTTGGGAAGTGGCTAGGCCATATTATGGTGAGGAATTCCAGGTGGGGATAGCTGATGAGCCATGTTTTCTTGTGGGATAGCCAGTCTGATGATTATGTTTAGACTAGATGACGTTTCAGTTGGCACTAGCCTCTCCCACGTATACAGAGATTGACATAGCTTTTTTGGAAATTCCTGTGGAGCTAGAGTAACTGCTTTGCAGCTCCTAGGTCTAGAATTCTTAATTTTTTTTTAAAATCATGAACCCTTTTGGCAGACTGGTGAAGGCTATAGATCTCTTTGAATAATGTTTTTAAAATTCGTAAAATAAAAACAGAATTATAAAGGAAACCAATTATATTGCAATTATTTTAGGGTATTTTTTTTAAAAAGCACATAGACCCCAAGTAAAAAACACCTTTGCTCTAAGGCCATGAGAAAGTAGCCCTCCTTCTTACTGTCCCCTTGTTTCTCTCTCTTGTCTCCCTGTTCCCCATCTCTCCCCACCCATACATATATCTCACACCTGAAGTCTATGCAAGTCAGATCCAAACAGTAGCTTGGTACGATGTGGATGGCACGGAGCTTTTATATTACTTTATGATATCTGGAGATGTCAATTTCCTTAGGTGAATTAAAAGCTTGGATGATGATGATGATGGTGGTGGTGGTGGTGGTGGCAATGATAACAAGAAAAACTCTTAAGTTTCCTTCTCTGTTCCATTTGTTGGCCTCTTCTCCTCTTCCTGACCTATGACTTTGGGGATATGCTAAGGTTCAACCCCAGGCCTTCTTCTCTTAATCTCTCTGGGCTTGACTTTCGCATCTATAAAGTAAAGGGTCTGTACTACATGACCTTCAAGATGTCTACTAACTCTAAAACTATGATGCTGTCTCTCTACTGTTTATCTCAGCCACTCAATCTGCTCATACAGTGTCATAGATCTAATGCTGGAAGGGACCATGAAGGCTATCTAGTCCCACCCCCTTATGTGATAGATGATGAAACAGATACAGAGATGTCAGGTGACTTGTCTGAGGTCATACGGGTAATAAATATAAGAGGCAGGTTTTGAACCCTGGACCTCTGACTTTGGTTATCACTTCTATGTAGACAAATCTTTAAATCCGTATCTCACCCCTTTGATTCTTGCCAGAGCTCCAGATTCACAAAACCAACTACTTTCTAGATACCATCACCTAGATGCCATGCTAATACCTCTAACTTGACACTTTCAAAATTGAACTCTGTCTTCAGGCCAGTGCTCTTCCCATTACCTCCCTCAAAGGAAAAGCATTCTTGCCACATTGGAGGAAGGATGTGCGGGGTGGGGGGGGGGGATATTCCATTTCTTTGTTGAAGCTATCTCATGTGAAAAATTTTTGACAATTTTGGAATTCATGTAAAAGAAGATACTATTCTCCAACTACGAACACAGTGGTATGTGAAACTGCAAAAACAGAAGTGCCTTTAGGCTAAATCTGCAACACAAATGTGGATCTGTGTCCCCAAATCTTTCTTGTGCCATGTTATATGATCTTCATTGCCAAAGCTGATTTTTCACTTGTGAGTGTGAAATGGGCTGGATTAGAATACAGAAGAATCTGTAGACCAAAGCAGAATTTAAACTCTAAATCATTCTAAATCCCAGGAAATCTCCCTGTGACCTTTCTAATCATTAGGAAGCCAGGCCCTGACTGTATTCTTCCTTCCAAAGGAAGGCATCTCTTCCATGAATCTCTTTCAGAACCTGGGGAAAAAATGCCCTTGTGCAGTTTCATTTGATTTAGTGGTCTGGAAATTAGAAAATGAGGTTGTCTGTTATAGGTGACCCCCTACAGTGACTTTGGCAGCAGGGGTCCCCCACTGAGTAGCAGCCACAATAGCGGTTACACCCCTATTCCCCTCCTCCTCTCCCTTCCGAATCAGCAGTGTTTCCAGCATTGTGGGGAGCAGCAGCAAGGGCTGCCTTTCTCCTACTGAAGCTCTCCTGCCCCAGGCCACCTTCCTATGACTGTCACCCTATTAATGCACAGTGATTGCCAGCTAGTCACCGAGTCATCACCTCCTGCAAAACAACAGATGGGTTAACTGACTCAAGGTCACTCAATGAGGCAAGAGCAGAGCTAGGGTTAAATCTCCTAGTCCCCTGATTCTTAAACCAGTGCTCTAACAAATATATCTGCTAGTGCTCTACCAGCATTTCTAATTCTAGGGAAAAGAGCTCCTTAAAACAATTTCAGACTGATTAAACTAGGTTTGTGCCCATTAAAAAAAAATAAAGACCTTAGATTGATCATACATTAGTTATGGTGCAGGAATATGTACCAATTATATTGCCTTTTAAATACTGCATTTTTTGTTGTATTAGATCATAATCTTTGTATAATCCCTTACATTTTCTTGAGCAGAAGTAAAATGTGAAGTTAAAAAAATGTTTAAAAGGTTTACCCTCAGTTTTAGAAGGGAATATTATTTTCTTAAATGTCTGTCCAGTGACTCCATATGGAAATTGTCACTCAAGTAAAGTAACTCTTTGCTTATATTTGAGGAGAGTGAGAATATGGTTAATTGACATCTGCAGATAATGCTAAAATATTTTTAGTCTCTAGTTTCATCCATTCACCAAATCTTTCATTAAGGTTACTTAAAATGGAGCATAATTTCTTAGGTTTGCTTCTTGCTTTTATCTACCTGGTAATGGAAGTGCTTGGGAATGGTGAGTTTGCTAAAAGGAATCAGAGGCAGGAGAGAAAAATAATGCAGGTCCTGTAGAATCTGGAGTTGGCTTCACGTATATACAGTATGCAAGATGAACAGAAGTGATTATGAATGACAGGTTCTAGGCTAATCCTCTGATGGGGTTAAAGGGTGGAAAACAACTGGAAGCAGCATGATATAGTAGATAGAGTCCTAGACTTGGAAATCTTGAGTTCAAATCACACCTCAGATACTCACTGGTGGTACAATCTTGAACAAGTAAGCCCCTTAACCTTTTCAGAATTGCTCAGCATCTTCATCTGAAAATGAGCAGATTTGATTCCATGGCCTTCCAAGGATCCTTCTAGTTCTAAATTATTATCCTCTGATCTAAACTTTCAGAAACTTAAAAGTTAAATAATTTATCAGTAGAATTATAAGAAATGGAAGGAAAGCGATAGAAGTGAAAGTACCTACTGACTTCTGTGATCAGATCTCTTTTCACCATATTTCTAAATGGCTCTTACTACTACCTCACGCACATACACACAGACATACAATTTCCTCATGCTATTGCTCAGTAAAATAGGAGTTTTCGCATTATGTTAATAGTAATAACAGCTTATGAGTATATAGTGTTTTAAAGTTTGCAAAGCACTTAACATGTGACATCTCATCATATATTTACAACAACCCAGAAAATGGAGAGAAAGTGACTTGCCCTGGGAAAAGTATCCAGTATATGTCAGAGATGGGAACTTGAACCAGAGATCTTCTTGGTTTCTGTGCCAGCTCTCTATCTTCCACGTTGTCTTTCAAAATTCATTACGTTGAACCTAAATCCTTTATGTTTCAGAGTTGTGTATTTGTATTCTTTTTAAAAAAGCTTTAGTGGATATTAAAGAGAACTGGTCACTGTTTTCTGTGTAATCTTGCTCAAAGAGATACTTTTAAAAAATCAACTAAAATATGTAGATAATAGGTTGTTTTGATTATATATTTAGTCTTGATCAGCTGCTAGAATATTTCACTGTGATTTAAAACTCCTTGAATTTCAGCTTACGACCCAGAGTTTCTTTGGAACAAGCAAAACATGCTAAAATAGCAATTACTCTTGTAATTGCGAATAGCTGAAAGTTCCTGAATTTTTGATGCTCTTATTTTAGATTTGATTTTCAATATGTTTTTGATTGCCTCTTTTAAAGTTCTGTACATTTTCTGATAGTTTTTCTTAATTTTATTTTTCAACATAAGTATAGTTTTAAGCTCATCAGGAAAAGACACAAGGGAGTTGATGGAATATGGTGAAAAGGAAGCAAATGAATTGCTCTACCATTTCCTTGTTATGGAATTATATCTTTTTTTTAAAGGCCATCCAAACCAGAGTCCTTTTCAGGATCTGTTTTTAAATATTCAGATAATATCTTTTTTTATATTTAGCTGTATGATAGATTACCTTACTACCCATCTTAACTTGATTGCTTTTGGGGAGATGGAGTTATTGATAAGCAGGTTTTATCATCTGTCCTGCTACTGAATTTTAAGGTCCTCTCAACTTTATCATTTACTCTGCCTCTACTCTCCCCTAAACTTCAAGCTTATGGGTATAACCTAGTTGTTACGCCTTGGCATCTCTCCTCCCCTGCTCTCTCACCCTACAACTGTGCTCTTAAGTCCTGTAGGGCATTTCATTCACCCTTCAGATGAATTATTTTATATATGTTGTGTTTCACAATTAGAGTGAGGTCATTGAAAGCAGGGACCATCTTACTTTTTTTAACATACATCCCCCATGCTTAGCACAGTGTTTGGCATGTAATTATCATTTTTTTCATTTATTTTCATACATATTCATAACTGAAAAGTAACTGAATTTGACCTGAATTTGGCCCCTATCATTTCCTACCTGTATTAACTTCTTCAAGTCACTTCACATCTTTAAGAAATGAGAGGGTTATGCTAGATGACCTTTAAAGTCTCTATGTAAATCTTTGATTCTTTGTCTTAGATACAAACTAGTTTCATTCCATGGGACCAATTATCAAAGAACGTATCATCCGAAGATTTATATAAACTTATTAGCTATGACTGAATCGTTTGACAGAAAGTTCTAAAGAATGAACTTCAAAAGTAGGAAGAGTTCATTTATATTTTACCTTAATTACAGGTCTATATTTGCTGTGGGTATTTGGGAATATCTTCTTATTGGAGGATGTCTGAGGCTCAGCTGGAAGTCTCCCTCTTCCCTGGGCATTTATATTTATATGTATATCATAGGTATTTCTGGGATTCCATCAGCTCAGAATGCCTGCAGAAAGACCTATTTAGTTACCTATGGGTTTTTCTACAACATCATTGCACAAAATCCAGCTTGGCCTAATTTGGGAGCTGTTCTTCACTCTTACATTAGATTATTTGAAGACAAGTTCCTGTTTGTGCCTCTTAATGATGACCCTGCAACCCGACCATGTCATTTACAAACAATGCATCTTATTTTGAAAGGATATGCTTGTACTTTGAGAGGTGCTTTAGAATTTTTTTCAGAGACCTCAAGTAGAAACATGAATCCTCAGGCTTATTTTTTACCTGTTCTGACATTTCTCTTTCTCTTTTTCTCCCACACACATGAACACAAAAAAGGCATAGGCACATACCCACACGTGATAAACATAATGTAACAATATTAGAAATCAATAGTGTGTGTTTTATTGTATACAGTACCTAAAATATACAATGGGGTGACTTACATAAATCATTTATTCCCAGTCATGATTGATGACCTCATAACTCACAAGTGACGGAGCAAAGCAGAGCCACAAACGAGTTATGAAATGTCATCAATAACGACTGGAAACAAATGATTTATCCAGTGTCTCAGCCCATTGTGTGTTCAGTTTATGCAACAGTGGCTAATGATGAAAACACTGAAAATGGGTGTAGCTTCTGTTGAATCCTTTGTACGTATTCTCTCTCACACACACAGAAGCACACAACTTTCTTCCTATAGTTCTTTACATTAGGCTAATGCTTATTGATGATAAAGAGAGTAATCGAGGTGGGGGCGGGTATGTAGGAAGGTAGAGTTGATGGAGTCTTTATATATTCAAGTTCTTTTGGAAAATCCCTTCTTGTGACTAGGTTCTTTCTGGGAGGCAAAGAAAATCTATCCCTTCCTAGCAAGTAAAACACCACAAAGGAAACTCTCAATGGAGACCACATTGCTTCTTCTTTACCTTTGCTGCAGTTCTGAGATACATTTACAAGACTTTTAGATGCTCAAAGAGCATGTGCTGTCACCATTAGTTAAATTCATGCCACATCAGTGCTACGAGGATAAATGAGAGACTATATGAGTAGATTATGTGATGGAAAAAAAAATGCAAGATGTGCTTTGAGCTCCTCAGAAGAAGGATGCTATTCTATATTCAAAATAACTCTAGCAGTTTCCCTCTAATTGGTACCACTAGTCACACCATTCAGTGCCCTGCCAGGTCTCATACCCATCATCTGAGGTTATTAAGAATTTGTAAGGAAATAAACAGGGTCAGAATGCAGAAATAGCTTAGCTAAGTAATTATGAAGATTCATATATCGATTGGAAATGCTAAACACAAAGCATAAGTCTTACAAAGTGGCCTATGTATATCGGCAAAGCTGCACAGATCCGAAAAGGCAAAAGAATTTTAAAACTTTTCGTGTTTCTTAGCAATTTAGAGCTAGAAAGGGATTTTAAACATCACTTAATCATCTTACAGTTATGGCCCCAATAGGTTAAATGACTTGTCCAAGGTCACACAGTGGTAGCGCATGACTAGAACAACTTAATTCTTCTGACTCTAAGCCCCATGCTCCAGTGCTATTTCTACTTTCTGTCCAGCTTTCCTGAGCATGTTCAGGATAAACTGATGAGCCAACAATGTTCACATTTTCCTTCCAAAGCATTAAATTAACTGTCAACTTTTTTTTAAGCAGAAAAAGGTTAAACTATTTTCAGTGTGAAAACTTGCAGCTTTAGAAAATCAGTGGGGATCTTCCTTCTTCCACAGCTTGAATGTGGATTTTGTTTAAATCACTAACATGGCAGCAAGTTTGCATGTCCTCCAGTGGGGTCATTGCAATTTTTTTTCCAAGAGATTTGTTTCATTGCCCAATCATTGCTCCTTTATATTCTGTGGAGTCAAGCAGTAGCATCAAGTGATTAATTAGTTCAAAAAGTGTTCATCCTCTAGGGATACCTTGTTAGGCACATTCCAGGCTCTCAAAAAAGAAACATATTGCTTGTGTTTACAGGTGGTGGTATGCAGAATATAGATTGGTTCTCAGTTGCACAATGAATTTGCCATATCAATAGGAGTTATTTCTACTACCTAGTTACAAGAGAGTTGCATATTTGCACTTAATCAAAGATAATAAAGATGCTAGGATTTAATTTTGGCATTAGGAATGAAATGTCTACCTTGCTTTATCAAATACAACACATGAAATATAAGATCTACATATATACTCATATATATTGTGTGTATGTGTGTGTATAGGTATATCTGTAGGTACAGAGAATAGATCTGTGATTTTTTTGGTATAGAGAACACCTAGATAAGAAACTCCCCACTAAGGCAGGTCCAAACTTTCTCTGCAATCCATAGTCTTAGTGATTGCCTAGAGCACTGAGAGGTTAAGTGATTTGCCCAGGGTCAAACAGGTCCCTATGGATCACAGTGACAGCCTGTATTGATAGCCTGTGTAATTTTAATGCAAAAGACCCAGAGAATGAACACCTCTCTGTAGCCCGAGAATTTTGATAGTTTGCTTCAACAAATTTTGCAAAGTCCAGCTGGCACTGAACCAACCTTTCAAACTGGTATAATGTACATCAAAGTTTCCACATAGTTTGAGCTCTTGAGTTTATGATTTTCTTAGCGGTCTATATGCATCACCTTTAGTGATAAGATAAACTTCTATCTTTAAAAATTATTATGATGTTGATTTTTTAAGCATGTTTTGAAATTACTGATCTAGTCCAGAACCAAATTCATGCTTTAAATAAGCATATCCAGTGATGCCAAGAGATTCTGGAGAAGGCATCTACGAAAAAAAGAAATCTGGTTCCTAAGGCTTAGAATCACGTGCAAAGAACAAATGAATATAGCTGAATTATGAGATTCAAAATTCAGAAGTGAAAGGGATCATCTTTAATGTCATCTAGTCAGAACCTGAAGCTCGGAGAGGCCAAGAGATTTGCCTAATGTCATACAGATAAGAAATGACAGAGTCAGGGTTATGAACCTAGGTCCATTGACTCCAGAGCCAGCATTCATTCCCCTTGTATCATGCTACTCAACTTAAGTTGAACAAATGCATTGTCTGGTATGTGAAACAACAGCTTGGTTATTTCTGGGTTTAATGGGTTAAATCAGGAGCAATGTTGTGTCAAGGCTGCCTCTATTATGTAGGGGGTTAGTTAACCTTTGGTTTGCTGGGATACCAAAGCAATTACCTAGTTCAGTCTGGGTGAAGGGATGAGAGAGAGAAAGACATGGAAATCTGAAGCAAATAACATCAGAGACAGGTTACGATGTGGAATATAAATAAAGAGGAGGCTTAAGAGGTCATGTCCATAATTGAAGCCCTGAGAGGCTGTCTCATCAGTACATGGACATGAGATTCAAAAACAGCCAGCAAATCCAGGAATCATTAGGGCAAGCACAGAAGTCAAGGGTAGAACAAATAAAGTGGGTAGCAGACAGACAAAAAGATAAAAAGACCACGCAACTTGAGGCTGGCTTTCTATTTATATCTAATTGACATGTGCTAGGCATGCCTCCTTCTATTCCTTAAAAGGTAAGTGCCACCTCATAGTTGGATCCAAAGAAAACAGAATTTAACTTACTTTAGTAGAACATGCCCTAGAGGTTTACATCTTTTACAAGGTCTGTGACTTGGGGTGTTTAGAATGGGAACACATTCTATAGATCTAATTAAGTACTTAATATGTACTTAAGTACATTAAGTACTTAACAAGTACTTAACATTTTGGACCTCATGCAAGGTCCAAAAGAAGATGGGGGAAAAGAATCGGGAGACAGCGTGGTGGAATTGTGGGTGAGTAGAACCAAGAGTGCAGAGACTTCTAGGCGTGATTCTGCCATTAACTTGGTGAATGAAATTGGAGAAGACACTCAACTTCTTTGGAAGGTGATTTCTTTGTTTGCAAAAGCAGAGCCATTGCTCTGGCCTTCGAGTCCTCATGTACTGCTAGAATTCTTTTGAATTGAAGGTCAAGAACACATTGAGGACATAAAACAGGGCAGAATTTTAAATTTTAACTTGCAGTACACCAGTTCAGATTTTCCTTCTTCCCCTCTACTGCAGGGGTGTGTGTGTGTGTGTGTATGTGTGTGTGTGTATGTGTGCGTGTGTGTGTATGTGTGCGTGTGTGTGTATGTGTGCGTGTGTGTGTGTATGTGTATGTGTGTTTTGGGGGGTATTGTTGAGCTCCAGGGGATGCTCAAAACAAGTGTTATTGTTAATGTTACTCCTGTGCTCACAGTGCTCATTATGGAGCTAGCAGAGAAAGTCAGCGCTAACCTTTATCATGTTTGCTACTGCCTAAGAGAGATCTCATGGGCAGGATGTCACCTTTAATCTTTTCCTGTTTCCATTATATATTTTATTGAGCTCCTTTAATTGCAGCCATGAAAGTGTCAAATAAATAGATTAAAGCCTGCCAATATTTATTTTAAAATGTACTACTGTTTCTAAACTTGGGAGAGCATTTTTCTTTTATTCCCCTGGGAAATGAAGGCAACTATGGGCCATACTTTATTTTTTTCCCCTCATTGCCACTGTATACACATTATGGTACAACATTGTAAATTTTGCCCAAGTAGATTTCACAAAAAAGTCATTTGTACTGAAAAAAGTTTTTTGGTTTTTTTTAAAGGAAGAATGGACCTCTTCTAGATGAGAGGGAGTTTGGTTTTATTTTTGCCTTATTAATGATTTTGATAGTTAATCTTTGTATTTCTTCACTGGGAAGTACACCAGATGCTACTAAAAAGGTATTTCTTCCTCCATCACTCATAGTCGCAGACACTTGACGTAGTTAAGCTGTTTGGGAGCTCATAAATCTGGGTTCAGCTCTCTGTGTTGTGATGCCTTGACTAATTATTTGGGGATTAACAGTGCATTTCTCCAGAACATCTTATGTCCTATAAATAATAGAGATGCATAATTTAAAAAGCATGTTATGGATAGAGTAAGGATCAGGGCTTCTGCTGCCACCCGGACGAGGCGAGATGGCGGCCGCGGCGAGATGGCGGCCGCCCACGTGGCGGCGGAGGCCGACATGGTCAAGGAGGGCTCGGCGACCGGGGAGCCGGAGCAGCCCAGGCCGAAGGCGCCCAGGCCGAAGCCCAAGACCGAGGCGGCGGCGGCTGGGGCGCCTGAGAAGTGGAAGGCAACTCTTTTCTGGAGGACTACGGGCTGATGCGCCTTGACTCACCCACCTACGTCCTGTACAGAGACAGACCAGAATGGGCTGATATAGAGCCGGTGCCTCAGAATGATGGGCCAAATCCAGTGGTCCAGATAATTTATATAGAAATAATTATATAGATTATATTATTTAGAATATAGATTATATTACATAGAAAAATTTAGAGATGTTTATGATTATTTCCGGGCTGTTCTGCAACGTGCCGAAAGAAGCGAACGGGCTTTTAAATTAACCGGAGATGCTATTGCGCTAAATGCAGCTAATTATACCGTGTGGCATTTTCGGAGAGTTCTCTTAAAGTCTCTACAAAAGGATTTAAGTGAGGAAATGAACTACATTACTGCAATAATTGAGGAACAGCCCAAAACTACCAAGTCTGGCACCACAGGCGAGTATTAGTGGAGTGGCTGAAAGATGCTTCTCAGGAGCTTGATTTTATTGCTGACAGTCTTAACCAGGATGCAAAGAACTACCATGCCTGGCAACATCGACAATGGGTCATTCAGGAGTTCAAGCTTTGGGATAATGAACTGCAATATGTAGACCAACTTCTCAAAGAAGATGTGAGAAATAACTCTGTCTGGAACCAAAGACACTTTGTAATTTCTAACACTTCAGGCTACAACGATCCTGCTATCCTGGACAGAGAAGTCCGGCACACTCTAGAAATGATAAAAACAGCGCCACGTAATGAAAGCGCATGGAACTATTTAAAGGGGATTTTGCAAGATCGTGGCCCTTCCAAGTATCCCAAGCTATTAGAGCAATGGTTAGATTTACAGCCCAGTCACAGTTCTCCCTACCTGATTGCCTTCTTTGTGGATATATATGAAGATATGCTAGAAAACCAACGTGACAACAAGGAAGATACACTTAATAAAGCATTAGAGTTATGTGAAATTCTAGCTAAAGAAAAAGACACTATAAGAAAGGAATATTGGAGATATATCGGAAGATCCCTTCAAAACAAACACAGCACAGAAGGAAGTTTGCCAACAGATAAGCAGCAAGAACAGCATTCAGAAGACACTAATGGAATAGTTTTATTTTTAAAAGAAACTTGGAACAAGGAAGTGTGACATGGCTTAAAACCAGAGGGATCATTTCCTTCTACCTGTGTGGGTGTGTGACAACAAGTGCACTGCACAGGCATTGCTTCCTAACAAGCACTAAGCATCATAAGTACTCTTTGGGCACTGCTGCTATTCAGACTAACTCTAGAAGTATTAATTTGGCTGTCTTTTTAAAGTAAAATAATTCCTTAAAATAACAAACCCCAAATGAATTGTCGAATAATAAATAATTCCATGTTTGTTTATTTTTTAAATGCCCTAAACAGTCTGTTCATTTCACCTATTTCTTACCACTCAGCTCCTTCCTAAATAGTATATATGAGTTCAGATTTGCAGTGGTAACAATTTCAGATAACTTGTATATTATGGAGGTAACATAGGCTATAAACAAGGAATACAATTGCTGCAATACATTAGAGCTATTACAGAAGCTGCACTGGTAATATCTTGCTATCGCTTTAACTAACTAAATGACAAAATGATTTTGTAATAAAACTGTAGATACACCTAAAAATAAAAAAAAAGCATGCTATGAGACTGTAAGCTTCTTAAGGTCAGGGAGAATGCTTTTCTCTCTCTGTGCCTAGCACAAGGTACCGTGTGTGTGTGTGTGTGTGTGTGTGTGTGTGTGTGTACATATATATATACACACACATATATGTATAGTGCTTAATAAATGTTGAAAGAATTTGATGAATTAATAGATGACTGAAAGAACCGTCTCTGAGATAAATAACTACAGTTTAGCAAATATCTTTTCTCTTTTTCCCTTCCTTTGCCTTTTAACAAGGTTTGGTGAACTAGGTTGGGCAAATTCCCATAAGGCCAAGTTTTTCAACAATTGTTGATTTCAAGGGTGTCGTTCACAGCTATAGGTGACTGTCTAATTCATGCTTTGGAAAAGTGCAAAAATATAGTTGATTCTATGGACCTTTAGGGCATTGCATGACATATCCTTTTGGATTTCAGTATAGACTGAATTCTATATATAACAAGAGTGACAAGGCAGAAACAATACATCATAGGATCATAAATCCAGAGCTACAAGGGACCTAAAAGACCATCTAGTTCAGCTCCATCAGTTTGCATATGAGGAAACTGAGGTCCAAAGAGATAAATTGACTTGCTCAAGGTCACACAGCTAATAGGCATCAGAGGCAGGATTTGAACCCCAGTCCTCTGACTCCAAAGCTGATGCTTTTTATGGTACATTATTCTATTAGTAGTAGTGGTGATGTTAGTGACAGTAGTTATAGTAGGAGGGCCCTCCATAAGTGACATACACATGAACTCAACCATTATTATGAATCATTAAGTATATGACTATGTCATTTTTAATAGAAATAAATGGGTTTATGACCATGATACAAAACAAGATCACCAATGCCAGAAATTTTAGAGGATTTAGAGGATAAGTCTGGACTTACTGATTGTTCATGATAACATTAGGAAATGTTACAAACTGTGCAATATATTACAACAAGTTGCAAAAAATCACAACCCACTGACCACCTAGAAAGATGTGTTTTGGTAACTAGAATTATATGCCAAAAGGGCTCTATCTTTTAAAATGGCAAAGGATTGCAGATAATATCCTTTACCCATAGAGCCTTTGGCTGAAGTCCTCTCACGTGTTCTTAATATTGACCTACAAAAATTTTGAGAACATGTTGTAATACATAGTGAAATGAATGCTTATAATCTTCAAACCATGTGGAATGCAAAGATTTCAATTTACAGAGACCTAGGGGAAGAAATCAAAACAATGTGGAAACAGAATGAAAAATATTCTCACTTGGAGTTGTACTGAGAATAACCCTTAGTGATGAGTTACAAAGAAACAGTCATTTTAGGCCCATGCAAATAGCCTGCAGAACACTAAACATTGAAAAATTAATAATAAAACATAGTGGTTTGTTCCAGGATGATTTTTATTTGTACTCCATCAAGTAAGATGAGAAGAAAAGGATAATGGTCTTAACAATATCTCACTTTATATCGTGATGAATATCTAACCCGTGGGTTTGAAGAGATTCTCCTTGATTTTTTTTGTACTCTTGGGAGCTGTGATGTCCCTTTCATTAAAGCTTATGTTCCTTAGATGGGGGGGGGGGTTTCCTTGTGATATGTCAGATAAAAAAATTAAGAAGGTAATAGTTTTAGAACTGGAAAAGATCAATGATCACCCAATCTGTCTTATTTTTCACATGAGGAATCTTGGACCAGAGAGGCAAAATGATTTGTCTAAGGTCACACAATGGAGCCAGGATTTGAACCCCAGTATCCCAATTCCACATCCATCTCTCTTTCCATGATACCACAGTCTCTGTAGAATTTGCTCTTTGCTCCAAAGTGGCTCCTTTTCAGGCTGGGCAGCTCTGTTGCAAGGAATAACCCTAATTCCTCATGAAATGGATTCCAAATTCTCCTTCTTCCATGAAGTCAGTGACTCAACTTTGAGTTATCTGATGACATCCTATGTGTGATTTGATTTTCATCTGTGTATAATATGGCAACTACTTTGTTTCCCAGAATAACTTGTCTATAGAGAAAGCAGAGAGCTACCTGTTTCAGATGCTTTTGTTATCAGGGCTATAATAATCATACTACTGTTTTGTGGAAATATAGTGTTCTTTGCTTCTTCTAAGCTCTTTGCATTTGTTATCTTATTTGGTCATGATGATAGCTCTGTGATGTATGTTAAGTGAACATTATTTCTGTCTTCTGGATGGGGAAATTGAGAAACAGAGCCTAAGGACACATAACCAATTAGTGATAAAGTCAGGACTGAGAGACCAGGCCATAATACAGCGAATGCTCTTTCTAGTTGACCATTGAGATGTCTCACAATTGTCTTAGTTGAAAGGCTGTGCTCCTTTTTGATTCACTACTAAAATTGTATGCAACATAGAGGTCTTGCTTCCATAGTTCAAAGTTCTGTCATTTCATTACTGCAGGTACTTCAATTCAAAAAGTATTTTTAAGTGCCTATTTTGTGCAAGAATGCTGACATGGTTCACAACTCATCTATGTCTTCATGAGTTGCAGTGCGCTGTCCGCCTGAACATCAATCCCCCACCCGCAAAAAAATCACTGCAGATAATTTGATAATGAACCTCTCTGACTCTGTATTTAGGCTGGTCCTTGAATAAAAGATGCACAGTCTATTATTGGGCTGTTCTGCCTTCCCAGAGCATGATAGAGCTCCCTTTCTTATGGCCTAATCTTTGAGAACCCACGGTCACCTCCATGCTGCATGAACATTTAGAGGACTTAGGCAGAAGATGGTATGGGTCTGGACTGATGAATTCATTATTACAGGGTACTTCCAATGAAGAGATCCCTTCTAAAAGTGAAGAGTGTAATCTGCTTTGTAATTTATATTCTTAGTAAATACAAAAAAAAATCAATAAGTAGCATTTATATAGCATTTTAAAGTTTGCAAAGCATTTACAAGTATTGTTTAATTTCATCCTTATAACAACCCTGGATGGTAGGTGCTATATTTATTGTCCTCATTATACAAATGAGGAAATGGGGGTAGACAAAGGTGAAGTGACTTGCCTAGGATTACATAGTAAATATCTGAGGGAGCATTTGAACTCAGGTCTTCCTGATTTTGTCTTGAACTCTATTCACTGAGCCACCTAGATGTCTTAGTGGAAGATAGGGGTGTCAAAGTGATAAATATTCTAATATAGAAACTTGGTCTACTAAATAATCCCCAGTTAAACACGAGTCTTCCCAATATGTTGGATCATGTATACAATATTAGAAAGAGGGACTTGGTTCTTCCTGGTGTCAAAATACAAAGTTCTCTAATGATTCTGGTAATGACCATTCTTTTCGGGCAAGGATAATCCTTGTGCTGGTTTCAATTCAATTCGATAAACATTTTTTAAGCACCTACTATGTGCTAGGCATTATGCTGGGGATAAAATAAGAAATAGGAAGACAGTACCTGCCTTCAAGGATCTTGCAATCTAATAGGGGGAGACAACACACAAAAAAAGAAGCTGAAAAACTGAAGGTAGGGGAGGAGGTGCCACCAAGGGGTATGATGGGTCTTGATTACTGGACCATGATATTCCATGGAGAGGAAACAAAGTCTGGTCATTGATAGAAATGAACAGCTATAAAGGAAGGCTTTGGGAAGAATCAACTGCTCTATCCTTCAGTCAGATAGGAGTGGATATTTTCTTTGATTTACTATTACAGGTACAAGGGCCATAGAGAGATGGTGACTTGTACAAAGTGGCACATGGTTAATGATTGAGAAAGCTGGAACTTGATGTTCTATGTTCTTTGTTCTTAGTTTCTTATGTTGCATACTCAATTCTGTTGCATTACAAAGGAAGAATCCTAAAGAAGCTTATTATTAAATGTTAGGATTCTGTAGTGATGTCTGGTGCATGTACAAAGTTGAGGATAAGTAGATTTAGACTCTAAAAAATTCTCAAGGCCAGAATTGTTTTTTTTTTCGTTGTTTTTTGTTTTGGTCATGTCCTACTCTTTGTGACCCTGTTTAAGGGGCTTTTTGGGGGGCAAAGATTGTGATTTGCCATTTCCTTCTCCAGCTCATTATACAGATGAAGAAACCAAGGTAAACAGGGTCAAGTGACTTGCTTAGGGTCACACTTCTAATAAGTTTCTGAGGTCAGATTTGAACTCAGACCTTCCTGACTCCAGACTCTGTGATCTGAACCACCTAGCTGCCCATTTTAAAAATTAGATTCATTTGAAAAGCCCAAATCAACTTATTTTCTATACTAGGACAGCTCTTAACTGATTGTGAACTTGGTGCAATAGAAAGGATGCTGGACTTGGAGACAGATAATCTGGGTTCATTATTCTGGCTCTTCTGTTTATTATTTACTAGCTGTATGACCACAGGACAGTCATTTAACTTCTTGAAGTATTACATAAAATGAGTATAATAATAACAAAAATATTCATCACCATGATGAATAAGCTCTATCTTATTGTCCAGAGAAGGCTTCCCAATGATTGTGAGCTCCTCTGGATGCCCCTCTTTGTGGATAACATCGTGTTGATTACATCAAGTCCCAAAGCATTGATGGACTCATTCAAAGGCTTTTGACCTATCCATCTACACAGGAAAAAAAAGTCTATTTCCCAGATTCCAACATTCCTCTGAATGAACATACTATAGAACTTAACCAACAGCATTTATACTTCTCTGGACAAAATAAGTGAATGAATGAATTTATTAAGCACTTACTATATGCTCAGAACTATGCTACACGCTTGAGATTTAGTTAAAGAAGACAATCACCTCTCTCAAGGAACTCACAATCTAGCTATGGAAGAAAATACATATGGAAGAATACATGTGAATGGAAAGGCCCATAGGTCCTAAGGATACAACAAATCCTTAGGCCCATGTGTTCCCTGTGTATACCTAATTGTGAGATGGCCGGGGAGGGCAAAGTGGAAGTGAGATCCTGCTTGGCACCAGTTTAAGCTGGACATCTGCTGCTGTCTGGTGTCTCCTGCTGGTGAGGAGAGGGATGGGGTAAGGATGGACATAATGGCCTAGGCCCAAAATTGAAAAGGAAGATGAGGGTGGACTGGATCGTTTTTTGGAAATGGCAAAATACTTTGCTGACTCTAAGATTCCCCTAACAGCAAAGGTTCATCTTTCAGCAGAAACATTTTTACAAGAGTTGTTGTATGGCAATGAGATGTTGAATAACATTGTTGTTGAAGAACTTAAAATGTTCATCATTTCTTAAAGCACATAATAAATAAATCAAATTTTTAGAAAAGGAACTTAGACTGAGCATTTCACAGAGGGCAATGGAAATGTGCATGGAATGTGTCACCAGCTAGTAACATAGAGCTATAACATTTAACCAGCGAGGACCTTTGAAGGAGAGCAGGAGTAAGGATGTTGTCAAAGAACTGATAGTCCGTCCATGTTGTCAGAGCAAGGGTTGACAAGCAGATGGACAGAATGTTCTACAAGTATCCTTATGAGGTTGGGAGAAAGTACGGAAAGTCTATAGGATGCTTGTAGAGAACTTTTGTATGAATATGAATGTCATACAAAAGAAAAGGCATCCATAAGGTTGTAATATTCAATGGTTGTAGGGAACTGACAGATTGATGAGATCACAGATCCATTTGAGTGCTATAATTAGAATAATACACCTATGTGACGAGTCAAAGCACTGAACTTCTCAGGGCTTTCTTTATTAAATAAAGGGATTGAACTTGTTGACTTTTAAGGTCACTTCCAACTGTAAACTTATGATCCCATTATTTGTGCATGGACTATTTTCCTCATTTGAGCCTTAATATATACTAAAAAGTATGTGTTAGTATTGATGGGTACATATTTATATTATATAAAAAGATTTCTTTTTAGATAGATTTTCATTGACATCTTTGGTTTTCACATCATGTACATTTTCCATCCTCCATATTTCTTCCTCTCTCCCTCCTAGAGAGCCATCCTTCAAATAACAAAGAATTTTTAAGAAAGAAAAATCAGCAAACCAATAAACACATGAAAAGAATGTGATGTTATATGCAATGTTACACATCTGTTGACCCTCACTTCTTCCAAGAAGCAGGTGAAAGTGTTTTTGGGGTCTTCACTAATATCAGAACAGAACCTGAAATTAACCAACACCAGCTGGTCTTTTGAGTTGTTTCAGCCTCTAACAGGCAAAGTACAAATAGATTCCAAAATTGTGATCACCAGTATAGAGGTCATAGTTAGCATGACATTTTGCTATGGCTACTGTAAAAAGAGAGAAATTGGTGTTGATAGTAGTTAGAAGGCCAGCCTTGAAGCTGAGGAGGTCTGGGTTCCTGTTACTGACAAATACTAACAGTATAACAATGAACAAGTTGCTTACTCTCTCCATGTTCAGGCTACCTTATCAGACCCTCAGTTACATATTAGTTGCTGATATGCAAGAGAGACTTTCTATATTGAAGAGTCCCCCCAATAAAATCACAGTTTCAGATAAGATTTATTCATCAAGTAACATTATATTAATAGAAGTTTGTGGGAGAAATTAGAAAAGAACATCAAAGCCAATGTTTGATTAAGAATACGCTAATATTTAACTTTAATGAAGTGATGAAATTGTCAAACACAATATGATTCAAAAACAATGAGGCTGTGACTTCTCCCTCCTGACCTCTGTAATCAAGACTTGGAATCCTCCTTAGCAGAAGGATGACTTGTGTCTAGGAGTTGACATTTTTTAAAAGAGTTAAAAAAGAGCTCATTCAAAGGACAATCAAAGTTCTAATGTTTAAAAATAATTAGAATAAAAGAGTAAAAAATTAGACTGAGATTTGAGTGCAGGTTGGTCCTGAGACTGCTTTTACTAAATGCTTCATGATGCTTCTCAAATTGTCATGGTTATCTCCCTCTATCTGCATGCTTCCTCTTCTCCCTTCCTCTCTTTCTGTTTCTGCCTCTTTCTCTCTGTTTCTTGTCTCACTCTGTCTCTATCTCTCTATGCCTCTCTCACTCTCCTTTTCAACCTACAGGAACACTGAGATACCCTATTACAAATTTATCCCTCTTCTCCCTATTTTGAGAGAAGCCTGTTTTTCTCATGTGCCTGATTGTAGAAGTTCTGGGGTTGCAGGACACTGGAATGCATGGGGCTGTGTTGGACCATTTAGGCAGTGATGTCAATCTCAAATAGAAATGATACTTGCTGGTGGCATTTTGACTTAGAAAAGCACAAGTTAACATGATATATGTTTTATTGTATTCTTATTTATTTTGTGAAACCTTTCCCAATTACATTTTGATCTGATTGGATGGCATTTAGGAGTTTTGTGAGGGCAAGTTTGATACTTCTGAATTGTAGAGCATCTTACTTTCAGCTAAGGAGATGACCTTACTCTATTCCCTCCCTCCTTTGAACTCCTCTTCTTTCTTTGAGTTCTCATCTCTCAGGGTTTCTTTCTATTCTACAGTGAGTTTCAAACTTTTCTCGGTGATTGTGCCCTTCACTTTAAACAAAACTTTGGCAGATCCTCCGAAATTATTCAATGTCTATTTACAAACAACATAAGTTTTTTTTTCTTAGCAAATGAACAAGCAAACATACTTGGGGTGTCTCGGGGTTCCTAGCAGCACAGTTTGAGTGACCCTGATCTAGAGATAAGAACCAGGATAAGTGAAACCTACTGAATCCTGATGTGTTAAATCTATTTTTTTTAATGTCCTTCATTTTCCTACGTATTGGAAGAAGTAGGGCTGGGAGGAGATGAGAGTAAAAATTCAATACAAATGGGAAACCTGTGGACATCACTCATCATATGCAAAACTACATGAACTACTGAACTGAACGTCTCCAATTTGGTTGGTAATTCTGAGGAAGACAATTTTAAGAAACTTGACAAGCCCACTGAAATATGCAGTTCAGTACCTCATCTTGCTTACTTCTCCATGAAATGTCAAAAGCACCTCCTACTGTGATATGTCTGCAAGCCCTGCAAGATTGATTAAATTTCTATATAATATAGAATTGCTGAATCTGGTGAACCATAAATTATATAATTTGTATTATACTTTATCAGTCACCTTTTAAAAGTGTTTAAGTGCAAAACTTTTTCTGGTAGGTAATGAAGACCAGGGAAATGCTTCTTTTCTTTATGGCAATTTTAGCAGTTTATTGACCTAATTCAGCGAAGTATGGTGTGGGGTGTGGATCCTTAAAGAACCCTGGAATAAAAATCTGAGTAATCTGGAGGGGTTGGGTTCTTGGTTGTAAAAGTCTGAGCCCCACTTGGTCATAGTTTGGGCCCTGATTGGCTGAGAGTGAATGTAAATAGCAATTGCTTCTTTTTTGGCCACAAACCCTGAGGGTATTCCCCTGCCAGATTTATTTATTTTTATTTTTTTCTCTGCCTCATTTCTTACCTAGCCTTAGTCACTGATTAGGTGTTGCCTCAGTCAAATTGTAGCAACAATTTGGCTAGCAGCAGCTGTTGAGGTGTAAGACCAACAACAACCAGTACACAAAAGGGCTGCTAACACTGGTTCTTTGATCTGCTTTTCTAAGGAAAGCAGCTTTAAGGAGTTAACAATCTCACTTTAATTAAACATACATGTATCATTCCCTTAGTTGAGGGGAAAAAGATCAGCCCCCTGAGCTTCCAGGCAAATACAAACAGAAAGTACAAACATCAACAGATAGATCTTGTCTGATTCAAGTCACAATTATAGTTACCAGAGAAGGACCAATATCTGTTTGGGTTATCAAAGCCAGGGGGCAGTTACAAAGGCTTGCCCAGAGTCTCAACACTCCTTTCATGAGCGTTCCTCAAAAGTCAGACTCCAAACGCCCCTCAGGTATATCCTGTTCAAAGCCCTGAGGGCTCTGACCTCACCCAGGCTGGGTGTGTGAAAGTTCCTCATCCCCAGTATCACAGTATGCACAAGTGAATGACTCCTGACTGCCTCAGTGCAGAGAAATACTCCAAAACAAAGACAGCAAAAGATTTCCCACCCATTCAAACAGGAGGGGAGCATCTTAGCATCCCAAAAGGGAAGAACAGGGAACAGACTCATTGCTGAAACACAAACTGAAACCTGATAAAGACCTTAGCTTAAAAAGGCCAAGGTCTCCCACTGCATCCAGGGCCATCTCTAGTCATCCTGATCCAAATCTTGCCACTGGACCCAGATGTCTCCAGAGGAGAAAGTGAGGCTGGTGACTTTGCACAGCCCTCCCTCATTTAAATCCAATTTACTTGCATGTCATGGCATCACCTCCCTGATGTCATGTTCTACTGCAAGAAGAAAGGACGAACAACAGCAACAAAAGTCTGAAAATTACATAGACAGATTTTACTTTGTTCAAAAAAAGAATGTTAGTGCTTTTTTGTATGTGATAGTGTGGTGAAAAAGTTCCCAAAGAGATAACATAATTTTCCTTATTAAGACTCTAAATTAATAGGATGATGCAAGGGTATAAATCATTCAAGTCATCAGCTCATCTGGCCTTAGGAATGACCCTCAGGTCATGTTCAGACCCCATTCTTTCTTCAAGGATAGAGAAACTGAAAGAAGAGAACTCTGAGGAAGAAGAAGGCACTATCTAAGGCTAGCCTATGCTTGATATTCCCATCTTTCTTTTAGACTTCACCCTGTAGAAACCCCAGCTTTATAACATCCACCCACGCCTACTACAACCTAAGGACATAGCCTTAATATCTGGTAAGGAATCAATAGGCATTTGTACCATCTAGAAGTTTATGCCTAGCAGAGAAAGCATAGACAAATGGAAAGAATACCTGACCTTCAGGAGAACTGGGTTCATAGGATCTAGGACTATAATGGACATTGGAGATCATCTTGTCCAACCTTCTCATTTTACAGATGAGGAAATAGAGCTATGGACAAGATAAGTGATTTGCCTGAAGATACATAGATACTAAAGGGCAAAGTTAGTATTTAAATCCGTTACTGTGCTTCCAGATTCAGTGTAATGCTTCCTGATTCAGTGTAATGCTTCCTCTCTGAAGATAGCTTTCCCAGTTTTGCCAATGACTAACTGGATAATCTCAGGCCAACTTCTTTGAACCTCAATTTCCTTATCTTAACATAGTGGTTTTCAATTAGATGACTTCTGAATCCCTTTTAAGTATTAAAGTTCTATGCTCCATGTCCCTTACCCAAGAAAGGCGGATATAACAATAGATAATGCTAGGGACCTTTAAAATGCTATTGAGGTTTCTAGTGAGCTCTCCAAAGTTCTTATCTTCAGGCTTTTCTCTTGTTTCCTACCTTAAATCTCACCCACTCTCTACAGCCTGACATCTCTTGTCAGCTGCCGCCCTACCCACCCTGTATGACCAAGCCCTGCCTAGTTCCTAACAAGTAGGTAATAAGGGGTTTCCATGTAAGGCAGAGAAGATAATTATGGTAAACACAGAATTGTATTATAAGTTTATAAAAAATCCAATTTTCTAGGGTCTTTGGGTGGATGAAAACTGGGTATATATGATTTCTAGGGCAGCTGACAAAACAAAATACAGAGATTGGATATTTTTGCTCAGTGACTACCTAGGACTGCAATTGTTTTCATCTCTTCATGGCTAGAATAATACAACCATCAATCAAGAATGTGTTAGAAGATCCTGCTGCATTTTAATAGCTAATAGTTAAAGACTTTATAGTAAAATTTCACCTTTAGCAAAAATGGGAGTTTCACTCGAGGTTGCATATTTAAATCATATTCTTACTTGTTGATCTTTTAGCTCTAAACAGCAAGAGGCTAGCAGAAGAAGTCCTCTTTATTTAAAGATGGTGATTAAAAGTGATTCAGGATTTTAAAATTGTTGTAGATATCCTGTCTAAAGAAAAAGCATCACTAATTGAAAGGACTAATAAATAGCTCATCGTTGTGAATAGCGCTTGAGCAGTTTATAAGTGTGTACCGTTATATCGACAAGGTAATCTAATGGGGTCCTCCTATTTCCAAATACAATGATCTTCCTTATGCATTGGTTGGATATTCATGTTGTATTGGAAATCACATTTGTGATACAAAATTCTATTTGCCCATTAGCTTCTATGAATGATTTTGGGAAGACAGTCCTTCAGGAAGATGCTTAGCTCTTACATAAAATGGAAATCACCCTATAAAAAATTAGACGTATCCTTCAAGGATAGTGCCACCCTTGACTATGTATATTAAATTCTACAATGTTTCTCTTAAATCAAGCTAGCTAATTAGATAGTCACAACAAGTGATAGTATACACTAATGTAAAAACATGTTTATGTACACACTTAAGTACATTTTTTGTTTTATAAATATTTATTGAGAAATGATAATGTACAGGCTATGGTACCAGAATATCTTCTGTCACATAGGTTATTTCCGCTTCTTATTATTTTCATGGGATTTCAGCATTTAAATAGCACGGCTGGTTATACCATTACTACATTTGTTTATCAAAATGTCCTAGCTAGGTAGCTAGAAATACATTGTAGATGCATTTATACAATATGGTTTCCTAATCACTTTAGATTCTATTAAATTGAAATTCACACTCTCTAGCAGCTGATTTCTTAATCATTATTTGCTTACCCTAATGACTAATTGATAACAGAAAGATTCTGATAATTCTTATGTGACAAGAAGTTCCTTATAGGGTTTTAATGGCTATGGTAGTGAAGGATTTTTGTTTTAATCTGTGATCAGATATGCACAATGAAACACATTCTCTCTCATACTCACCTTCTATCTATTAAGTGAATAATTGTGAAAATACTACAAGAGAGCAGTCTCAAGTGAATTCAGCTCCCAGTGTCATATTTTGTATGTTAATAAATGACATATAAATAAATGTCTAATAAATAATAATAATAAACAAATAAATAATGTCTAATAAATATTAATTTATAGACTCTCTTAAGTAGATAAAATTTTAAAATCCATCTAGTTCAACTGATGCTCAAATGGGATTCTCTCTATAATATAGTACACAAATAACTGCCCTTCCCAAGGAAGTTTTCTGGTAAAGGCCAAAGGACTACCTCCTATTGAAATGAACGAACTTGAAGCTGATTTATCTAGTACATGTGATCTGATGTGGATATTACAAAAAACATAGAAGAAAAAGTCACAGCACATGTAGATTACTATGTGCTAAAAATTAATGGAGAATACTACTGCTGGAGAAATTCAGGCATGTTTACTATTATACCAGTTAGTGACAGAGAGAAGTGAGAATATCTCTTATCTTCCATTGATGACGCAAGTCTCATATGACATTTTTACCTGTTTTAGCTACAAAGGTCATCTAAAGGGCCAGGTATTTGAGTGTTTTTTTTTTTAAATTGAGTCCTGAAATAGGTCATCACATCATTTGGAAAAACTGTTGGTGCACATTACTAAGTAAAAGAATTGTAGTACGTGAGCTTTAAGGAATTCAGTTTTTTTTAATTACACTAGAGTTTTGCTGTAGTTATTAGACCATGTTCCTGTTTTAAGATCATCCCAAGGTAGCCACAGAATTACTCACCTTTTGATTGTATATCCTGAGAAAAATATTGGGATTTTGGTCCTGTTAATAAGACCCTAGATTCTATGAATCGATATCGATGGAGTATAGTCAGAAGAGGGCAAGTAGGATAAGGAAGAGTTTTGAGTTTATGTCAGGAATTTGATTGAAAGAACTGTTTAGCTTGGAGAAGAGAAGATTTGGTATTGATATAATGTACCTCTCTTCAATTATTTGAAGGGCCGTCACATGGAAGAGTGATTAGGGTCAGTTTGCTTGGCCCTAGAAGTAGAACTAGTAGTTAGTGATGGGTGGAAATAGCAGAGTGTCAAATTTCCTTGATCAAAAGAAAAACTTTCTAATAATTAGCCCTATCCGAAAGTGGATTGAACTTTAGAATGTATTGCATTCCTCTTCACTGGAAGTCATCAAATTAAGAGTAGATGAATACCTCTTACATATGTTGTCAAGTATGAGTTGGACTCTCTTATCTTTCAACTCCAAAAAAGTCTATCTATCATCCCAGAGAATCATCCTCACAACTATAGAATGTGAATACAAATTCTTTGTTGTTAGCCCAGAGAGATTTTCTAAACCTTGATGTCTCATCTAATAAATTAACACATTATATTCAAATAAAGTTTAGAAAACAACAAACAAGCTGTAGGATGAAATTTCATAGATAGTTATCACCATCATGACCTCTTGGAAATGACTTATATATTGGGTTTGTTGATGCCTAGTGTAAGAAAGAGTGCCCTAGAGGGCAGAGATTATACCTTTTGTATATGTTCTAAAAATATATAAGGCACAGGGCGGCATACTGGGTAGAACACTAGACTTGGAGTCAGGAAACCCTGAGTTTGAATCCTACAGCAGGCACTTGCTAGCTCTGTGACTTTGGATAGGTCGCTTAACTTTTCTCTCTCAGTTTGCTGACCCGTATTAGAAATGATAATAACAATCTGCCCCAGGGTTGTTATGAGGATCAAATGAGATAACATATACAAAGGACTTTGCAAACCTCAAAGCACTGCATAAGTGCTATAGCTATATAAAGTATGGCATAGTGTACTTCGTTAAATTATTTGAGTCTAAAGCAGAAACTGACATTTATATTCTTTTATGATGGAATGAAGAAAGCTTGCATTAGTGGGTGTAAGGTAATATGTTTGCCAAATTTGTTTGCTGAAATATGTTTGCACTAATCTGAGTTCATAGGTAGTATATTTGCCCAACATTTCAGTTTTATTCAATTTTCCCTTTTCTAAAAATATATTTAATTGTGATTTAGAAGATTTCTTTTTGAAAAATCTGCCCTTCTGACTTTTTGCAACTTTTCTTCTATAGACATGAAATAAACATTGAGCTCCATGATGTACAGAACTCTCTTAAAGTGGCTAAATTAGTGAGGAGAATGTGAATCTGAAGTTTCTTAACACTTAATTCAGTATTTCATTTCAAACATTGTAATAAAGTCTTCTGGCTGGTCTCTTATGTTTCTTTAATTGAATTTCAGTCAGTCAACAAGGATTTATTAAGTACTTACCATGTGCCAGGCGGTATGAGAAGCACTGGGGATACAAATACAAGGAAAAATAAGTTTCTGCCCTCAAGGAGCTTACATTCTAATAGATGGATATCACATAAAAGGAAACTTGAAGAGACCAGAAGAAAGAAAGTACCTGGATAGGGTATGGCGGCAAAGTCTGCAGAGTCAGGAGAGTAATGAGAGAGGAATGAAGGACAGCTGGCTCTTTGACACTTCAAGATGGTGCTTGCAAGGAGGAACTCCTAAGTGACAGATGGGAACCACAGGTTAGAGGGATGTTTCAGGGAGAGGAGGCAGCTGAGGCATAGTGATAAAGTCCAAGGAGTCAGAAGCAGAGCTGAGATAGTATTATTATCTCTATTGTATCCTATTGTGTCGTATTGTATTATAGTATATTATGGTATATTATTATCTATAAAAGCACATATGGTGATTATTTCATTAGCTATTTGTTTTTCACTATCAATCTTTATTTAAAATAGTTCATAACCTCTGACAGAAAGGACATTAAGGTATGACAACTAGGACTTCATCTCAGTCCGTTGAATTTTGAAGGAGCTAAAATTAGTTTGGGGCAGCTAGGAGACTCAGTGAATATAGTGCTGGGCCTGAAGTCATGAGAACTCATCTTCCCAAGTTCAAATCTGGCCTCAGACACTAGCTGTGCGACCTCGAGCAAGTCACTTAACTCTGTTTGCCTCAATTCATCATTTGTAAAATGAGCTGGAAAAGGAAATGGTAAACCATTCTAGTGTCTTTGCCAAGAAAACCCCAAATGGGGTCATGAAGAGTCAGAAATGACTAAGAACAACACAGTTACTTTTAGTCATTCAACAGATATAAAACAACAATGTCCTTAGCATCTAGTTGCAAAAGTTAATTAAAATGAGAAGTTGCCAAATATGAGCTCCTTTCCCCAACCTTACCTCCCTAGTAGTGCTTTTTCTTCTCATCAACTGTAGGCAGGGCAGATTTTGTACTAATGGTCCTAGGTGCAAAAATTGCATTATTGCTCTACTGATGGGGGCAGATGTTCATGTGTTTTAGCATGCTATTTTAGATTCATATAAAAGACTGTGTTTAAGAGACTTTGACCCTATAGTGGTATGTTATTATTGTACTTGGCTGGCATGTGTATGTGGTTTGAAAAATGTCTCTGGTGCTCTGCACTGGGAATCACCCTGGGAAGGTGCTGGCTGCCTTTGCTTTCAGTGAATTCCTAAGGCATGCTGTTGTGGTTGGAAGTCAGATCTGTCTCTTCTGGTTTTGTGGTCAGGTTCCCAGTGTGGCAGCGACCAGACTGCTATTTAGTTGTGCCTCTGTAGCAGTTGGCAGCCAACAGCTCTCTATGGGGAACTCTAGAAAGGAAAGGCAGCCAATCATGCATGGTGTAATTTACATCTGATTGATTGAAGGTCTAAGAATCACAGAAACAATTAATTTGTACCAGGACTCCTGTGGGCTGGAAACTGAAAGATGTTGCCACTAGTACCCAACTTTAATTTTTGTCTTGATCAATCACCTGTCTTTTCCACATGTCTAGTGTGTTTTCAGAATTAACTAAAAGATTCATGCACGTTTATAAAGAAGCAACAGAATTTCCTCGTTCTGGAAAACTATAGAACATAAAAAACACTCATTGATAAAACATAGCTGTAACCATGAAATACATTATCTGGTTTTCAATTTGATAATGGGGTGGCACTTTCTTTGGAACTAAAAAGGGAACAAAACCCTTTAAAAATCATCTTGTTTTTATTCAGAGAAGAAAGATTACATTGGCCAGAAGAAAAAGAAAAGAATGTGGGCTACTGCACTGGGAGAACACAACAGCAAGTATAATTTAACAATCTCCCCCCACATACATGGCCCTCCCAAAACCAAAGATGCCTTAACTTTATAGTTAAGGATGAAGTGAAAATTGCAAAAGCAATTTGTCACAGGAAGCCTTTAAAATGGTTCTGGGAATTGCTCTTATTTTTTTTTTTGCATAAACCTTAGACAATCTTAAAAATACTTATTCCATTAAGCATGCATGTATGATTTAATATTTTATTGTAGATAGTAGCACCTAAATAATGAAATTGAAGGATGATGGGAGAGACTGGTCTCATCTAATTACAGTACCAAATTATAAGTTCACAAGCTTCATAATGCATTAAAGCATCTTTCCTTATTAAGAAAACTGATTGCTTAGACGAGGAATACCATATGTCTAATGCAGTAGTGTTTTCCAATTCTCAGTATATTATTGTCATTTGTTGATAATAATACATATTCTTATGTTAGACAAAAAAAATTGCTGATTTTTCCTGCTGCTGAAAAGTTCAAGTTAGTCCTACTCTGGCATATGTAGTTCAAAATTACTATAAGATACCAAGGTAATGGTTTGTATTTGCTTTGTGATTAACTATTATTTCTTCCTTACTTTACCTATAGAGAAATTGATCCTGATGTGGAGAAAAGTGTTGTGTCAGATTATGCAGGGCTACTGAGTAAGATTAGAACCCTAAAAAAATAAAAAAAAAGATTAGAACCCTGATTACTTGAAAGAAATGCATTATTTGACTGAGTCAGTCTGTGGAATGAATGATAGTTTAACATATTAGTCTTACTATTTCCAATCTGTCTCTTCTCCAATCCCTGCACTAAAGTTCCTAAAATCAGGTTTGTCCATGTCACTCTGCTGCTGAAAAAAACCTGGGATAAAATGAAGGATTTCTTACCTTAACATGTAGAGAGCCCTCAAAATTCTAGCTCCCACCCAGCTTTCCAGTATTATTTTGTATTGCTCACCCTCACATACTTTCTGTTCTAACTTTTTTTAAAGTAGTATCGGTCAGAAGGCAACACTTGGGAAGTATGAACAATCTATAGTGTGTAACAAATAATAAATTACAAAGAACTAGGAAAAGAATGTTATAAAAATATTTAACCAAAGTAGAAGACGGGTTGATCATGTGGCAAGAGTGAGGGATGACTAGTAGGAAGTCCATGAGTTCTATTAGTTCTATTCTATCCATCATTGAGTAGTTAGCAAGCACCTGCTAATTGATAGGGATACAAAGACAAATATGAAACAGTCCCTGATGCTCAGGAGCTTATATTCTATTGGAAATGATAGAAGACACACACACACACACACACATTTATGTATACACAGCTGTATATGTGCATGTGCAATATATACATAAGCATATTCAGACTATATACAAAATAAATACATGTTGAGCTAATTGGGGCCAGGAAATCCTTACTGAAAAAAGTTGCATTTTATCTGTTATTCTCAGAGTCTGATGTCCTCCGCTGACCTATCATGGCTTGAAACTGTCCCGGAGTTCTTGCAGGCTACGCCAATGGAAGGCAAGCTGCAGGAGGTACTACTAAGATGGAAATGGCGTGTGTTCAAAAAGGACTCTAGATCTGTAGTCCAAGTAGCAGCCTTGCTAAATTTGAAGTGACTCATTAGTTCCCTTTAAGTGATGAATTTTTTATCAATAATAAATGTTGAAGGCTGTCTATTAAATAATGGAGCAGTTGTGATCTGTATCAATGGAAGGAATAGAATCTAACATGTCCTTGAAATGATAAAATATTTAAGGTTTACCCAGTGTTCTTCTTACCACAACACTTCACCGTAGGCAATATAGTTATGATTAACTCCATTTTACAAAGAAAAAAAATCAAGGGCCAGAGAAGTTATATGTCTTGTCCAATTAAATAGTAAAGCCAAGAGTCTAAATCCCTTTATAATACAAAGCAGGAAGCATTTATTAAGGACTTTCTATGTGCTAGGTACTGTATGAAGCACTGGGGTATAAGGAAAGAAACAATTCCTGTCTTCAAGGAATAGACAATCTAATAGGGAGGACAACACATAAAAGGGCTCTGGAAAGCTGGGAAGTGGAAGAAAATGCCCAGCATGAAGTCTTGGATCAAATTTCAAATGGTCAGAAGAACAGTTGGGAAAGGAGTAAAGGCCCGACCTTTCCACAAAATGGAGGCCCCAGGAGGAACTCACCAATGGGAGAAGGGTACCTAATGGAGTGGGGATATTGCAAGGATGTTTATTTCTCTCTTCTCTATCACACACCTCACAGAGGTTATTCAAAACTTTTCTCCTCAAATCTCTATTACTCCTTCCCCACTATCTCAGCAGAGGTTTTTGCCTCAGACTTTGAAAAAATAACGTCTTTACAAAGGAGTCCTCTCTTTTCTCTTTCTCTGCAACTCATCTTGACATCATCTCTGCCCACCTCCACCCTGTCTTTTCTTCCTATACTTCAATCTATGATGAAAGGGTGGCCCTTCAGAGGTAGGCAAGATGGTATAGTGGAAGGAGACTTGAAGTTGGAATTATGTGGTGTAAGTCTGAATGCCTACTCTGTCACTTTCTACATGTACAGTTTTGGGCAAATCCCTTAATTCCTAATATATTGGTGTCTTCTTCTTTACAATGATTAATAGCTTCAGTTAAGTAGCAGGATATAAAATAAATCCATAACAATAATTATCATTTCTTCACAGTAGTAACAAAAACCAGGGAGAGAAGATAAGGGAAATATCATTCAAAATAGCTATAAAAAGTATAAAATATTGGGAAGTTAGCCCACTGATACATATGCAAGTTACATAAATGCAACTACAAAACTCTTTTTACAGAAATAAAGGAGGATAAATAATTGGAGAGAAATTCTCTCTGTACAGTTAGATTGTGCCAATATAATAAAAATGACAATACTTTCTGAAATAATTTATAGATTTATTGTTATACCAATAAAATTATTGAGATGAGAGAGAATACTTTATACATCTAGACAAAGCCATAACAAAATTCATTGGAAAGACCAAAAAGTATGGAATCTTATGGGAAAGCCTGAGAAAAGATACAAAAGAAAGGGTCATAGCATTGCTAAACCTCAAACTATCTCATGAGACCGTGGTCATCAAAGCTATTTACTGTTGATGCAAAAAAAAAAATAAAGATAGATATATAAAACAGATTAAATTAAGAAGCAATAAAAAGCAATCAAAACATGAGACTTCTGTTTTATAACACCAAAATATATACCTTACCAGGGAAAAGACTCTCTTTTTGACAAGAACTACTAGGAAACCTGGAAAAGAATTTGGCAGAAAATAGGCAGAAAATACTTAAGACCACATATCACAGAAAAATCAAAATGCATGTAAGACCTGAATGCAAAATTGTTATACCCTTACAAAATAGAGAGCATAGAAGAGAATAAGATCAGGTACCTTTTATACTTATGTCTTAAGCTCTCTTCTTCACCAGACAAGGATAAATAAATCACAAATGAAAAATAGATAATTTTGAATACCAAAAAATTCAATGAAGATAGGAGAAAAATTATAGAAATATTTGCATCAATAGCTTTTAAAAAATCTGATATCTGAGATGTTAAGGGAACTTTTGTAGACATATAGAACATAGAGTCATTCTCAAATAGATGAGCATTTAATGCAACGAATAGCTTTCAAAGGAATTGAAAACTAGTCTTACGAAAACATACCCAAGTATTAGTTATTAATCACAAGAAACTTGCAAGTTAAAATAACTACGTGATTCATCTCACATGAAGCAAATTGATAAAGATGATAAGAATAACACAATGTTGGGGAGTCTATAGGAAAAGATACATTCATAAAGTGTTGGTAAAACTGTGAATTGGTCCAACTGTTCTGGACATCAATTTACAATTATGCACGAAAATGACTGCATTTTTTATACCCTTTGACTCAGTAATTCCACTATTGGGTATATATCCTAAGAAACTCAGCAACAGAAACAATAGTCACAGCTGCATTCTTTGTGGTAGCAAAAGAAACAGTGAGTGTCCGTTGTTAGAGAATGGTTTAAAAACTATGCTACATTAGTTTAATGGACTATTGAGCAATACTAAATTTCAAATATGAGGCATTCAGAAAAACTGGGAAGATTTATATCGACTGATGCAAAAATGAAATAACCAAGACCGAAATAAAATGCTTACAACAATGTAAATGAAAATGTTAATAAGAGAAAGTTGAGTTCTAATCAAACAAAAAATCAAAAAAGATCATGGAGTTCACATAGTAAAAAAAGAATTTAACTCTGTACCTGAGTTTCTTTTTCTCTGAAATGAGGAGGGTTGGACAAGATGACCTCTATAATCCCCTCTGGGTTTGTCTTTAAGTCTGTTATCCTCTGATCCTTCTTCCTCATTGCAGAGAGTCAAGGGACTACTAGGCACGATTGACATACTTACAATGTCAAATGCAGTCAACATGTAGAATGTTTTCACTTGTTTCTTACCATAAGGGAGGTTTTAATATGGTGTGCCAGAGGTCCTCTCTGCCTAGAGTTGACTATTATGTAAAAACAAAAAAATTGAAGACATTGCATCAAAGATTTTAAATTGTTACCAAGTTATCAAAAATTACAAAGAAAATTTATGTTGGGTTGTCTATAATCTGTAGTGAATATCCTCCAAAAGTAATACTGCTTAATTGTCCCAGTATTATATGGATCATGGGATGCATCATCTAATGAACTAAGTACATTGGAATATTCTTAAAACAGCCCAGATTTCAGCAAACTATATACCTTGTGCCTAAATGAGCACATATTTAGAGATTAAGAAAATTCAGCATAGAATTATTTTGCTTATAATTGTGAGTTAGGATGAAACTGAGTGTATACACAATAAAAATTTGATTATCTGGAATCCATTTGTCCAGAACACTGAATTCATTATTTATTAATTTACTTATTTTGTATTTGACTTTTAGGAGGAGACAAAAGACCATAAAAGGAGCTCATATCATGGCATGGCTTGGGATCGTTACACGTTCCTTGAACTTTATATATCCATAGTACTATGCTACATCCATAGTACTATAAAATTCATTTATTTATTCATTCATTCAAACAAATATTTATTAAGTGACAAAATTTATCAAGTAAATTTATTAATATTTTTAAGGCAGTGTGCTATAGTGCCATGGTGTTAAACTAAAATGGAAGCAGGCAGCATATTGACTTCTTAGAAAACCGTAACTTAATATTATCTGTGTTGTGTTATGTTTTTATTTTTTTTTAAATTCCCAATTGCATTTTAGACTGTTTTCCTCTGTATTCAGGAGTTTTGCACAGTAGAATTTGACACCTTTGCTATAATGGATAGAGTCTAAATGGATTTAGAGTCAGGAAGAAGTGGGTTTAATACTTATACTGACCTTAATTTTAAAATTAAGGATTGGATGTGATATTTTAAAGATCTCTTCCAGGTGTAACTTTATGATCCTGTGACTCCAGTGCTAGACACTTAAAGTAATGTAAAATTTAGAGAACAATATGGCTTTTGCTCTCATGGCAGATAATTTGATCTGATCTTTAAAATCGTGTCTCTGTAGGAACATGAGATCCCCAAATCAAAGGGTTAAAGATTTTAAAGTAATAATTTAGACCTTATAGATGATATGTAGCAGTAAAACATACTTTTTCATTTTACAGATGAGGAATCTGAGGCCCATAGAGGCAAAGTGAATCATATGAGGCCACACAGTAAAGGATGACACAGTGATTCAAGGTCTCATAGTAGCAGAATCAGAACTCAAAATCAAATCATTAGACCAGTATTCTTTCTACTATCTCACTCTATCTTTATCAAAGGAGGTATGTTTAAAATATTCTTATTATCTGAGACACGAAAGTGAACAAGTATATTATGTACACACACATACACACACACATACAAGATTTTCATCAAAAGTTGAAAGAAAAATATTTATACCATAGCTCTAAGCTAAGTAGAATGTTCCATCAACTTGGACTTCCATTTCTAATTCACTGGAGTTTTAAGGTATGGTAATATGGTTGTGTTTTTTTGTTTTGTTTTTTGTTTTGTTTTTGCAGGAGACAAAATTAGGCACTAACGGAAGAGGAAGGCTGCAGTAATATTACACGCAACCAAAAAATATTTCACATTTTGCTGATCATAAAGAATCTTTGTGGGCCAATATCATGAGGAATTAGCTGTGAGCTCTCGTGTTTTACAGTTATGGCTATAGTAATAGTGCTTGTTTCGAGGAGAGACAAAGATGGCAGCTAGTTGGGAGGCACAAAGAGAAATTCTGAATACTGTACTACCGAATTTCATAGCATGCTGCTCTGTGAATGAGCCAATGACTTTTCATCCTGTGTGCTCCTCTATGCTGAGAACAAACAGCTTAATTCTTGGAACAACTGCTGCAAGTCTGTTTTAACAACCTAAGAAAGCTGTGTTATTCTGCAAATAAAAGGGGACTGTGAGCTCCTTCTGGCAGTAAGTTCTGTCATCATATTTCCTAAAAGGAGGCAGGTGACAGTCAGTTATGCTAAAAAAAAAAGTCACAAAGTAGAGAATTGTAATGGACATCCTGGAGACAGTGACACCTTTTAGGATGTATAGTCTTGTGTGAAATGTATATATGTATATAGGTATGTATTCATATTGTGTCTAATGTGGGGAGAGAAACATACAAATTGAACATCTGTTTAAGTGTTAAAATTTCTCATAATTTCCTCTCAGAAAATCTGGACTTCACAGCTAACATTATAGATGGAGAAAAAAAGTAGAAAAGGTATTCACTGAAATGGCATAGCTTTCAGTAGGTATTCTGCAAAGTTCAAAGGTTCACCTGGTTCATCTTCTCACCTGTAATTTTACAGAAGAGACTTCCATTACCTAGTGCTTTCTTACCTTTCCAGTCTTCTTACCCCTTACTCTCCTCCAAGTACTCTGCAAATCCAGTAACACTGATCTCCTTGCTGTTCCTTACATATGACACTCTATCTCCTGACTCAGCATTTTCACTGACTATGCTCCAAGTTGGAAATATTCTCCCTCCTCACCTCTGTCTTCTAGACTATCTGCCTTCCTTCAAGTCTTAGCTCAAGTCTGGCCTTCTGTAAGAAACCTTTTAGTTCTCCTTAATTTTAGTGCTTTCCCTCTGAGATATCCCCAATTTATCCTGTGTATATCATTTCTGAACGTAATTATGTTTCATCTCTTTCAGGAGACTTTGAGATTCTCAAGGGTAGGGATTGTATTTTGTCTTTATATTCTCAGTGCTAAGCACAGAGCCTGACTCAAAGTAGAGAGATGCTTAATAAATGCTTGTTGACTGACAGGATTCTGGCAAATATCTCTGGGGCTTCTGGTAAAGTATATATAGTTATAGCACCAGGAGTCAGAAAGATCTGAGTTCAAATTTGATCTTAGGTACTCACTAGCTGGGCATGTCAATCTCAGCCTCAGTTTCCTCAACTGTAAAATGGGAATCATAATAAGACCTACCTCCCAGTTGTTTTGAGGATAAAATAAGATAACCTTTGTATAGCACTTAGCATAGTCTGGCTCATAATCGGTGCGTAATAAATGACTGTTTCCTTCTCCTTCCTCTTCAGATAAGGAAACTGAGACACAGAGATATAAACAGAGATAAAATAAGTATCACAAGTGGGATTTGAGGTCTCTGACTCTAAGGACAAAACACTATCTACTGAGGCACATTGCCTTTCAACTTGCCTATTTACCTTTTTCTTTTCCAGTTTACATAGGTAGCTTTTTTTTTTTTTTTTTAAAGATCGGGTCCTTTAAGAGGTCTTTCTCTTGTCCATTTAGATACTTTGGGCTTTGTAAGATATTCATTAACTCTCTTTGAATTCTCAGTTTTCCTAACATATATCTTCATATAATCACTTCTGAGAAATATTTTTGTTCTTTTTTGAATTCAGTTCACTTTGCTCATTTTTATTTTGATAATTTGATTTTGTTTTTTAATCAGTGCAACTAATAGTTTATTTTGTTAGTCTTTTAAAAAAGACAAATAGCTTTTAGTTTTATTAGTTTTATGTTCACTATTTTAAAATTTCCTATATCTCCTCTAACATTTGCTATTCTTTCTATTGTGAATCTTTTAGGGCTGTTAATTTGTTTATTTACTAGTCTTTTGACTTACATGCTCAATTCGTTGACTCTTCCATTCCTCCTAATTTGTTAATATGTAAGCTTATTATTCTAGTTATCTTTAGCATAATTATTACTTTTTGGCTTATTCATTATTCAGGGTGTCATTACTTAGTCTTTATTTAGATCTATGTCTTTTGCTCATTTTTAATTTATTCGTTACTATTTTATTGCATTATGTTCTGTAAAGGATATGTTTGTAACTTTTTGCATTTGTTTATAATTGTTTAATGTCCTCATGATACATTTTTTTGGTGAAAGACTTGCAGGATGTTGAATAGTAGGTAAATGTTTTAACATTCATATTCAAAAATTGATACAGGTAGGTCAAATCTATTTCCTTTCTTGTCTGTCTATTTGTTGGATTTATCCAGCTCTAAGAGAAGAATATTAATTTTCCCTACATTATTGTGTTAATATCAATTTCTTTTTACAATGCATTTTAGTTATCTTTAAAGTAAAGTAAAATGACTTTGTAAAAAAAAGTAAAAATTACTTCTTGGCTTCTATGCCATATAGTTATTTATATTTGACTTTTTTTTTCACTGTTGTCTTTAAGTCTAGTATAGTTTGTTTGTCTCTCTTTACCTTATCAACCTTTACTATTGCTTTTTCTAAGATCATGATTGGAACTCCTTTTTTTGAGATCAGCTAAAATAAAATGTATTTATTTTCTATGAACTTATTTTTAATATATGTTTCTTCATGTTTTACATGTGTTTCTAAATGGGAAAATTGTTGAAATTAAGAAAAAAAATCCATTCCTTTATTTTTCTTTCTTTTTTTTTTTTTGAAATTCAATCTACTTACTTTGAGGATATTATTGTTAAGTTTTTGTTTTCTTTGACTTCTTCAATTTTGATTTCTTTGATCCATATATCTAACATAATACAAACATATTTATATAAACATATATAGACATATATAATACATGCATCATATGTAGATAGATAATAGGTATGTGTTATACATACATATATTTGTATATATAATGTATGGATTTAGTGGATAAAAATACAAACATAACTCTTGTTACATACCTGCTCACACACATGAATACATGTTTTACCTCCTCTTTAATATCAGCTCATATTTTCTAAAAATCTTGTCTTTTTTCCCCTCTTCTATCCTGCCTATTCTAAATATCTTCACTTTACTTTTACCGTTATCCTCACACTTCTTTTTTTTTAATCTTTCCTTTTCCCATTTCAGATAACTATAGTACCTAAATACCCCTGCCCCTGATACCACATTAATTTTTCTATTTTAGTGTCATTATTATTTAATATTCATTTCCAAGGGATATGGTCTTTATTCCATACTCTTATTCCTTTTCTCTTCTGAAGATTCTAGAATTTCTCCCAAGGCATACTAATTCTTGGTGGTGATAGCAGTAGGAAGTATGCTATGACCTTAGTCCAGGGATCTTGATTCTATTCTTTACCTTTTCCCTCATTATTTCTTGCCTTGTCCCATCTTCACCCTTGATCTAAAAGGAATTCTTCAGTAGTATTGTATCACTTATAATATTGATTTCCTAGTGAGAGATTTTTTCCTCTGAAATATTAATTTGCCTATTCTACTTATTGTTCTACTGATTTTTCCATTATACCTTTTGATCCTGTGGGTTTTTTTTTAGTTCATTGATTCTCTTTACCTTCTCAATGTCTCTTGGTATATGCTGTTTTAAAAGAAGATCAAACCCACAAATCACTATCCACATGAAAACAAACATTTAATTTCTTGGTCTTTCAAAATCTAGATAAGTAGACATATATATGTATCTAAAGCTAGATCTCACTATATAATTCTATGTAAATTTACATAGTTTATATAGATCCATATAAATGTCTAGAAATATATATATCTATATATCTATTGCTATGTCTGGATACCTATATCTATATAGATATGTATATAAATTTATATGAATATCCAAAAATCTGTGTGTATAGAGATGTATCTGTCTACACGTACACACATACACACACACACACACAGAGGTATCTATTTAGGAGATATAGCTATCTAGATAGAGATAGATAGACATATATACATTTATATGTGTGTCTGTGGGTATATATATGTGTGTATGTGTATGTTTATACAGACAGTTCTTGCTTTACATAAATTTGCATTGTATAAATTTGACTTTATGCAAAGAATTCTGAAAGAAATCCACATATCTATGTTAACTTTACTATATGGTACTGTGTATACTTTGTTGTTAACTTTACCTTTCATTTCGTACTTCTGTGTTATTATGATACAGTATTTAATATGTCTACATTTTAGTATATCTTATGGCTCATTTAGAGGTATTATTTTGTATATACCTTTATTAAATAGATTAAGTAAAATGAATGGTAGGGGCAAAATTGCATTGTGTAAAAATCATTTTACATAAAGGTCTGTAGAACTGTCCACATATGTAAAATGCGACTCTGTGTATATATATGTGTGTGTATGTATGTATGTATATGTTTATATATGTTTATATGTACATGCATATGTATTCATAAATACATGTCTGTCCATGCCTGTGTATATGTGTTGGTATATCTATTACTAGATAGATATATCATTCCTGCCTGCCTTTTTCTTCATTATCTATCTATCTATCTATCTATCTATCTATCTATCTATCTATCTATCTATCTATCTATCTATTATTGTGCGGTTGACCAATAAGGGTCTAGTCCTAACACCATGCACAATATTCTTAACATTGTTTTTATTGTAACATGGAGGTTTGGTGAGCCTACTTCTAGCCACATGTGACTGAGGAGCTGGCATTGTGTTATGAGTTATCTGGTTACCTTCAAAGCCAAAAGTATTGATGACGGAGCTAGAACTGAACTTACATATGAAAGAATCAATATTTCTCTACCTTGGATTGTCTTGCCCTTCTCTGTTCGTTTTTTATTTTTGAAGGAGAAAGAACTACTGTGAGCCTTTGAGGTAGGGGAAGGGCAGCAGTGACAGTTGCATCATCGACCCATATGGTTGCCATGTGTCCCTGAACACATGGTGTATGTTTCTTTCATTTTTAGTTTATTCCTTATATTAGGTCAGTCATTTTTTCCAGAGAGGGATGGACCAAGTTACAAGCTTGTGAGCTTTGAAAGGTCAGAAAAACCATCAGAAATCCCTTAGAGAACAAAGTAGATACAGGGTCCACAGGAGATGGTAACAGCAGTACCTGAGTCTGATCAGAAGCCAGCCCTAAGGGCTAACCTGCTTGACTTAGCCCTCATTGACCCATCAGCCTAGATGATAAATCCTTCAATGAGCCAGTGAAGCAAGTACCATCCTCAGAAATGAACTTGGTGAGCATATTTCTCAAAGACAAAAGGACTTCCAGGATTAGGAAATGATCCTCTGCCACACAGGTTACCTATGTGGATTCCTCAATACTTTTGTGAGGCAAATTTTGTGAGCCCACTCTCCCCAGGGACATGCTATGGGTTCAGGACAAAGAAGTGTACTTCTGGTGTTTTATACCAAGCACTTTAAGCTTGAGTCCATGCTCCTCAGGGGAGATTGCAACATTAGTTAATGGGGTATGTGTGTGTGTGTGTGTGTGTGTGTGTGTGTGTGTGTGTGTGTGTGTACTTGTCTCCTTGCTAAAGCTTTTCAGTAAATATTCCTTTGTAAAAGCTAAGTGATATCACTTCATTCATCAGTATTGGAGAGATATTGGAGAGAGCAGCACACTCACACTGGATGGGGCTCATGTTTGATAATATTAAGAGCTGCAAGCACTTAGGGTTACAAGAACTCTAAGGGGAGTAGTCATTCCTTTCTGACATCCCAACCTGTGTGTGCAAGTAGGGGTTAGGAGAGTGAGCCCAAAGGATATGATACATCTACATATGGGCACACATACATGCAAATGTGTATGTATTTATTTACAGCTATATACACAAACATGTACTACACACATGCATATGTGTATATATTATTAATCTGGAGCTTAGGGTGCTGAAAAGCAGGCAACAGCAGGCATGTACTGAATGCTTAGAGGTGGCGAGATCATTAGAAAGTAAGGATGAGGGATAGTGGGAAGGAGGAGGGCCTGCACAGGTAATGGGAAAGCGAAAAAGATAAAACTTCATCTTCAGAATTCTGCTCAGGATTGACTATGTATTTATACATGCATATACATACACATACACATAAGTATATCCTTAAATTTCATGGTTACACATGTCCTTCTTGTTTTATCAATGTTAATGGACCAACATATACATTTGACAATTTTTCATTTTATCCAATAATCTAGTAACAAAACACTTTCTAATTTCTATTGTATTTTCCGTGACTTTTTTGCATTCTTGGACTATTGCAGTTTTTAATATAACCACAAATAGTAGATGATAACATTAAAACAAAAAGCATTATGTTTCTCATTTTAATCCAGATTTCAGGTTGGGCTTTGTGCTAATTCTACCATATTTTAGAAAACTTATTTCTGTCTTCTCCTTGTCCTGTCATCATAGTGTTGTAGACATAGTCCTAGACAGTTAGGGAGCACGATGAGTGTGCTGGGTGCTTGGAGGTTACAGGATATGAGGTAGAAATGTGGTAGGATCTCAAAAAATGCCAGTGAGACAAAAGAACCTTTATACCTAGTAGTTGGAAAGCAAAACAAACTTCACCTACCTGTGTTAAGATTGGTTCTGTGATAGCAGGAGGAGGGGGAAGCCTTGAGTTTAAAGCATGCAGGTTCTGATAGTAGCTGTGTTAGACAATAATAGATGTAAGGACCCTAGAAATCATCTAGTCTACTATCCTCATTTTATTGAGGAGGAAATGGAGTCTCAGAGAGGTTAGGTGATTGGCCCCACATCACACAAATACTAAGTGGCAGTAACAAAATGAACTCAGGTCTTGTAACTCCCAAGAGCTCCAAGTTCAGTCATCTACAAAAGGCAGATGAGTACTTGGAATACCTACCTTACGGGTCTATTGCGAGGTTCAAAGGAAATAACAGTAACATTTTATAATTTTAAAGTCCATTATAATGTCTATTGTTGACATTATTACTGTTGTCATAAGTCACTGAAATCCAATTGTTTTCTTATGGCCCTGTTCTGAAAACCTAGTTGAACCGTCGCATATGAAATTTTAATTCTATTTTGTTCTAGGGACCAGACACTATTTTTTTCTTATGTTAGGGTATTAAAATCTGCTTTTAAAAGAAGGTAATGTTAAAAATTATTCCTTATTATAAAACCTTACATTAGCTAACCAAGTAAATACATAAATGTGCCATAAAGCCTATTAATAGGCATTTTGTTTACATATTTTTATCTCAATTATCTATGCCCATAGGACTCATTCAATCAATTTTTCACTAAGTAGTTTTCAAAATATAATTACTCTTATGGGTAGGTCTATGAACAGCAGTGTCATTTACAGTATAGTTCACTAATTGCACTTTGAAGCCATTATAATGAGTTATACCAGTACATTCTTCAAGGAGATCAGTTAATGCTAATCATTTGTACCACATATATCACTTAGAAGAGATCCATCCATAACAGACTCTTCATTTACAGCCTCGTTTCTTTTTAATTCTCTTGTAATGCAAGTTATAGTCCTAAATACATATAGAGTGTGTGCTATAGTTACCTGTTAGCCTCATGGGCTAGGAGGCTAAGTTTAGTGGTAACCAAGGACCAAAGAAAATTCCAAGATAGGAATGACTGAGATTCTATATTGTGTGGCTCTGCAGTTATTGAACGATAGCTGTACTTTTAAACATGAGCCTCCACATCTGGCCCTGAGGTTTCTCCACAAATCGTATTTCTCTTCACTTCTTTCTACTGTTCTCAGCCTTCAGATGGCTATGTCTGAGGAAATCTCTTTTTGTGGCTGAGATAACTGTATTTTAACAGGGCTAGCTTTTGATAAGATCCTGGGCAACCTGGCCTCTCATCAACATGAGAGTTTTATGGGAAGCTAAGTCAATTCAAAAACCAGAAAATTTATTGCCTGCTACGTAGGCTGTGAAAGTTACTGGCCATACCAGGAAATATCAGTGGGGACTTCCTATATCAAAGCAGATTAGAATATGTCCTATAAATAATAGTTTAAGAGAGTTGGTAGAGGGTCAGAGGGGTTCATTTGCCTGGAGTTATATAGCTAATAAGTATAAGAGATTAGATTTGAACCAGATCAGAGGTGGGGAACCTGCAGCCTTGAGGCCCCATGTGGCCCTGTAAGTCCTCAAGTGTGGCCCTTGAATCAGTAAAAGGGCTGTGCTTGAGAACCTAGAGGCCACAGGTTCCCCACCCCTGTATCTAGACTCTGACTTCATCACTCAATCCACTAAACCCTATTGTTTAATAAGACAGTCATAAGGTCATAGATTTTGAGGTGTAAAGGTCATGTCCTTCAAGACCCTAGGTGAGGAATTTGAAGCCCAGGCACTTTAAATAACTTGTCCAAGTTCACAGTTCACACAGGTAGTTTTACAAATGGAATTTGAATCTTGCCTAAGTTCTTTGACTCCAGAGCCAGTGATTTCTTCTCTGTAGATTGTTTCAAGATAAAAATATCATGATTGTCTAAGTGCTTTGGTTGTATTATGTTTGGTGAAAATATGAGATATAAGGTATAAAAAAATTATTATTTACTTCTTTTTTATTTTTAGATCTACTTATCAAGTTGGCTTACCCAGAAATGTCTTTTTAATGGGAATTAATGAAGAGTTTTACAAGGAGCTTCAGTCTTAATTCCTTTTAGTCATTGACATGTCCTTTACATACAAAAAGGAGTTGGGCTAAATCCTCACTAATGTTAAATTATCCCACGAACTGGAGCAGGAAGGAAAATTGAAGATTATCTATTTAGACATTCTTGGTTTGACAGATAAGGAAACAGAGGCCCGGAGAGGGTGATACATGATGTCAACCAGGTAGAGTTGGGATTCAATTCCAGGACTTCTGACTCTCAAGCCAATAGGGATCCTTGTTGCTATGCCCTGATTCCTTCCTGATTCCTCCCTAGTTTACTGAGGATTATTGATTGGTATTGAACTGTTTTGAAATGATGATATTCTGAAAGTGGGTCATTTAAATCCAAGGGAAAGACTGGTTATTGTATCCTATTGTCACATCTTCATCACTTGGATTTTTGACCCATTCCAGAAAATCCTGATGGGAAGAGGAGGAAGGATTTTAGTGAGCTTCTGCAGTGGGCTTGTGGTGTAAAGAGGAATATGCCGTGGAGGTGCATACAGAGTTACCATAGATGAAATAATGACAATTCAATTGTTTTTCAGTCGTGTCTGACTCTTTGTGACCCCATTTGAGGTTTTCTTGGCAAAGATACCAGAGTAGTTTGCCATTTTCTTCTCCAGCTCATTTTACAGATGAGGAAACTGAGGCAAACAAGGCTAAGTGACTTGCCCAAGGTCACACAACTAGTAGATGTCTGATGCTGGATTGGAACTCCAGCTTCCTGACTCCAGGTTTGGTACTTTATTCACTAAGCCACCTAACTGCCCTACTAATAGCAACAGCAGCAGCAGCAGCAGCAACAACAAACAATTTATAAAGCTATGCTCCAAGCATCATGCAAAGTGCTTTACAATTATTACTTCATTTAGGCCTCACAACAACCCTGGGAGGGAGGTGATGATATTATATCTCCATTTTACATTTGAGGAAACTGTGGCAGAGGTTATGTGACTTGCCAAGGGTCACACAACTAGGATGTATCTGAGACCAGATGTGAACTCAAGTCTTCCTGACTCACCTAGTCATGAGCATTAAAGCTACAAGGTGGCTACAAAATCCACCTCCAGGTTCTATTTTGTTGCTCGACAACAAGTAGGCAACCCAGTGCCAGGTTCCTGAATGTGTGCCAACCTACTTTCCTATCAAAGTGCTTACCCATTAGTTACAGTTTTGTATACTCCCAAGCTGCCCAGCTGTGGACAGGACTTAACTTTCCTGAGCTTGAGCTTTTTTAGCTGTAAAAAAGGTATAGCGTTAATTGTACTGCTTACCTTAAAAGGTACTCATATGGAATGGGTTTTGCAGCAGGATGTGGTAGAGAGAACTTTAAACTCAGAATCACAAAGACCAGCATCTGGCTCCTGCCTAAGATTTTTGCTAGCTGTGTGACCCTGGGCAAGTCATTTTTTTTAAAGCATGCTTTTTTAACTTTATTTTTCTTGGATTTTGGTGGGAGAGGGTTGTGTTTACTTTCTTTTTATTATTTATTTAATATTTTTAGTTTTCAGCCCTGATTTCCACAAGATTTTGAATTATAAATTTTCTCCCCATTTCTACGCTCCCCCCACTCCAATAGGGCATATATTCTGATTGCCTCATTCCCCAGTCAGTCCTCCCTTCTGTCACCCCACTCCCCCCATCCACTTTTCCCTTACTTTCTTGTAGGGCAAGATAGATGTTTGTGCCCTGTTGCCTGTATATCTTATTTCCCAGTTGCATGCAAAAACAACTTTTTTTTGAACATCTGCTTTTAAAACTTTGAGTTCCAAATTTTCTCCCCTCTTCCCTCCCCACCCACCCTCCTTAAGAAGGCAAGCAATTCAACATAGATCACACCTGTATCATTATGTAAAACCCTTCCACAATACTCATGTTGTGAAAGACTTAACTATATTTTGCTCCCTCCGATCCAGTCCCCCTTTATTCAATTTTCTCCCTTGGCCCTGTCCCTTTTCAAAAGTGTTTGCTTTTGATTACCTCCTCCTCCTATCTGCCCTCTCTTCTATCATCCCTCCTTTTTTATCCCCTTCTTCCTTCTTTCCTGTGGGGTAAGATAGCCAATTGAGTGTGTATGTTATTCTTTCCTCAGGTCAAATCCAATGAGAGCAAGATTCACTCATTCCCCCCCACCTGCCCCCTCTTCCCTCCCAACAGAATTGCTTTTTCTTGCCACTTTTATGTGAGATAATTACCGCATTCTATCTTTCCCTTTCTCCCTTTCTCAATATATTCCTATCTCATCCCTTAATTTGATTTTATTTTTTAGATATCATCCCTT
>CM053627.1:146587455-146600883 GCA_028646595.1 Phalanger gymnotis | reverse complement strand
GTCAGCATACAACTGCTTGTAGAGTAGAGAGTACTTTGTCCCAAGCTTGAGAGGCTGTAGGGCTATTTTCAGAGCTACTTCTACACAGCAAGCTCTGACATACCAGTGCTCCTTCTCCGGCAAGCTGCCATCCAGGATTGTGGCCTAGATCTAGGCAGAGCAAAGGAGGCTTTGCACTCCCCCTCTAATCTGCCACTTAATTCCTCCCACCAGGTGGGCCTGGGGCTGGAAACAACTGCAGCTGTAGCTCTGGAAGCAGCCTCATATCTGTACCACCTCTGCTGCCTCCGGGGCCATGGCCAACTGAGAACTCCTTTCACTCTGTCCCAGCAGCTTTTCCCACTAACCTTCTCTGTTGTCTTTGGCGTTTGTGGGTTGAGAAGTCTGGTAACTGCCACAGCTCGCTGATTCAGGGTGCTACGGCCTGTTCTGCCTGGCTCACAGTCTGGTTGGTCTTGGCATGGCCCACGCTGGGCTCTCCTCCACTCCACTCCCAGCTCCATGCAATAGACCCTTTCCAGTGACCATCTAGGCTGTCCGGGGCTGAAGCCCTGCTTCCTTTTGCTATTTAATGGGTTCGGTTCTTCAGCTCTAGATTTTGTTCAGAGCCATTTTTATAGGTGTTTGGAGGGACCCGGGGGGAGCTTAATCAAGTCCCTGCCGCCCAGCCACCATGTTGGCTCTGCCTCCTCGCAAGTCATTCTTTGAGCCTAATTTCCTTAGCTCTGAAATGAGGAGGAGGGTTATTGGAATCGATGACTTCTAAGATCTATATGATCTTATGGACCATGTACTTCTATAGAAATGTGAATAATCTGTGATCCATGAGAGAGGCACTGTGTCTCAGCAGACAAAGGGCTGTGCTTGGAGTAAGAAAGGGGATTCAGATCAGACCTCAGACACTCACTAGCTTTAATGATGGGATGTATCTGGGAATCCCCTTGAACCCTGCCTGGAATCTTTCCACTTGATATGGCTTTTCATGCCCAACTCTGTTACCCTAGCCTAGCCCTCCATTGTTTGTTACCTACGGATTGCCTCTGGCCAAATCCCACCCTTGATCCTATCAAAATGTCTTTGCCCAAATCTCTTACTCTTAAACTAGACTAGGCCTCCATTGTCTGTTATCTCCAGGTGGCCTTCATCTCTTTCCCACACTTAATTCTATTCCTGGAGTCTGACCTCACCCCAGTCCCCTGCAGTCACCCCAGTCCTATCAAGATCCTCCCTAAACCCCTCCTCTCATCACCCCAGACTACTTGGACAACCCTAGATCCCTCCCACAATCTTTCTGTATGTAAGATTCATCTTGCCTCCATGAAGGTCCTCAGATTCAATCTAGCTTAGATTCTATCTGGCCCACTTGTCAATGCAAGCATCACAAATGCTCAGGTTCCTTAAAAGTCTACCCAGTATGGTGAATCTTTAATGAACTTTGTTTTTCTCTTTGGCTGAAAGAAGAGTTGAATTCATTTGGGCAGGACCTGGTGTATCAGTGTTTTGGGGTCCTGAGCACCCCTAAAACCTCAACAGTAGGACCTTGGATAAATTGTTTAACCTCTCATGTAATACCCCACATCCAAGAAATATAACTGGACCAAAACCAACTAACTCTTTCCTTCCCAAAAAATGATCCATAGACTTGCTAAAGCACCTAGAACTGAAAAGAAAAAAAAAAGAATTTGGGGCATATCTGAAATCAAAATGTGAAATTAAAATTACACATAGGAGGGATTCTATCTTGAATAGTGTTTTCAAGTTGCTATGCTTATTAATGTAGTCACTCTTCATTATAACATAACCCACAGTTTTAGGGCTTTCAATATGGGCCTATGTCGTGTTCTTCAAAACACAGCAGTTGCATCTACAAAAATCTATGACATCCTGGTTAACCTCAATAGCTATGGATACTAGTCTCGGATTTCTTTTGCAATACCCAATTTTTTTAATGTGTTTTGGACATTTCATAGGATCATATAGCTCTAGAAATAGAAAGGATTTCAGAGTCAACATCCTCAATTTGCTATTAAGAAAAGCAAGGCCCAAGGAAGCTTAACTTGCCCAACATCAGAATGTAGATAGTGTCAGAGGTATTTAAAGTGAATATTTGTTCTTGCAGAAGGGCAAAGATGTTTTCTTTTTAAAAGAAACTAGACCGTAAGATTTTTGAAGGCTCATACTCCACTGGCTTTGAGAATCCAGAGTTCCATGCCAAAAGGTAGCAAAAGGGTAAGATTTTAAAGGGTGTCAGCGTTTTAAAAAAAAAATGTTTTATTGAGTCATTTGCGATTCTGATGAATGGTCTAGATCTTTGTCTTAGAGATGGAAATTGAGACTCGAGTGAGGATGATAATTTGTCCTTTGTCACCTAGCAATGGACATGTATTTAGAAGCAAGGACTTTTCTGGCCCTAGTGTGTGGAGTTCCCGTAGAATACCAGCCGCAGCTTTGGTGGCACCCTGCCCTCTGACAAAGTCACATGCTATAATTCTGGAATATGTTTAAGTAGTCGAATTAAGATAGAAATGTGTTATAAGAATTTGCACTATAACTTTCCCCTCCAGTTTTGCTCACTAGTAAAGTGCAGAAAAACTGGAGGCAGACAGCTGGTAGAGAAATCAGGAAGCTGACAACAGAGATATTACAACACACCTCAGAGGTTGAAAACATTATCTTAAAAAAATCACATTTGTCTTTGAACTGTTGGTTAGTCTATGGGAAAATAAAAAAGAAGAGGGTTAATTAGTGGGAAGAGAATCTGGGGTGGCAGTTTATTATGAAAAGTAAAGGCACGAGGAACTGAGTAGAAATGATCGGAAGAATTGACTGGTCCAAGAGTCAGGTTGCAGACAGGAAGAGCAAATGAGAACAGAAAGCACATCTGGTCTGAGGATCCAAATGTTAGTAGCTCAGATCCAAAATAAAGGAGTGATTCATTTAAGCAGATGTTTAATCTGAGGTGGACTTTTTTTCATTTTCCTTTTTGTTTTTGCTATTCAGTTTGTTTTTAACATCTCCTGCCTCAACTGCATAGTATTATCACTTCTGTATTCTAATCTCTCTCTCTTGCTGCTTAAAATTATCACTCTTTTATTTCAAAATGTTGCTTCTTATCCTTTGATCCACTAATTGGCTTTATTACCCTCAACCCCTTCTTGCCTCCTTTGCATGCTGTCTGATGATTCTTTTTTAATCAACTAATCCCCAGTTTTCACACTCCCATTTCCTGCTTCCATTTCCTCCCCTTTCCATTTTCTGTATATACTGAGCTGCAGCAGGCTATTCAACAGAGCTTCTAACCCCAGGAGAAATTCAAGTTTGTTCTAAGCATTGGTCCCAGGAGAGCTCTTATCTTGTGGCCAAATGCATAAAGTAAGTTTTCAGAGAAGGACACTGAACCGTAATCCCTTGAGATTTCTTGGGTACAGGAGGCTTGAGAAAGAAATTTCCATTTTTTGGGGGGTGGGGGAGAGAAGTCTGTCTTTAACTAAACATTAAAAAGAAATGAATCTCCAGAACTCTCTTATCCTCAGTTATTTAACAGTTTGTTAGAAAATTCTGTGTTGGTAACAACAAAGGAGAGGCAGTTCTTTGTAGTGGAAAAAGCAGTGGTCTTTTAATTAGAAGACCCAACCTTTGATACAACATTTCAGAGCTTCAGACTTCCCATGAGTACATGAGGGAGAATTAGGCTTATGCAATCTACCTCTCAGTATTATTGTGAGCAAAGTGCTTTGTTAGCCTCTGTGAACTTGGAGTACTGTGCAAGCATGGGGTCTTATTATTAGGGAACAGCCATATCAGTGGAAGCTTGGCATAGTGGATAGAGATTGGCATAGTGGATAGAGGCTGGCATAGTGGATAGTGGTTAAGAAGGCCTGAAGCCTTGATGCATGCTGACCATGTGACTCTGGGCGAGGCGCTTAAACTCTTAATTCCCTTGTACTAAGTGACTCCAGGATACTATGCTTTTTGAGGGCTCGTATACAAGCAAATTTGTCCTTGGTCTTTCTCATTATTAGCTTTTCAATGCAGTGGCTTGCTGATAAAATACTAATAATAACAACTTTTATTCTGTGCCAAGCACGGTGCTAAGTGCTTTACAGTTATCATCTCATTTGATTATCACAAGGGCCCTGGGAGATTGTTGTTGTTTACTTGTTTCAGCTGTGTCTGACTCTGTGACACCATTGGGGGTTTTCTTGGCAAAGAGACTGCAGTTGTTTGCCATTTCCTTTTCCAGCTAGTTTTACAGATGAGGAAAATGAAATAAATCAGGGTAAGTGACTTGTCTAGGGTCACATAGCCAGTAGGTGTCTGAGGCCAGATTTGAACTCAGGAAGACGAGTCTTTCTAAATCCAGACCCAGCACTCTATCCACTGCTCCATCTAGCTGAACCTGCTCAAAGATCTCAGTATACTTTTTTTTTCAAAAAAAGTGTTTCCTATCTGCCCTTCCACTCTTATTCTTCTAATTTGTCTAAAAAACTACTATGGTATTGAGGATAGAGAGAAGGCCAAGGAATCAGGAAAGCCTGGGTTCAAGTCCTGCATCTTATGCACTCTGGTTGTATGGCCCTGGGCAATTCATGTAATCTCTCAGTATCCCAAGAATACAAAGTTGCTGAGTGGGTGCAAATCTGCACTGATGGAGGCAAATTTCCTCATTTGGAGTACTATATTTAAGGAAATCATTGATCTGGTCAAAAAAATTATTGTTGTGATATTTCGGGTTGGAAGTAACTAAGTACTGACCTTTTGCATAGAAAGATGCCAGTAAGACTTGATTTTTTTTTCCTCTCCAGGAAGCATGATCGATATGTAAGTAGTTGTCTATTTTGACTTGTTTAGCTGCCCTTGGGAACAATAGTATACTCTTGAGAGATAGTGGAAGAAAGGAGAAATGAATCGTGTGGCACAGGCCATGAAGTTCATGTGTTTTTTCTTGTGGGCGCATTGGCCCGGGTAAGGATCAAACCTAAAAGTTTGGCCTCATTCATTAGTTTCATGCACTAATCAAGAGAGCACCTTATAGTAATGTGTTCTCTTAGACCTATGAGAATGACGGCACTGACTGGACCACCGTCAGCAAGGCATAAGCGGTTTATGATTTTTTTTAATAGTATGAGTTTGTGGTGCTCTCTCTGTTCCCTCTGCCCTTCCCCCCCAACCCTCCCCATGGATCCCTGTGAACTGCATGCACTTGAAGGATGGCTGGTCAGGGTCAGGGGTCAATTCTATAGCCATGGAATGGAGCCAAGCTCAATGGCTCTCACTCTGGGTCTCATTAGTCTTGTGTCCTAACCAGATAAGCTTACTTGCTACAGCATACGTGTATAATGAAATGCAAGTGTATGTGACTAGAATCTAGTTATTAGGAATTTATTGAAAATAATCATCTTTCCTTCTTTCTCTATTTGACTTTTTTTTTTTAAAAAAAGAATGATGTTATTACATCATTTCTTTCTTTGCATGTAAAAATGGGGTTAGTACTTAAGTTTTTTTTTTTATGATTGCTCTTGATAGCTTCAATTGTCATTATTAACTGTAGTGGGGCTATTGCCCTAAAGAGAATCATTTTCCAAGGCAATGCAGGATGAGGGAAAAAATCTAGCAAAACCTTCCTCTGCCTGAAATCAATAATAAAATAAGTTCATTTCATACAAACACGTACCAAACGCTTTCATGACAGTTTTAAAAATGTAAAAAAATTCTTTTGGAGGATATGAGTTTATTGAATTTCCTGACTTGACTGTTTCATAGACTATAGCCTAACCAGATAGTATAATCTAATTGTATCAACTTAGAAGTATATAGGATTTTATTGTAATGTTAAAAAGGTCAGTAGCTTTGGAACTTAAATGCTTCCCTGTCTTCCTTGCTGCACTAGAAGCTCAGCATCGGAGAATATCAAGGTAACTTTAATAAAAAGTAGAATTTTATGAACTTAAATTTACTCATTCATCTATATTATATAGATCTACATATATATTATTACATTCTTTTGATGAATACTTACTAAATATGTGGCAAAGCAATATATATTTTATTGAATGAGGAGTGAAATTTATATTAAGTTACTTGACATGGATATAAGATTTCTGTCCATGCATTTTTGTGCTGTAACTATTATTGAATATTACATTTTTATCACTTCAAACCTTATCCAATACTTTATTGCTTTATTCCAACATGGAAAATATAAGAAGCCCCTAAGAAGTATTCCGCTAACTATAGAATGGAAGATGTTAGTTTCTGATTCTGGTAGGATTTGTAGCATTTTTGAATATTAGGTTTTCTATAGTAGACTTGTATCAGCTATCGGAAGAACACTGAATTGGGCATATAGAGAGGAAAGGAAAAGAATAAAAGTCATAGTCCATCTCTTCTGGCGATTTGCAAATTGATGAGTTATATACGTTCACGAAAAGATATGAGCATAAATTAAAATCCCAGCACACTTGTAAATGCAGCATTTTATTGTAAAAGTAGAAAAATAAAAGACTTTGGTACAATAATCCAGCTGAACTTTCTATTTCACAAAAGAAGTTTCTTTGCTAGTTTGGGAGAAATCTTGTCTGTATGATAGACAGAACATTTGGAATTAGAATAGAATTTCAGGCCTGGAAAGGGTCTTTAGAAATGATCTAATCCAAACACTCTTTTTTTTTTTTTACAACTAATCAATCAAAGAGGAAGCATTTATTAAAGTACATAAGAGTATACAAGTGCATGGATATAAGGAATGAAGTAATGTCTCTTCTCAAAGAGATTGCATTCTAACTAAAGCTAAGGTGGTTAAACAACTTGCCCAATGGCTCCATAATGGAACTTGAGCCTTCTTATTGCTGGCCATGATACTCCATGGATACGTGTGTTTCTATATCCTGGACTCATCTTCCAATATTTGGTCAACTCTTACAGGTTTTCTTGTAATGGAATCATGTAAAATAGAATGGCCAAAGCACTTTCTGTTTTGAGGAGGGAGGAATTTGAAATTTATGTAATATAAATGGGCTTATTTAGCACTTCTGTTATAGGAGAGATTCAACAATAATAATGCCACCATTATAATGCCATTTCTGTAATAATAGCACTTCTGTTATAAAACACCATTATTACAGAAATGCTATTATAAGACAAGCTCTGTTATTTAGAATTGCTTCTACAATAGCAGTGCTTAAAAAAGTCTTCTTGCATTATAGAAAATTATTGCAAATTTTTCTTGCTTTGAAATGAAATTTTCATTCCAAATCTTATTTGATGCCGTGGTAAAGTGCTTTTTAGATTTTGCACTGATGACTCTGAGGCACAGGCAATATTGTCTGTTTAGGACAGGAAATTGCTTGACAGTCAAAGTCCACTTGGTCAAAAAATCTGTTTTCTATTGTTGCTTCCCCAAGTCAAGTGAATTACCCTCATCTGGATTGTCAGTTCAAACCTAGCCCATTCCTTGTGTTATCTTTCTGATATGGATATCACCTTTCAGTACAGAAAATTATTTCTCATCCCTTTATAGTGCCTAGAATATAGCTAGCACTTAATAAATTGCATGTTGAATGGGGTTAAAGGTTTCAGACAATATAGTTTCACTTGATTAAAGAATCTATAATCTTTATTTTGTTTTGGAGGAGTGTGTGTGTGTGTGTATGTGTATGTGCATGCGCACATGTGTGCGTATGTGTGTGTGTGTGTGTTTAGAGACTAGATCTGCGATTTCACTTGTGAAGAAACTCCTTCTTCTAAAGCAGGTTGTAACCTTCCCAGCAATTTATAGTCTTATAAATTGTAATATAATAAATAACTTAGGGAGCAGCTAGGTGGCGCAGTGAGTAGAGCACCAGTCCTGGAGTCAGGAGGACCTGAGTTCAAATCCGGATTCGAACACTTGACACACTTACTGGCTGTGTGACCTTGGGCAAGTTACTTAACCCCAATTGCCCTGCTTTTCCCCCCTCAAAAAAATAACTTAGAATGTTAAAGTGTTGCGTGGGAGCACTTCAACAATAAGTGACTTGTTCGGGTTCACACAGAGAGTTTGTGTTGGAACCAGGACTTGAATGCAATTTTTCCTAAGTTTGAATCTGACTCTTTAATTCCAGTATCATTATTGCTCCTTAGTCTTGATTTTAATTTGAGTGAATTCAAGCTAATAATTCAAAGTAAAACTGTTTTAAAAGTGTGGAACATTGAAGAGTTTGAAGTATTCATTGGTAATGCAGCGTGGCAGACAGAAAGCGTATTTCTAAGTCAGGAAGCCCTGTGTTGAAATCTCTGACACCAAGTGGTCCAGGGTAAGTCACTTAACCTCTCAGTGGCCCAAGCAACTCAGTTCAAGGGCTAAATGATGGAGAGAATTTCCCCATCAGGATTTTCCTAAACCAATGAAAATAACTTCATTTTAAATTAAAAATTTAATAGTTGACTTCTTGAAAAATGCTATTTATCCCCCTCTGGGTGTCTATGGGATTACAGGGGTTGTAAATTCATTGGTATAATGAACTCCTGTGGAGAAAACACACTTTATCAAAGGAGATCTGCAACTTTTCTGTCATTTTTAGTTTTAGTATTGCCTGGAACCCCTAGAGGTTAAGTCACTTTTCAATGTATATATCAGAGGCAGAGTCAATTAGCCACTAAACATTTATCAGGCTTTCTTACTATGTGCCAGGCACTAAGCTAAATGTGGAGCATATACAAAGAAAGGCAAAAGATAGTCCCTCCCTCAAAGAGCTCAAAGTCTAATGGGGAGGCAACATGCACATACTTATGCATGAAAAAATGGTATCTACAGGATAAATAGGAAATAACAGATGGAAGGCAAGAGAATTAAGCGAGATTAGGAGAGACCTGAGGCTGGCTTTCTGTCCACTACAACGCCTCTTGCCTCTCATAAATATATGATTATTTTGTTGCTACTTATGCTCTTAATGTATGTCAATTGAACACAATTCTTGGTACCTTTGTAAGGTTGGTTGATCCCAGCTTAAGCAAGTGCCAGCTCCTGTTTCACATTTGTGATTTCCTAATAACTGATGGACTCCTGTTACCAGGAATAACATTATACTCAAAATAATTTCTAAGTTTTGGCTAATAATCCACAATAAATGTGGCTTGTTGATCTAATTACAAGATACAATTATGAATAATTCAGGGAAGGTATTGTTGTTTTCTTTTCTGTAAAAGTAATTAGCAATTAACAAAATCTAATACCTACTCGTATGACAAAACACAAATATGAGTAAAAATGATTGGAAATTTAACCCCATAGGTAAGAGTAACTAGAAATTTAAACTTCTTAGGAAGTATTGAAAAAAAAAGAACAAATCAATTCAAAACAAAACAAGACAATTCCTTCCCCCTCTCAAGAAGTGGAATGTAATGCAATGATCTTGCTAAGGTATTAGGGATAAAGTTGTCTCTCATCTTTCATTTTATCCCTCTATAAGACTAGAGACCTTCTCTGCTACTAGGAAAAAAAAAGAACAACAGAAAAGGAAGGGGTAAAAGGGAACAAAAAGGTGCTCTCATCCTCCTGGATACCAATGTATCACTCGTGATATTTTCTTTCATCCTCACTAAGTTACTGGGCAACCTCTTTTTAAGCTTACAAATAATCTCCCTAATGTTTTTCCATACTTGTATATTCAGATCTCATTGATAATATGTTATGGTCTGGTTATTCGCAGCATGCATCTTTCTATTAATCTTTGGATAACTATTATTCTTTTGATATTGGAATACTCCATTCTTTTCTTTTTTAAAATTTATTTATTATTAGTTTTCAACATTCATTTCCACAAGATTTTGAGTTACAAATTTTCTCCTCATCTCTCCCCTCCCCCACCCCAGGACAGCATGTATTCTTAATGCTCATTTTCCCTGTCTGCCTCCCTTCTATCACCCCCCCATCCCCTCCCCGCCCCTTACTTTCTTGTAGGGCAAGATAAATTTCTATACCCCATTGCCTATATATCTTATTTCCCAGTTGCATGTAAAAACAGTTTTTAACATTTGTTTTTAGAAATTTGAGTTCCAATTTCTCTCCCTTCTTCCCTCCTCACCCTGTATCCTTGAGAAGACAAGTAATTCAATATAGGTTATACATGTATCATTATGCAAAACACTTCCATAATAGTCATGTTGTGAAAGACTAACTATATTTCACTCCATCCTATCCCATTCCCCATTTATTCAATTTTCTCCTTTGACCCTGACCCTTTTCAAAAGTATTTGCTTCTGACTACCCCCTCCCCCAATCTGTCCTCCCTTGTATCATTGCCCTTGCCTTCCCCTTCCCCCCTACTTTCCTGTAGGGTAAGATTCCCAGTCGAGTGTGTATGTTATTCCCTCCTTAAGCCAACCCTGATGACAGTAAGGTTCATTCATTCCCTTTCACCTCCCGCCTCTTCCCTTCCATTACAACAGCTTTTTCTTGCCACTTTTATGTGAGATAATTTACCCCATTCTATCTCTCCCTTTCTCCTTATCCCAATATATTCCTCTCTCACCCTTTAATTTTTCTCAGATATCATCACTTCATATTCAACTCATCCTGTGCCCTCTGTCTCTCTCTCTCTATATATATTCCCTTCAACTACCCTAATACTAAGAAAGGTCTCATGAATTGCAAATATCATCTTTCCATGTAAGAATGCAAAAAGTTCAACTTTAATAAGTCTCTTATGATTTCTCTTTCCTGTTTACCTTTTCATGCTTCTCTTGATTCTTGTATTTGAAAGTCAGATTTTCTATTCAGCTCTGGTCTTTTCATGGAAAATGCTTAAAAGTCCTCTATTTTATTGAAATTCCATATTTTGCCTTGTAGCATTATACTCAGTTTTGCTGGGTAGGTGATTCTTGGTTTTAATCCTAGCTCCTTTGACCTTTAGAATATCATATTCCAAGCCCTTTGATCCCTTAATGTAGAAGCTGCTAGATCTTGTGTTATCCTTATTGTGTTTCCACAATACTTGCATTGCTTCTTTTTAGCTGCTTGCAATATTTTCTCCTTGATCTGGGAACTCTGGAATTTGGCTAAAATATTCCTAGGAGTTTTTCTTTTGGGATCTTTTTCAGGAGGCGATCAGTGGATTCTCTCCCTTTCTATTTTGCCCTCTGGTTCTAGAATATCATGGCAGTTTTCCTTGATAATTTCTTGAAAGATGATGTCTAGGCTCTTTTTTATTGATCATGGCTTTCAGGTAGTCTAATAATTTTTAAATCATCTCTCCTGAATCTGTTTTCTGGGTCAGTAGTTTTTCCAATGAGATATTTCACAGTCTTCTATTTTTTCATTCTTTTGGTTCTGTTTTATAATTTCTTGATTTCTCATGAAGTCATTAGCTTCCATTTGGTCCATTCTAATTTTTAAGGAATTATTTTCTCCAGTGAGCTTTTGGACCTCTTTTTCTATTTGGCCAATTCTCTTTTTTAAGGCATTCTTCTCCTCCTTGGCTTTTTGGACCTCTTTTGCCATTTGGGTTAGTCTAAAGGTGTTATTTTCTTCTGTATTTTTTGGGTCTCCCTTAGCAAGCTGTTGACTCATTTTACATGATTTTCTTGCATCTCTCTTATTTCTTTACCCAATTTTTCCTCTACTTCTCTTACTTGCTTTTCCAAATCCTTTTTGAGCTCTTCCATGGCCTGAGACCAATTCATATTTTTCTTGGAGGCTTTTGATTTAGGCTCTTTGACTTTGTTGTCTTCTTCTGGTTGTATGTTTTGATCTTCTTTGTCACCAAAGTAATCTTCTCTAGTCAGAGGTTTTTTTTTTGCTGTTTGCTCATTTTCCCAGCCAATTATTTAATTTTTGAGCGCTTTGTCAAGGTATGACCCTGTTTCTAGGGTGGAGAATGCTCTGCCCCAAGCTTCAGGTGTTTTGCGCTGCTCCTTTCAGAGCTACTTGTAGGCATCTGTAAATTTTCAGTTCTTCTGAGGTGGTATGATCCAAGGAATGGTGTTTACTCCTCTGCTGGCCTGTGCTCTGGTCTGTGAGTGACCTCAAGCACTCTTTTCTGCCTTGGAACTGCTAAGAGGACTCATTCTCCACAGCCACCACAAACTGTGCCATACCAGCACTCTTCCTCACCCCAGAACCACCAACCAGGACTGAGACCCAGATCCAAGCAGGGCAAAGCAAGAGAATCCTTCCTCAGAGCCAGCAAAGAGATCCCTGTACTCCCACTCTGGTCAGCTGCTTGACTCCCCCCACCATCTGTGGGCCTGGAGCTCTGGAAGCAGCCACTGCCACTGTTGCTGCTGCCTCTGCTGCAGCCACCTGTTCTGCTCCAGGGCTGGGGTCAGACTACACCCTTCACTCACCCAGGTCCAACAGAGTTTTCCCAATTACCTGCTAAGTTATCTTTGGTGTTTATGGATTGAGAAGTCTGGGAACAGCCACAGCTCAATGATTCAATACCCTTAGGCCTGCACTGCCCCGTCTGCTCTGGCTTGGTCTGTGCTGGTGTGGCCCACACTGAGCTGTGCTACACTCCCAGCATGGTGCAATAGATCCTTCCCAGTGACCATCCAGACTGTCTTGGGCTGGAGACTTGTTTCACTTTGTCATTTCGTGGCTTCCGTAGCTCTAGAATTTGTTTAGAGTCATTTTTTTACCTGTGTTTGGAGGGATTTGGGAAAGAGCTCAAGCAAGTCCCTTCTTTTACTCTGCCATCTCGTTTCCTCCCCCCAATCCATTATTTTCAGGCTTATATCATTATTTGGAGAAAATTGGTGCTAAGGAAATGTTTCTGCAGCAGCAAGTATTTGGAGTTATTTGAGAGCATGGCACAACTTCTCAAATAACTCCTCTTAATCAATTATGAGCCAGACTCATTCTTCTTTTCTACTTCATTCTAAGATACAAATATTGATGCAAATATCTTTAGATACCTCGTCTATATAGTAGCTTTCCATGTTCTGAGCAAATCCATGTTTCTTTATCTACTTTGTTTTTGTTGATGGTTAGATTGATCTCTTTTGTACTATTATGAAGTGCACTGATGAGGTTTTGCAGTATTCTGGTGTAATGGCAACCAAAATGGGACTTTTCACTGTTTTTTCTTTTGGAATCCTTCTCAGCACTAAGGCAATCAAGTGCCTTTTATTGAGTATGCCTTTGTTTCAATCAAGAGTCTTTGATTGAATCAAGAGTCTTTGATGACCTGCTTAAGTCACATGAATTTGAGTCATATGGTTATGATGCCCTCTGACCCTGAAGAAGTGTATGTGTGTGTGTGTGTATATACATATATATACATATATATACATATACATAATATATATCATATATATATGACATCTATATATATATGATATATATGCATATCATATATATATATGTTATATATTTTACATATATATGTGTGTGTGTGTGTATACACACCCTGAGGTTAGCATTTTGCTTTGGAGACTCACTCATTGGAA
>CM053627.1:146572992-146587355 GCA_028646595.1 Phalanger gymnotis | reverse complement strand
GTATTATGTGATATCATGTAGAATATGCTACAGGTAAGGCTCATAATATTCAGTAGATCACAAGTAATGCATAGGAGACAAAACTTTCAAATGTGTGGATGGAGTATTGGTAATGAGGAGACCATAATTTTAAACCTTGACTAGGGCACACAGATGTCTTGGCCAAGCTCTATCCTCTGGAATTTGATATGCACGTAAAGGCTTATCCCTGTAATGCTTGTTTTCATGAAGTTCGGTTTGTTTCTACATCTTGAGTTGATTGCCATCTAGTAATCTTTCCTTTTGAAAATAGGCCATTGATTAATCATATTTTCATATCTACATCTGTACTCTCTTAGGCTAATGAGATGGAGGCCCACTGAATGCAAGATTTATTGATACCAGCTTTGCTGTATCTGTCTTTGACCAAGCAGTTGAACCAATGACTCTTCCCATCAAATTCTGGCCTCCTAATCTGCTGTTTGTTGTCTCATGCGATTCAGCGCTCACAAGTAAGAAAATCTTGGTAAGGAACAGCATCTGTTCTCACCTATTCTGTTCCCCAATCTGGACTATTTTTGGTGTCTTAAAATTGAGTAACTGAAGGAATTACTATGTTGTGGCTCTGAAGCCTCCCTGTTTGAAATCTCAGAGAAAAAACACTCGTGGGTGGAAGAAAGATTCAGATGAATCATGCCAAGTACTTTATGGGAATATTTATCAGAGTGAATAAACTTTTCATTTACTATTTTAATTATACTATGCAGAGAAATATTATATGAGTGAGTAAAAATATAAGTTTTATAGTACAATGTTTTGTTAGAATTCTCCATCTCAAAAAGGATTATAACTGTTATATTTCCAACTGACTTGAGTTATCCACTTTGTACACTGTGTGAGGATCAAGGTGGGGAGCATGTTAGGGCTTTTGATAACTTTCTCATTTTGTCTTGACTTACCATATGTGTAACCTGTTGTTGCTGAACATCCATAAAGTTTGTTCATGAACCAAACTCGTACATTCTATCACTCTAGTCTGGCTTTAGCCATAAAAAATAACAAAAAAAATCATCCCCCAATGACAACAACAAATCCAACTCTATCTTTTTCTTCTTTTCTTGATATCTATATAAAATTAGAATTCCGAAGTGTGTAGGCAATCTTCTTTTCTTCTTTTTATCTTCCTTTCCTATGTTTTCTTTAGAGGATGGAAAAGGTAAAAAAAGATTGAAGTTTGCTAACTTGGCTTGGCATGGAGCTGGGGCTGTTTTAATCTGTTAATGTATTTTTTTCTTACGTACATGATCAGTTTGCACATAGGTTTAAATGTCTCTCATATCTCTCAATAAAAAAGTCAGGGCACTGCATAGATGTGCTGATTTTACTTTGAATTTGCTCTTGAATGTAATATTGATTTCTTTAAGGCAAATTTTGATAATTTTATCTAAACTTCATTACATTATTGGGAAAAAAAAATCTTTTAAAAACGTTCTCTAAGTTGTAACACACCAATGCTTTAAGTGATCTGGATTGTAGACACACACCCAAAAGAAAAAAAGAATAATTCTAAAGCAGTTTTACTGCAGCAAAATGGATCTATCAGTAAAGAAAGGCAAAATAGCAAGTCCACTAGAATCCAGTAAACATTATTAAAGCTCCTGCTATGTATCAGGCACTGTGCTAAGATCTGGGAATATAATTACTAAAAAGGAAGTCAGTTCCTGCCCTTAAGGAGGCTTCAATCTAGTGAGAAGAGACAACACAAAAAAGGAGACAGGAAAGTGGAAATGAGGGTTGGGGTCACCAGAGTGCCATTCTGCCTTCTATAAAGGAAGGAAATGAGAAGGATGTGGTACTCCACTCTCCAGACCACCAACCAGAGGGGAGAAGATGCTGAGGGAGGTGGCGGTCAATCAAGGCTTGAGTTAGCAACATGGAAGTGAGATTAGGAGTAAAGCTAAGGGCGAGTTCAGTATCTGCTCTCTTGAAAACTTTACATTTTTAAACAGTGAGAAACGTGTGATTTTCTCCTTACCACTTCAATATTTCCTTCAGGGAGTGTATCTGTAAGGCAAGATTCACGATATCGATGGTGAACATGAATATGCCTGTATAGTTTGGAATCACAAAGTATAAGACACTCTCTGTATAGAATGCAGAAGTAAAAAATTTATTCAGACACCAGAGGATCAAATCCCAGAAGCAATAACCCCAATTTTTGACATATTGGTAATGGTATTCGAAGACCTAAGTATACCTCAATATAACAGCAAGGAGATTAAAACACAGTATCACAGTAAAGAGCCAAGCCATCTTGTAACCTTCCCTTCTGCTAGGGACTTCCTGTAAACATTCACTCACAAATCCTAACTGTCTGCTTGCCTGCATCCTCTCCTCCTGAAGTTCTGAAAATCCTTGCAGTTCTCAGAGCCCTTCTAGATCTTTCTCTGTCTCTCTGCCTCTACATCTTTTCCAGTTCCTGTCTCTCCCAGCTCTCTCTCTGCATCTCCTCCCCCTCCCCCTCTTCCCCCTCCTCCTCCCCCTCCTCCTCCCCCTCCTCCTCCCCTTCCTCTTCCTCCCCCTCCTCCTCTTCCTCCTCCTCCTCCTTCTTCTTCTCCTTCTCTTTCTTCTTCCTCTTCATTTTCTCCTTCTTCTTCTCCTCCTCCCCCTCCTCCTCCCTTCTCTCCTCCTCCTCCTCCTCCTGCTCCTCCCAGCTCTCGCTGTCTCTTCCCAGCTCTCTAGTCTATGCAGCTCTCTAGTCTGAGCTTAATGGCTACCCACAGGGTATATATATCCTGTGTAGGCCTGGGGCTTACCACCTAATAGCAAAAGGTTATGGGCCTGTGGCTTAGCACCTACTTAACACATGGGCCTTCCTACAACAGGGCTCTCCTAATCATGCTTCCCTTAACTAGCTCTGCCTGAGGCCTATTAAATAGGCAAGGAAGATCTTTGATCACATTAGCGCTACAAGGAGCTATAATTTCCATAGTGTGGCTAATATGGTAGAGATGAATGAGTGAATGATTTGGAGTGAGAAGACCTGGGTCCAAATTCTAGGTCTTCTACTTACAATTGATATAACTAAGAGAAAATCATTTAACATCTGTTGGTTTCATTTACTTATTTGTAAAATAAGGGGTTTGGGCTTGTTGATCTCTGAGGTTTCTTCCAATTGAGTCTAAGAGACTAAGAGCCTTCTACCCAGGTAGGTTGCAGCCCTCTATAAAATTTAGTAAATGATTTTCAAGAGTTGCTATGAGTGAAAATTTTTTCATGTCAGCTCAGTCTGGTGCTGCACTTCTGTACACTTGGCTAGCCTGATCCTTGGACAGCAGGCCTGGAGCTTATTACTGGTAGATGGAGTAAAATCATTGAATGGCAGGTCAGGAAGTTGTTTACTTCTGGGCTTCTAGAGCCCTCTGTAAATGACTCACAACTTTCCATCCCTATTTTTGTTTAGCTCAGTCAGTTAGGGCCAAAGTACCTATGAAGTGAAGGTCAAAGTTTGGTCTAGGTCTGCACTGTTTGCCCCACTTCCTAATCCTGGTGTCTCATTTGCCTCATCTGGAAACACCTGTCACTGAACCAGATTAAATTGTTTGGGAAATGTTTAGTAAAATAATTTAAAATGCAACAAAACATAGATAATTTTAATTTGTGATTTTCTAAGTCAATATGTGGCCTGCACTGATTCATTTTTATTTGAGTTCGTCACCACTGGTTTAGGATAATCCATCCCCGGTCCTGGAAAAACAAAAAACAAATTCAGATTCATGAATAAGCAGGTTTTTGTTATACAAAGGATGGCCTTAAAATGACATCAGGTGATGTAGGATAAAAGTATCACCTGAACTATTTCTAACTTTTTCTCATGACATTACTTTTTTTTTGTATTAATGTGAACTTTGGCATTCTGAATAAATATCTCCTGTTGCAATAGGTGATACTCATATATATATGTATATGTATATATATATCATATATATATACACACACATACACACACAATGTATATTTAAGATTGTTATAGATAATATAACAGGTGATATATATGTATATATAAGATTTTATAGGTAATGCAATAGATGATATTTATTCATGTGTATATATGAAATTATATATTATTCATATACTAGTCTGTGTGTGCATGTGTTAAAAGGCTCAAGATGGTGGTTATATCTGTAATCCCTGCTATTGGGGAAGACTGAATGAGTTTTGAGTTGCTGTTAGCTAAGATTTGGTATCCATACTAAGTTGGCCAACAATATGATGAGCCTCTCAGGTTGCCTGGCTAAGGAGGGGCAAAGTAGGCTAGGTCAGAAATGGAGCAAGTGAAAGTACTTGTGCCAATCTGGCCTGAAGGACTTCTGTACTTTCAGTCTGGACAAAATAGGGATAATATGATAATCTCAAAAACAAAATGAAAACAATAACTATCGTTTATTATTTTTTGTGGTTAAATTTTAGCACTTAACTGGCCTGGAAATAAAAAATTTCATTCTTTTAAATTTGTAATGTATTTTTTTTTCTAGAAGAAGATTTGTTAGTTTTCTACCTATCTACTTATCTATTCATCTCTTTAACTCCTTCTATCTTTTTAATTTTTTGACTCTTCATAGTCTATGCTGTGCTTGACTGGTATTAATTGAAAGATGAAAAGCTGAATATTTTGTTTTTGTTCTTCATCATTGATGTTTTTCATACACCTTCCCTTCAAAAGACCTAGGTTTTGGATATAGAAGAAACCTTAGCAGGCAAGTAGTTTAGGCACTTTATTTTACAAATGAGAACACTCAAAGCCCCAGAGGGTTTAGGTGACTTTAACAATGAGAGGCAGGATTAGGACAAGCACCAAGGCATATCTGACTTGCAGGTCCTATTTGCTGTACCATGTTTCTCTCCCTTCCTTCCTTCTTGCCTTCCATCCACCCATCTATCCGTCCATCCATCCATCTTGTGACTCTGAGATAACAAATATCTGAGACACTATGGTATAGTGAAAACAGTTCTGGATTCAAATTCCAGCTCTACTATTTAACCATCTATGTGACTTTGGGCAACTTACTTGACTTCTCTGGAACTCATTTTGAGCCTCAGTTTCTTCATCAGTAAAATATAGGAGTTGGGTATGAGGATGTTAAGTCTCTTATAGCTCTAATTCAATGACCTTGTGATTGCTGATTTTCCTTTGAAACTAATATTTTCCTTTGACATTTATATCATATAATCTGAACCTGAGATCTTTGCTAGCTGTTAGGTAACATAGGCACAAGTATGTGTGTGTGTGTGTGGGGGGGGGTTGGGAGGTGGAGGGGGAAGAGTGGCTACTAATCCTTTCACTGCTCTAATCTGAAGCCAAAGATTATTCCTTCCTATATCCCCACCTCCTGTTTGATTATCTCCAGGGTTTTATGCCATGATGTCAGAAAGTTCTATTGGGTATCTTTATTCCTTGTAAAATAACACACGCTTGGGCCTATTTTTATTCTCTAGTGTCTATATGTTTCTTTTGTATGTTATTTTCAGTCACTTCTCCCCACTATCTCTATTGGGCACCATCTGTTGTTTTTGGTTGCTCATTGAAAAAGCTCCCTCAGGACTTCTCAGTGTTAGAAATCCTTCCTGTTCTGGAAGTGACTGTAGGACAAACATAATTTTGCAACTCATACTAGGTTTGCACAAACTATTGGTTACTTCTCTCCTTTTAGTTGGATAATTATATTTTGACAGAGCAACATTTTTCATAACTTTAAAGTTCTGAAATAATTGGCCTTTTGTGAGTTTATGATCTCTCTCTCTCTCTCTCTCTCTCTCTCTCTCTCTCTCTCTCTCTCTCTGTCTCTCTCTGTCTCTCTCTGTCTCTCTCTCTCTCCCCCCACCCCCTTCCCTCTAAGTCCCCATCTCTCTTCTGTTTCTACATAACAGCTTTATGTATTAGGGTATTAAAATGGTTTCCCTTATCCTGCTCACCTGATATATGTGGTGTTTGAAGTAAAAGTTTCTAAACTTTAACTTGTTCCTATTAGTTCAAGAAAATGATAATACTGTTAGAAAACCAAAAATCGTATGGATGCAATGTTCTAGAGAATCTTATTCTATGTCAGCACATTAAAACTATACTTTATAGAAAAGTAGCCCTCAGACTTCAATGCTCTGTAAGCCCCAAAACCTTATAGGAGAAGTAGTCTGGGGGTTTTGTTGTGTTTGTTGTTCTGTTGTTTTGCTCATGTCCATCACAAAGAGTATTTTTTTCCCCAAAGATACTGGAGTGGTTTGCCATTTCCTCCTCCAGCTCATTGTACAGATGAGGAAACTGAGGCAAACTTGCCCAGGGCCACACAGCTATTAAGTATCTGAAGCTGGATTTTAACTCAGAAAACTGAGTCTTCCCGACTGTAGGCCCAGCACTCTATCCACTGCCTATAGTATAGGAGAAAAGTAAGCAAATGTCAGTCAATGCAGATCTATTATAGAAGTATTTCACTGACTGTGAAACAAAGAGGAATAAGGACCTTTTTAGGAAAAGCAGAGGGTTTTTTTTGGATGGTCAAAGTTAGGTGCATATAGTCATTAAGGTTCTACTCCTATTATTTTATGTCTTATTGAGGTGTGAAGGTGACCTTGTTTTCTCGAAGAGCATGTCAATCTATTATGAGCTGAGATAGGTCCTACTGACCTGGAAGAGCTATGTGCATGGGCCTGATGATGGCTTGCATGAACATGGTCTGCATGTGGTCTGGTCTAGTTAAGTAAAGAGAGTTTATTCCTAGGTTAGGCTCCTTTATAGCTCTAGCAGTTCATTAAACTGTCCCCTACAGTATGAAAAGGTTATAATCCATATCAATGGAAGTGGCTTTCACATGTATGAAATCATGGATTCTTGAAATATTGGGCTCTCTTGGTGTCTGAAATGGTGATGACTTAATGTTATCTTTTATATGGATAAGATTTTGCCTGAAGGTAATCTTGGTCTATTTGACATTAAGTTGTTGCCAGATCTTAGCTCTAGAGTAAGTAGAAAGTGTGACATTGCTCTGTGGATATCAGATGTTCTATGACCATGCTTAAAGACGGATCCTTTCCTTTCTGTTTCTAGGTACACAACTCAGGGAATATGATTGTTTTGTTCCATACCAATACAATCTTCCTCTTGTACTATAATGATATTTTCAAATAAGAGAACTTTCTCTCTCATCATTCCTATCTATATGATCTTCCTTTGTTTGGATACATGTTTTCACCCATATATTCCAAGTCATATTTTAACAGGAACATGCAGCAGTAATTGTGACAATAATGATTTATTTTAGCAGATATCACCCCAGAACAACAACTAAAAAGATCTTTGCAGCAAGTATATCTTCAATATATCATGAAAAAATAATGTTGGGAAGAGATTCTTAAAAAAAAACAAACCAGAAAACAAATAATGTTCTCCATAAGCAATCTGTAGACTTGCATAACGTTAGCCATATGCTGTCCTTTTTCATTCTCAGAGACAAAATTAGGCCTAGAATGTTCTTACTAGCTGTGTTTTAAATATAGTGTTAGGGTAAACAGTTTTCTACTATTATTATTACAAACCATATGTTTCCTATTATTACCTTTCCTATGAATATGTAAAATGAACCCAGAAATTTTGCTGGTTGTCTTTTTGCCAAAATCCATACTTTAACATCCTTTCTCTGAGTAATTGACTAGTGTCTGTATGTTAATATAGGAATGAAATTCTAAAAATGTGCAAAAATACAGAATAATCAGAAATATATTCAGGGATTTTGTACTATTCGAGTCCCAGAATTAGATATAAGATGTATCAGAATGGAGAGGAAAAGACTATTACCATTCCCTCCTTCCACCAATGTCATTGGCTCCCTGAATTGTTAATGCAAATTAGGCTAGCCAATGACAGTTTTCATAAGTAATTATACTATTATTGGCTGGCCTGGTGCTGTTCGACAGCCCAGTTAGCCAGTGTCACGAGAAAGAAACCATAACAAATGCTGGATATGTCTTTTTTTTCTCACATTTCATTTTCTTCCCCCCCCCCCACCTTATCATTCAATGAGCTAAAAGGTATGAAGCTGCAAAATATCCCCTATTCCCCAACATTTCTAGAACAAACTAACCGAACTTCAGATTGCTACTTAAGAATGAATTAGCTGCAATATATTGTCCTACTCGCAGTGTTCTAAATAACTGAGGGGCTTGATGCTCTGGTTGAGGATGTTTGGGAGATCTTCAACAAAAGTATAGCAATACCCTTATGTGCCCCATAGTATCTAGAGTTCTGACTATAACCTCATGTACTGGGATTGATTGTGATGGGATATATTTTTAAAATAAGTAACTATGACCAGAGTAATCATAAGAACATAGATTTAGGTTTGGAAGGGACATTTGAGGATATTTAATCCAATCTCATTTGATCTAGAGCTAGAATAAATGAAAGTAAAAGCATTTATTAAGTGTTTACCATATGCCAAGTACTGTGTTAACCCTGGGGATACAAATTTAAAAGCAAAACAAAACAAACAAATGAAAACAAAGCACTCCCAGCTCTGAGTTCATATTCTAATAGGAAAAAACAACACAGAGGGGAGGATTGAGCTAGGGTCATTGGCCAGGTCTAGTGGACCTAAGGCCACTTAGCCATTATCTGTAATGTCAGGGCACTCACCAAGGCCTAAGGGACCTCAGAGGTCATGTAGTCCCAGTTCTTCATTTTTTAGTTGAGGAAATTTCACTTCAGGTTGCTGTCGTTATGTGATAGGTATGTTTTGGGGTGGAAGAGCTAAGACAATAGATAATAAACTGGGGATGCATCTTATTTTCCTGGCTGTAGAAAATTTCATGCTAATAAAAACCAAGCCAGCTTGTATATCAAAGGGCAGCTAGATGGTACAGTGGATAAGACACTGGGCTTGGAGTCAGGAAGACTCATCTTTCAGAGTTCAAATCTGGACTTCAGACTCTTACTAGTGCAACCCTGGGAAAGTCACTTAACCCTTTTTGCCTCAGTTTCCTCATCTACAAAATACCCTGGAGAAGTAAATGGCAAACCACTTTAGTATCCTTGCCAAGAAAACCCCAAATGGGGTCATGCAAAGTCAGACATGACTGAAAAACAACTGAACCACTACAACAAAGCTTGTGTGGCAAACCATATATCCTGATAAGCAGAGACCAGAAAGTCGAGGTTGCTTGGGGTGTTCAACTTAGCAACTAAAGTGGTTATATGTGATACTAAAAGAAAAAGTCCACTAGAAAATGCTGTCGGATATGAGTAGCTTAGAGAAATTAAAATAGTCAAAGCTTTTTCACATTTAGTTGGTCATTTGAATGTAAAAGTCAGTAAATAAGGTTTGATTTTTCTTGAGAGTTGTTCAATTCAAAGAAAAAGTAGTCTCATTAATTATCTATTATTTCTGCTAAAAGTTCAAATTATTATTCTCTTGAATTTAAGTATTAATCTTTTAAATCCAGATTTTTAAAATATTTGTATATGGTTAGGAAAGAGAGAGTTAGTAAATAAAGATTTATTAAGGACCTACTCTATACCAGGTCCTCTGAAAAGTACTAAAGACAGGAAAAAAAAAGGTAATGCAGTCTGCCCTAGAGGTCACTGTAATGAGAGAAACAACATTCAAAAAACTATGCATAAATAAACTATAGACAGGATGGATTAGGGATAATCAAGAAAAGAGAGACACTAGAATTAAGAAGGATTTGGGAAGTTTTCCTGTATAAGGTAGGATTTTAGCTAGGACTTGAAGAAAGCCAAGGAAGCCAGGAGGGAAAGATGAAGAGTGAGAGAATTCCATGCATGGCAGACTGTAGTATTAATGTGATCAAAGATCTGTACCCATTCAATAGGCCTCAGGTGGGGCTAGATGGGAAAGCTTGATTATATCTTTGTAAGTAGGCCTAAAGCCTCTACTTACCAGGTATAAAGCTGATTTGGATGTGAAGCCCTAAGGGCCCTAAGGGGAGTTGCTAAGACCAGAGCCAATGGTATGTGTACTGAGTTCTACTCAATCATGAATTCAGCCAATCAGAGATCTGAGTTCTAGGCAATCAGGCACTGGCTAGGACTGTATAAAAGGAGAGCCCAGAGTGTGAGAGAACCAGAATTGAAGAGGGACAGAACAGAGAGCGGCAGAATAGAGAAGAAGACATTGAGGCAGCAGACATCAAGAGGGCACTGAAGAGCAGACATTGAGAGAGCCAGCATGGATGGAGTTAGGATTCATGAGTTATTGTTTGCAGGAAGGCCCTAGCAGGTGGGAAGGTTACAGGATGACTTGGTTCCTTGCTATAATACTGTACTATAATTTCCTTGTTGCTACATTGAGGTAGGCTTACTGGTTTTGGAATATAGTTACTGCTATGTTGAATTGGGGTTATTGGTCTTGGGATTGGATACTCTGGAGTCTAAATAAATGTTATACTTCCTCTGCCTTCTACAGGGTGTTCCTAAAGTCTGGACACATGTATCAGTGAGGCAATAAAGACAACATCAATGATAATCATGAATATGACTATGTAGTTCTATATCACAAAGTATGAGAGACTCTCCATAAAGAAGGTAAAAGAAGTATAATATTTATTCAGACCCCAGAGAACCATATCCCATAACCAAATGTTCAGCTCCCACAGCCAGTTAGCCTACTTCATCATAACAGCAAGGAACTTAAAACACCATATCACAGCCTGGAGCCTCACCATCCCAAAACCTCTCCAGCCCCCAGCTGGGGTCTTCCTCAAAGCAAACTCACAGTACAACTAAGTCAGCTTGTTCAGTTCTAACCATCATGAGAGTGGCCATTAGCAGCCATTAGCAGCCATAATTGCTCTCTCTCTCCCTCTCTCAGCATTTCCTGTGACATAACTTCCTTTTCCTGTCAGGAAGCTCCCCCCACCACACGCGACTTAGGCTTCCTGTGATGTAAGTAGGTCACATGGCCTATTAATGGGTGAGAAAGATCTTCAAATCTAAATTGCTACTACAACACAGGAAAAAATGCATATTTTCAAGAAATGGATGAAATTTTCAACAACATTTTATTTAATTGGAATATTAACAAATAACATTTTCAATATGGTTTCCATCATTTGTGATGCAAAGGTTCATGTGCTTTGCAAGATTCATGTGAACTTGATACAATAACTCCACATTGCCATCAATTTTAGCAATTCACACTTTATGCGTTTATGCATTCAATCAAGTGTGTTGCATCTGTGATTGAGTATGCCTTCTCCTTTAGCATATCCCAGAAAAAGAAGTTGCTGAACAACACAGAGTCTTTGGTGAAACGGTTAATGAGATGTTAATGAAATTTCTTATGTGTCCAGACTTTAGGGACACCCTGTACATAGAGAGGTTTTCATACTTTGCAGTTCCAAACCATTCAGGCATGTTTGTGGTCGTCCTCGAGGTCATGAATCTTGCCATACTCTTACACAGAGAGTGGATGGAAACGCCTGAGTTGGGGTAGTAGATAGTGGTAGGAAATTTGAACAAACTTCTGGAGAAATTCAAATTTTGTAATTTAGGTATTGGTTTAATAGCTCTAATAAGTAGACTACTTAACTTAGCTTTCCTGAACACTAGAAATAACGGGATCAAAAATTACTGAATTTTCTAATCATTTTTTGCCTGCAGGTATATGATCATAAATCATATGTCTAGAGCTACAAGAGAACTTAGATTCATTTTATGGATCCATTTTATGGGTGAGGAAACTGAAACCCAGGAATATTATGTGATTTGCCCAAGGTCACACAGGTTTTGAATCTAGGTCCTGTGATTCCAGAGAGAGTAATCTTTCCTGTGGACCAAAATGCTTCCCATTATTCCTGAGCTTTAACTGATATCTATGCCCTTAGTCCCTGGGGAAGTTAATCTATTCTCCTTTAAAACTTCCACCCAAGAGTGTAAATGGTTTGGTTTGTGATTGTGCATAAACTAGTCTACTTAGACCAGCATAACTACTACTGGCCTAGACTTCAGACCATTCTGTAGCTTCATACCCCTCTGATCATCTACTCAGGCCATCTTATTATGTGCCTGCCTGTTTTCCACTTTCTCTGAAGAAAGGTCCCATCCCAGGTCATTACTCCCCTACGTGCTCTCTCTTTTTGCTTCTTGAGGGTAAATACTCTTTTTAAAAATATGTATCTCCAGCACTTCTCATAGTGTCTGGCATACAGCAAGCAACTGCTTAATAAATGCTTTTTCATTCATTTGTTCATACCTTCATTCACTCACCTAATTATCTTCCTTTCCCCATCTTTTCTCATCTCAAATTTTGTGTACTTAATTTGTGCTGCATCAATTTATACATCTTGACATATTGCTCTAAGGATGTTTCATATACATGCAATGTCACTGCAACCAGAGTGCAAACTTCTTCCTGGTAAGGACTGCATACTCTTTTTTTTTTTGATTCATAATTTTATTTTATAATAATACCTTGGATTTCTTCCCAGTAACCCAGAGTGCCAGGTAATGCAATTGTTACTCCCGTTTTCAAGATGAGGAAATTGATGCTCAATATATTTAAGGGAATTGCTCATAATCACATAGTTATTGAGCATCATAGCTAGTACTCAAAGCCAGGTCTTATGCTGCAGTTAGTATTGTACTCAAAAATATGTACTGACTCTTTACTTCCCTGTAACAAAGTCACTGTATTTTAAAGCTGGGGAAGACTTTGGAGATTATATAGCCATAACACACAGAATCTCAGAGTTGGAAGACATCTCAGAGTTGATCTGGCCCAATGTGTAGCTGAATAAGAATTTTCTCTGTGACATACTGGACAAGAAAGAGGTCATTCAGTTTTTTTCTTAAAGATCCCTAAGGAAAGGGTAGCAGGAATGTGTTGGTAAACATTTAACAACTGGCTCTCCAAGAAAAAAAAAACAAGTATCAAAATACAAGTTCAAACTAATATATATTATCAACATTTTCGCTATCACTTTCTTAAGTCTAGACAATAAAAATAAAATTCTTGATTTGTAACATCTGCTGATTCCAGAGGCATAAATGTTCACATTGAAAATTTAACAGTTTCCTCTCTTAAGTTTATTTGAAGGTTTCAGTACAACCCTGAAGGAAACCTAGGACTTCCCAACGTAGCCTATTCCTGTTTGGATAGCCTAAATTATTGGGAAAATGCCTCTTTGAAATTCTCTCTATCGTTCCTGTTCCTACTTTTTGGAGCCAAGCAGAGCTGATCCTTTTCCACAGGACAATGCTTCAGTACTTGAAAACAGCTATCGTGCCTCCCTTAAGCCTTCTCTTTTCCAGTCTAAATATTGTCCTTCAATTAATCCTTAACTGACACTATCTTCAGGGTTTCACCGTTGTACATTAAAAAAAGGTTTGAGTTCCAGATTCTATCTCTCCCTCCTTTTTCCCCCTCCCCCCTCCCTGAAATGGTAAGCAATCTGATATGTCATACATGTGAAATCTTATAAAATATAAGAATAATGTTTTTAAAGAAAAATGAGATATTTGTCAAATACTTTACAAACCTGAAAGGACTATATATATACACACATATATACATATGTATATATATGTGTGTGTACCTATATATACATATGTATACACACATATATATGTAAATATGTATGTATATATATATAAATGCTAGTATTACTAGTATTACTAGTACTACAACTGCAATACTACTTCTACTACTATACCTATATCTACCTACTATCACTACTACTACTAGTACTACTACTGCTGCTGCTGCTGCTGCTGCTATTGCTACCACTGTTACCATTACTACTACTACTACTGCTGCTACTGTTGCTATTGCTACCACCATTACTACTACTACTACTACTACTACTACTACTACTACTACTATGACCACTTTTACTACTACTACTATGATGCAGCAGTGACCCAGCACTTAAAAGCTTCCCACTGAATCAAGAATATCAGACCTTACTCTCTGATAGCCTGGCCATGGTTCCATCCCCCACCCTTGTAGCATGATGGAGGAAGAGAACTTGGCTGGAAGAGATTTTGTATTGTGTTTTTAAATGGTATGACATGTTGTCCTACCTTAATAACCTTCTTTACAAGAATTTCTGAATGTTGGATTACATTAGAAAGTCTGATACCAATGGAATTTGATGAAAATACGAAAGGGGAGTCTGAGGCTACAGGTAGAAATAGAAATACTCTTCTTGGGCAGCTAGAGGGTGCAGTGGAAAGACCACTAGACCTCGAGTCAGGAAGACCCAAGTTCAAAACTGGTCTCAGAAATTTCCTGGCTGTGCTACCCTAAGCAAAGTCATTTAATACCTCGGTTTCCTACCTCACAGAGTTGTTGTGAGAATCAAATGAGATAGTGTAT
>CM053627.1:146495097-146572492 GCA_028646595.1 Phalanger gymnotis | reverse complement strand
AAGCAGTATATAAATATTAGTTGTTTCATTATTATTATTATTTTAAACTTTCTTGGAGCAGGTGTGAATCTCTCTACTGTGACCTATTTAATATAGATTATCCTGCATAATGAACAAGGAACCCACTTTAAAAATTATATCTTGATTAGGCTTTTGGACATCAAAGAATCATCAATTTATAACCACAAATATTTAGCTAACCCGATGATTGCATCGTGATTTATGAGAGTAGTGGAGTACACTCTAATTGACTCAAGACCCCAATTTTCTAAGTAGACTGACTAAAAATGATATTGCCAGACATAAAAAAGGCAAAACATCCTCCCTACTCCGTAAGTGGCAAAAACCTTACCAATTTCTTGGCAGAGATAGAGAACTGAGAATTGTTTCTTTTTGATAAATGTTTAAAAGTGTCATTAAAAAGTTAATCTAAGGGCAGGTGAAGGATAGGGTTGAGTTAGCTCCGCGAAGCCATTTCCTATAAATGTGGGCTCTGATAAGAGTTGCAGGGGCTTCCCAACCACTTCTGATCTCTTTCCAGGTACACCTCTGGAAAAGTCACCAAAAATGCAAAATAGTGAGCTTACCAAGCTAATGTTGTCCCTTCTTCTGGGACACTGAACATTATTCAGACAAAATGGTCATTGGATATTTAGCTCTTGGGTTAGAGGAAGCAGGATCTTGAGCAAGAACCCCCTGCTCTTTGTGGGACCTCATCTCCCATGACAATGCTGCAATATCTGGATGGATCCTCCTTTTATGTAGGCAGTTCTTTACTATTGGTGAATCCTGTCAATTCATACCATGTGACATGGTTTGGGGTATACCTTATGATGGGACCAAGCAGCTACTTGGGCAACTATCTCCAGCTGTCATGAAGCATCAGCATCCATGGCAGTGCTGCATTACAGGGATGGATCCTCTTTTGACTTGGTCAGTTTTGGTTTTGTTTTTTATTGGTGGGTAATCCTGCCCATTTATACTCATCTGGCATGTATTGTTTGGGGTATAATTCATGATGGGTGCTGCTAGGGATATAAAAATGACTTAGTATCCATAACAAGTAGGAGACTCTTACAGGGTTAATGCTTGTCATTTTGGTTAGTTCTGTGAAAAACTTGTTCTTCAGGGAGCATTTTCCAGACTTGTTCTGTCTGTGAATAAGTTCAGAACACAATTGGAGTATTGCTTTCAGTTCTGGGTCTCTCTCTCCCTCTCCCCCACCCCCTTATAAAGAAAGACATTGATAAACTGGACAACATCCAGAGAAAGGCAACCAGAATGGTGAAGAGGCTTGAGTCCATGTTATACGAGTATTTGTTGAAGAAGCTAAGCATGTTTAGTTTGGAGAATAAAATAATCAAGGGGAATATGAAAGCTTTGTTCAAAAGTAGTTCACCAGTTGTCATATGGGAGAGGGATTAGACTTGGGTTTGGTTTCAGGTGGCAGAACTAGGAACAATTGTAGAAGTGCAAAGGAGCCAATTTAGCCTTCATGTGAGGGACAAAAATACACTCAGATATCCAAAAGTGAAAAGACTGCCTCAAGTAGTAATGGGTATCCCCTTATTGGGGTTCCCCATCAATGTCTGGATTACTAATCATACAATCGATTGTCAAGCTTTATTAAGCACCAAAGGGCTAGAAACTGTGTGTTAAGCCCTGGGGATACAAAGACAAAAAAAGAAAAAGAAAAGAAATAGTCACTGCCCTCAAAGAGATTATATTCTATCATTCTATACAAAATAGTTAATTGTGAATTGAAAGCACTAGTAATTGTAGGATGGAAAAGGCTTCATGTACAAAGTAAGAGAGAGCTGAGGAGGGTGTGCCTTCCAATGAAGGGGGACAATTTGTTGGGTTTTTGTAGACAGAACTCTTTTTCAGTTACAAATTGGAATAGGTGGCCACTAAAGTTTCTTCTACTTCTGAAATTCTGCGATTACTCTAAAAAGTGAGAGGTCAGATTTCTGACACTATGTGATTGATTTTGCCATGGTTAATGTATTCTATGAGAAGGAAGTGCTTCAGGTATTGCAAAGAAATGGGAATTAAAGCTAAGTTAAATTACTATAATCAAAAATCTTTGTGATTGAGGGTCAGTGTGGCATAATGGATAGAGGATTGGTGTTGGTGTCATGGAAACCTGGGTTCAAGTCCTGTCTCTGACACATTTTAACTGTGTGGACATTCTCAATTTGTACCTTGTCAGTGGCCCAGACAACTTTCTAAGACTTAAGTCTTGGGAGCAACATGTATTGAAAAGAGAAAAAAATTAGGCATGATATAATGAAAATATGGTACAATAGAAAGAATATCATTTGTACTTAACCTCCTTGGACTTTATTTCCTCACCTGTAAAATGAGACAGTTGGACCAAGATGGTCTCTTATGTCTGTTCCAGTTTTAAATATATAATTCTATGATCTTAAATTATAGAAGACTGACTAATCTGCATCAGTAAGTGGAGTTTTTGTACTATGACTCCCTAAACTGTTAAAATAATGAGTCTGGACTCTGTTCTCAATAAATAAAATTGTTTAGGATTTAGAGTTGAGAGAATTGCTAGGTTTGAGGAGATGCTTTTCCTGAACAAAGATGCAGTTGTTTATTATCACATCTAATAGATGCCTTACTAATCCTTAGCATGTTTTTACCAACCAACATTACTGAGATTTTCCTTCTCTGACCCTTCAATTCAATTCAACAGGTAATATGTTCCAGCTGTTATGGTACACGATGGTGATGCAGAAACAAAATGAAATTGTCTGTGCCCTCCAGAAGCTTACTTTATCCATTACAGATGATCTCTCACCTGGTAATGCTTATGCATCTATGTAATTTTTTCTTGGAGGACAAGCAGGTAGTCATGTTGGTCATAGAGTCAGGGAAACCTTGTGTTCAAATTCTACCTTTGATACTTACTATTTGTGTGACTATAGACATGTGAAGTCTATAGTATCTTGGTGTTCCTGGCGACTCTTTCTTCAAGGCTATAGTTTATTGAAAAGTTACTGATCTGCATGGATGGAGGTAGTTTTCACACCTGGAATACCCTGAACTGAATAAATTACAGATCAAGACCAAAAACCAAAACATGCTATATGAAAATTGGCAAGTAATTAAAGTATTTTGAGCTTCAGTTTCCTCATCTGTAAAATGAAGCTAATAATAGAGTATCTGTTTCATAGGATGATTATGAGGCTTATATGTAATAGGACAGGGAATGATAATTGCCTCAAGCATTGAGAGTTTAAATGGGTTGTTCAAAATCACATAGCCAATATTTTTCAGAACTCCAAATTGGATTCAGGTCTTCTTGGCTCCTGATCCTGCTCTCCATCATTAATGACTTCCAACTTGATATTGGGCTTCGTTAGAAGAACCATATCTTCTAGGAATTAGGAGAAGATAGTCCTGCTGTTCACTGCCCTTGTCAGATCACTTCTGAGAAATTGTGTTCATTTTGGGACACCACATTTTAGGAAGTCTATTGATAAGCTACAGTGTATGCAGAGAAGGCTAAGTTCAGGGCAGAATAAGTAGACCAGTTTGGTTGAGACCTTGAGTTTTTAAGCCTGGAAAAGTAGATCAAGGTCAGATTATGAAGGATGTTAAATGTAGAGTCTCAGAAAAATTTCTTGAGCAGGTTAGCAGCACGGTCAAATTTATGTTTTGGGAAGATTACTTTGGCAGTTGTGAAGGTTGCATTGGAGAGGAAAGAGACCAAAAGATTGGAATCCAATAAGGAGATTGTTGTAATAGTCTAAGACAAAGGTGATGAGGGTCTAAAATGAGGTGATGGCTATGTGAGTACAGAGAAGGATACTTGCTAGAGACGTTGTGGAAGAAGAGAGAAATTAATAAGACTTGGCAAATGATTGGATGTGGAGGTTGAGGGAAAGTGAGGATTCAAAGATGACTCCTGAGTTGCAAATGTGGGTGACCATAGGTTAGTGGACCTCTTGATAGAAATATAGACGTTTGGAGGAGATATGTGTTTAGAAGTAAAGATAATTTGTCCCATTTTGGATGTGTTGAGTTCCAAATGTCTATGGGACATCCAGGTGAAGATGTCAACTGAGGATGCAGGAGTGAGGTGAGGGCTTGCATATGTAAATTCTGAGTCAATTGCATAAAAATAATGGTTGAACTAGTGTGAGCTCAAGAGATCACTGAAAGAGAAAGCCTATAGAGAAAAAGAGAAGGGTGAGGGCAGAGCATTGAAATACACCCATAAGTATGGGTCAGAGCATGGATGATCATCCTGCAAAGGAAAATGAGGAAGGAAGGGAACCAGGAGAGAGCAATATCACAAAGATGGAAGGAACAAAGAATATTTAGGAGGAAAGGATAGTCAGTGGTGGCACACTGCAGAGGGGATAAGAAGTGAGTAGTTCAAAGTAATATAAGAAATTACGAGGGCAGGATAAGCACTTCTGCCTCCAAGTCCAAGGCTCTTTTCACTTTAGGGTTTGAGTAAAGAGTTGGTCAGACTGTTCTTAAATTCCTAAGGACTATCTGTGAGGGTAATTGTGCATAGGCTTCATGCGTTTGGGTGTCAGATGATGATCTCTGAGACTAAATACTCTGAGTCATAGGTTTAGAACTGAAAGGGACCTTAGAGGTCTTCTAGTCCAACTTCCTCATTTTATAGAAGAAGAAACAGGAGGAAAGGTTAAGTGACTTGCTGATAAATGCCTTAGTGTCAGTTGCCAATCCATCTGGGTAAGGTCCAGGGACCTTCAAAGGCTACAATTCAGGGATATATTCCTATTTAATCTTATGATGAATATAATTAACATTCATCATTGGAGATAGAGTCTTCTTATTTTTTAAACCAAACTTTAAGAGGTGTTGGCTTTTTTTTGTTGTTGTTTTGTTTTGTAGTTGTTAATTCCTTAGTGCTCCTCTCACTGACTTTGCTCAGCAGGGTTTAACATGATGCCAAAAGCATTTCCATTTGTAACTCTAATCATCTGTGACGAATCTGGCTCACTTCCTTTAACAAGGGAAGTCTCCGTTGAAGTTTTGTTTATGAATAATGAGTCTTACTAATCTCCGTTTGGCAATGTCTTGGCATTCAAATTAAATCTAGACTTTCAAGCCAGTGTTCAGGGAGAGCAGCAAGGACCAAGTGGGCTATTTCTGTCAGGGTAACAAAGCAAAAAGCTTACTTATGTTATCAGTATGAGTTAATTTTTTTTAGTAAGCGAGGTATGTAAGAGGCTAGGCATGATAAAAAAAGAGAACTCTCCCTGCTAGTGACCTTGGACAAGCAAAATGGCAGTTATTATTCTGCCATGCATCCATTCAGTAGGGGAAACATTGAGGAGTGCCTCTAGACAGTGCTTATATTAGAAATGAGGTGGAATGCTAACCAGCTGCCCCCACCCATCCCATTTTAGGGCTTACATCAGCCAATCAACAAATATTTTTCTTGTGCTAAATTCTGTCAGAGATCATAAATACAAGTGAGAGGTACTTGAAGGAGATACAAATAAGTGGCACCACTCTTATGCTTATTCCAAGTAAGAGACAGAATTAAGTACCAGACAACTGAAGCTCAGGGAGGTTAAGTGCTTGATAATCTAATTAGAGACATACAAATAAAGAGATGGAAAAGCAGCATGATATGGTAGAAAGGCTTTTTGGCTTAGAATCCAAAGAATGCTTTGAATATAGCCTGGACCGCTTACTCATCACGTGACTGTGGGCATGTAATTTAAATACTCTGAACTTCAATTTGTTGTTGTTGTTCAGTTGTTTCAGTTATGTCCTACTCTTCATGACCCCATTTGGGGTTTTCTTGGCAAAGGTACTGGAGTGGTTTGCCATTTCTTTCTCCAGCTCGTTTTATAGATGAGGAACTGAGACAAACAGGGTCAAGTGACTTGCCAATGTCACAGAGCTAGTAAGTATCTGAGGCCAGATTTAAACTCATCAGGAAGATGAGTCTTCCTAACTCTAGGCCTAGCACTCTATCCACTGTACCACCTCACTGCCTGAACCTCAATTTACTCGTCTGTAAAATGAATGTAGTAATGTTTCCATCACCTATTCCAGAGGATTGTTGTGAGGAAAATACTTTGTAAATTGAAAAGCACTCTATAAATGTGATTCATTACTAGCCTTATAGTATGGATGAATTGCTTAACATCTTAGTTAGAGCCCAGTTTCCCAATCTATAAAATGAGAATAATGTTGTCTGCATTAGTCAGCTATTTATTATTAGAATCTCATCCTCAGCTTTTTGATGGCATTCAAATAGAAACAGTCCTAGGATAAGTTAGTATCCTATTTTTTGTATTAAAGTTCTACGGACTATTGCATAAATGGATAAAATATTTTAGTAGATGAATACAAGTATTAGAAGGTAAACTCATCTTCATGTAGGCTCACTATATTCTCAGTATAACTTGAGTAGCAGACAACATGATAGAAGTGATGTATAGATTCATTCTAAGTGATTTTGATTTCTTGCTAGGTTTCCTATTGCAAGGACTTTTCTTTTAGAACAGTTTAGCATGGAGATTATAAGTCCATATTGTGACAAAATCAATTAAAAAGTTCTTGAGTTTTATGGATCAGTGTTTGGGTGATTATTGGCAACCGTTTGATCTTTGATAATGGTACAGTTCTAGTACGCTTTGCTAGTAAAATTTTCAAGAATATTTTGAGTACTGCATTTGTTTCATGGGGAATTTTCATCTGTCTACGGAAGGCAGTCAGCTTCTGATGTGTAATTCTAGTTACCAAGTTTTATAGCTTTCTAGGTATTTAATAGTGTTACTTTTTTGCAGCCTTCAGTGAAGTGTTATACTGTTTCTACCTTTTCCTTGAAAAATTTTCATTGATCAGTAAGTCTGGGCTCCTTCTGGATAAACTTTTTGTAAATTGTTGTGTATTACCTTGTCCTGTATCATCATCGTAAACCCTTTTGATTCCATAAAGAAATCTGCATGACCCTATCACTTCTTCAGTACTTGTTTTGTTGATTGAGTTTATTGAGGGCGTTTTGATTTCACTCTTGGACCTTTCTAAAATTTTGTTGCTGTTATAATTATTATTATCATAACTATTATTGTCAACATCATATATCTGTTAGTATAGCACATGTCAAGAGGTCACAGAGGATGTAATGATTTAATTGGGCTTTCACATATATACATTGAGAAAGATGGCTAGGAGGAGAGTGTTTCAGATGAGAGGAATGGTGTGTACAAAGGCATCAAAGTAGAAATGTCAAAGATGTGTTTTCAGGGATAATAAAATCTGGTTCATTTAGGAAGTTCATATAAGGAAACAGTAGTAAACGATTGGATATGTAGGTTGGGCCCTTTGTAGCTAAACTGCTTGAAAAGGCCATCTACAGTGGGTGCTTCCATTTTCTCTCCTTTCACTCTCTTCTTAACCCCTTATAATCTGGCTTCTGACCTTATTGTTACATTCAACTGCTTTCTCCAAAGTTACTAATCATCTCTTAGTTGCCAAATCCAATGACCTTTTCTCAATTCTCATTCACCTTGACCTCTCTGTAGCCTTTGACACTGGCAATCACTCTCTCCTTCATATTCTTTTCTTTCTAGGTTTTCAGGTCACCTCTCTCTCCTGGTTTTCTTCCTACTTATTGGACGATGCCTTCTCTGTTTCTTCTGGATCCTCCTCTAGAACTATAGGTGTCCCTCAGCAGTTTGTCCTGTTCTCCTCTCTCTCTATACTACATCTACTGACGATCTCAGATCTCATAGATTTAATTCCTATATCCATGCCGATGATTCTCGGGTCTACCTATGCTTCTTCAATCTCTCTGCTGACCTTCAATCTCACATCTCCAATTGCCTTTCAGACATCTCAAACTGGATGTCCAGTAGACACCTTAAACTCAAAAACTGTTCTGTCCAAAACAGAAATGATTATCTTTCCCCCTAAATGCTCCCCTTCCTGCTACCTTTTCTGTTAGTACTATAGGGGTGACACCATCCTCCTATGACCTCAAGGAGTCATCTTAGATTTCTCACTTTCTCTCATCCCCCCATATCTAATCTGTTGCCAAAGGCTGTCAATTTCATCTTTGAGACGTCTCTCAAATACTTCCCCTTATTTTATTTGACACCGCCATCACTATGGTGCAGGCTTTCATATGCCTGGATGATTGCACTAGCTTGCTGGTGTGAGTCCGCTTGCCTCAAGTCTCTCCCTACTCCAATCCATTCTCCATTCATCCACTAAAATGATTTTCCTATGGTGCTGGCCTGATCACACCACCTCCCTACCCAATAAAGTCCGGTAGCTTCCTATTCCTAAATACAAAATGCTCTGTTTGACATTCTAAGCCCTTCATAACCTAAGCCCTTCTGATGTTTCCAGTCTTCTTACACCTCATTCCCTTTGATTCAGATACACTGGCCTCCTGCCTGTTCCATGAACAAGACACCCTTTTTCTCTTGCCTTTGGGAATTCATCCAACCTGTCCCCTATCATGTATCCCCAGTGTTTAACATAGTGCTTTGGGCATAGTAAGTGCTTAATAAATGCTTATTGATTATCCATCGATTATCAACTATCTATTATCAAGAGATCAATCTGTTGCACTGTGCTATGCCCATGTTTTATTTTTGAAGACTTTCCTGGATTAATCCAAGTTGGAGGATTGAGCCAAAAGAGAAAGAAAATAACTCCTTTGGGGGTTAGCTCCAGGAGATGATCTGTTACATGTAAGCAAAGTATCTTTGGAGGGCCCTAGCTTATGTTTTAAGTGAGGAAACAGAAGGCATAAAAGGTGAAATGACTTACCTATGGCTATCTACCTGATTAAAAGGATTTGAACCCAGGTCTTTGGGTCTGAGAGACCTTTCCATTGCACCAATCAGTGTCTCATAGTAAAAATCTAAATAATCCTTTCTTTCTATTTTCTTTACACTCTTCTCAAAACAAAATATAGGAGGTATAGGACAAAGCCCAGATAATTCACCTTGGCTTCCTAATGGTCTCTAAACAAGGAGTTAAAAAATATTTAGAAAGCCTTACTTTGCCTCCCTGTAAGACATCTAGTCAACTTTACCAATATGTTAAAAAACAGGACATATAATGCTCACACAATGTAGATCTTTAATAAGTGTTATTTTCCCCCTAAATTAACATTGGCCTCATCCGTATGTGTATCATCTTTTGTCCACCACTTCTCTTAATCTTTTTCTATTTCTCAGTAAATCATACTACTCTGCTCTTGGTGAATCTGCCCCTAGTAAGCATGCTCAGACTTCCTCCTTTTCTTACTTCTTCTGCCTACCCTCTCCCATATTTCAGGGGAACCCAAACAAAAATTAAGTACAAAAGAGAATCAAAGTACCATATGTTGAATTTATTTTAGGCTATACATAATCCAAAATAAATATAAAGTATTCCTAGATACTGAGTCTGTGCTTCTGAGTGTGCATCTCTAATTTTCTCTTTGTGTGCAAAAGAACAGGAGCAGAAACCTGATTGTACCATGGTTTCATAGCTCAATAAATTACACTTAGTGTGTAGGAGATTTACAGTGCCTTAATCAATGAATAATTATTCCTTTCTGATCTCAGTAGGATCCTATAAAAAGGGGTTACACATGCTTCCTTGTTCCTCTTGAGGATGCAAACAAAACTAAAATTATTAGTCACAATTTAATTGCCTTTTGTAACTACACTGAAGGAGTATATAGAGTATATTTCTGCCTCTCTTGTAATATGGAAAAGAACAGAACATGCCTCCTGCTTTAACATTACCAGATTATAAAATAAAGGGAAGAGGTAGAGGGAATAAGCATTTATATAGTTCCTACTATGTGCCAAGCACTGTGATAAATGCTCTTTACAAATATTATCTGGTGGAACCTAGGAACCTATGTTTTGAAATAATTTTATTATCTATTTTCCCCCATTGACATGGAAGGGAGTGTAATCAGAAAGGGTAGGTATGGCTTATTTTGTGTGTGTATATGCTTATCTTTGGCATTAATTTTCTCCTTATTTTTGTTTGTTGTGGAATTCAAATTGATAAACTGAAAATTAAAAAACTGCCCTTACATTTAAAAATGCCCACTTCTCTAACATAACCCATCTTGGTAAAGGGAGCACTGGTAGTATCAATCCTATGTGGGAGCAGAGGATGGGCATAAATAGGTTTCCCCTTTGTAGCAAGTAGATATAATTTGCTGGACTGGTTAAGTGGAGTGGAATGAAGAGTTTGAGAGAGCATAGTTCCCTCTAGATTCTTTGCAGTATGGTTTTCTGAATAAAGTGAGAGGCAGTACTGTGGAAAGAGCATTGTGTTTCCCAAGCATTGGGGCTCATATTTGTCTGCTACTGGTAGGTGGATATTGAAGCTAGTAGATTGCTTGGATTCAGGAGTTCTGGGTGGATGTAGGATTAAAGCCAATTGGGTACCCGCACTGTCTGGCAATAATATGGTGAGCCCCCAAGGGTGGAAGGCCAATAGGCCACCTAAGAGGGGTTGATACAGGCTAGGTGAGAAAAATGGAGCAGGTTAAAGTTTCCTTACCAGTCAGGTGTGGGTATTAGGCAAGTGAGTGAGTGCTACATCTCCAGCCTGGGTGAGATAGGGAAACCTAGTTTTAAAAAAAAACACAACCAAACAATCAAACCAAGAAACCACTATGTTTATTGACCAGTGACCAGCTACTGGAAAAATTCTGGGGCTGATCCTTGCCTTTTTATCTCTTTCTTTTCTTTCCTCCCTTAGTCCATCAGTCAACCCTCAGCCATTTATTAAGTCTGTACTCTGGAAATGCCAACATAAAAATGAAACAGTTCATGCTCTCAAAGAGCTTACATTCTATCATGGGAGACAAAATACATACATACAAGTAAATTGCATCATAGTTACGATGTAAATTTGTTTTGATTGGGGTAGCTAGGTGGCACAGTGGATAGAATGCTGAGCCCGGAGTCAAGAAGACTGATCTTCTGCATTCAATCTGGCCTCACTTACTAGTTTTGTGACCCTGGGCAAGTCACTTAACCCTATTTGCCTTAGTTTCCTCATCTATAAAATGAGTTGGAGGAGGAAATGGTGAGCCATTCCAGTATCTCTGCCAAGAAAACCCCAAATGGGGTCATGAAAAGTCAGATGTGACTGAAAAAACGACTGAACAGCAATTTTTTGGGTAGGGGGCAAGTGGAAAAGGCACCAGTAATTTTTGAGAATTGGGGAAGGTTTCATGTTAAAGGTAATTTTTGAACTGAGCTTTGATGGAAACCAGGGATTCCATGAAGCAAAAGCATGAAGGAGTTCATGCCATGCATGAGGGTGCTTCAACAATCTGGCTAGCAGCTGTTGTGGGGTTGAAAGACCAACACGAGCCCAACAACAAGCATGCTACCAGCATGCTGCAAAAGCCCAGGTTCTTTCGATCTGCTTTACTAAGGAAAGCCACGTTAAGGGGTTAACAATCTTATTTCAATCCAAAATACAGACATCAGTCACTCAGTTCAGGGGGAAAAGTCAGCACCCTGAACTTCAGAGCAAATACAAATACTAAGATACATTAGAAACAGACCAAATCACAATTCATAGTTACCAAGAAAACTAAGTCTGGACATCCAGGCAAGCTGGAGGGCTCTTAACTACAGCTGCCCGGAGTCTTCGCATCAGCACGCCACCAAGAGTGAGAGCCCTGAGCAAATAGCTCTGTCTTCTCTTCTTATACCGTTTCAGACATCATCATCAAACGTCATCTGAATGACCAGAACTTAGGCTGCTATGATTGGCTCTGGAGTTAGCACCTCCCCTTAGGACCCTGGAAGCTTCACACCCACATAGGTTTAGCACCTAACAGGGGTTTGGGCCTGGGGCTTAGCACCTAGTAAGACTCAATGAAATACACTGAATTAACCAAAGGAAACAAAAGCCAAACTCTTCAAGGATCCCCAATACAGAGGGTCAGCCTATAGAAGCCAGGTTTAAGGATATTATTAGCATAATATATAGTATTAATATGAGTGTGTATCCATATTGACTGATGTTGTGACCTAAAATCACTACCTTTATGATGTCCTCTGACTTCCAGGGACCTAGGGAACCTGACTGTCCAAAGCTGAGATAGCCATGAACACAACATGATAGAAGGAGAATTGCAGCTAGATGGCTCAGTAGACAGAGTGTTGGGCCTTGAGTCAGGATGACCTGAGTTTAAATCTGGCCTCAGACACTTACTAGCTGTGTGACCCTGGGCATTTAACTTCTGCTGGCCATAAGCCACTAGAAAAGAAATGGCAATCCACTCCAGTATCTTTGCCAAGAAACTCCCATGGACAATATGGTCCATGGGGTTACAAAGAGTAGGACACAATTGAATGACTGAACAAGCTCAGAAGCAGTGCTGTCATACGGTGGATGCTCAATACAGATAGAATCATTGATTTTATTTTCCCTATTCCTGGAAACAAACACAAAAATGGAAAAAATCTTTAAGTCACAGTATCAAAGATCTAGATGCACAAGGAATATCAGAAGCCATTAAGTCTGATGACCCATTTTACAGATGAGAACCCTGAAACTCAGGGAGGTTATTTTTCCAAAGTCCCATCAGTAATAAATAGGAGAGGCAGAAATTGAACTCAGGTCCTCTGACTCCAGAGACACTACTATTCTTTCCACTATACCATGCTGCCTCTTATATTCTATATAGTTTCTGCACACTCTATCTTGACCACATTGGAAACTCTCCTTGTGTTACCATTGAAATTTCCTTTCCATCCCTTTCTTTCTAGCTATGGGGGTTGGTCAGTGACCACTTCTGTCACATTAAGCAGGGATCACTACCTCAGGAAAAGACAGAGAAGGGGCCACTTGCAATAGGGTAGTATATTTGGGGGAGTGGGATTTAAAATGGTATTTTTTTTATTTGGCTGATTTAAAGCACTCGTTTTGAACTTGGCAATTATACGAGGTTTGAATAAAAGCTTCATAAAAAGTCAACACCTTGTCAGAATCGTTTGTCCCACTTGAAATGAAAACTGAGGCTAACACAAACAAATTACAGAAGAGTTAGAGTTTCTGATATAGAAAACCCAGTTTCAGGGTATGATGCTATCTTTGATGAAATCTTGAAACAGAACAAAGCTGTACTTAATAGACTTGATTCTCTTGACAATAGAGTCAGAGGTTTAAAAAAAATCTCAGTATTGCTCGTGTGCCTGAATAGACAGAGGCTGGAGATGGTAATTTTTTGTCAAATGGCTTCTAGATATCCTTGGAGTGTACACCCCTGTGGAATCTGGCTCATCTCAATTCTGCCAGGAGGCTATCAGAAATGATTTTAACTCCTTAAATTCCTGGGTCTATATACTTAATATGTGAGTATACAAAGCTAATGAAGAAAATTCTTCTGTTGGCAAGGGTCTTCTGAAAACTGCTTTATAATGGCTTTTGTGTTGGAATGAGCCCAGACTATAGCTCCAGGCTAATGAAGAGAAGGGAATGCTTTGTTATGATTATAAAACAACTCTATCATATCTGTCTCCCTTCTGTAGCCCTATTTGCTGTCACAAAGAAGGCATAGGCTTCAGATGAACATGATTCTGTGTAAGATCCAGGGAGGTTTTTTTTTTCAAATGGAAAAGTACAGATTATTTTCTGGAAGAATGATCTAGTAACATAAATAACATTATATTCATTCACATATTTAACAACTAGATTTCAGTGTTTCAGTATTTTCTGCCATATAGCATCTCACGTAATTTCATCGATCTGTGATATTAGAGATGTGGATATTTCAGTCAATGGTGAAGGTCACAATCTATCTATGCCTGCATCTTCTATGTGAATCTTGACCATGTTGTCCCATAGATTCATGATAGGGGATGCACTGAATGTGCTAGCAGCCTTCCATAATATCTTTTGACATTGTAAAGACAATAACACAACACATGGGTTCTCCAATAATGTTATGTCATTTACATGATGTGACTATCTCATCTTTTTTGCTCGTTTCTTTGATGTCATTTTTCCCCTACTTCAACTTTTTAATTCCTGGTTTATAATATTTTGGGACCTGCAAATGTCTAATATCTGTATCATCACCTGGAGAATAATTGTGTTTAAAAAACAAAAGGTTGGGTTTTTTGTTTGTTTGTTTTTGACAGGGAGTGGCTTAGGATTGCTGAAAGAGCATCAAGTTTTCCATATTTAGGTCATCCTGTTATCCTCCATTTTTTTCCCATTGAATTCTGGAACTAGCTAATTGTCCAGCTATGGATATGTGTGTAATATAGACATATACACACATATATATACACACATATTTGCATATGTGTGTATTGATAGACAAAATCAATTGACTCATAAGGTGAATGGGGGCTCTTTCATCCACTTTGTTTTCCTTATGAATGTCTAGGCCAATCTCTTTTAGATCCCTCTGAGAAGTTCCTAAATTAACTTAGGATTTAATACGATCAGTAAAATCTTATCTTTCAACAGAAGCATCTAGGATACTATGTCACCGATAGGGAATCACTCTTCCATTTAGACACAGAAATAGCTCAAATGACAAGTTAATGGAAAAATTCAGTTGGTACAAGTAGACCTCAGCTTATTATTGACTGTTACTTAATTGCAAGAAATGTCAGAAAAATCATCAAAAAAGAAATATGTGATCAGATAAGCAGAAAACTCCAGTGGTTGCCTGTGACAAGAAAAGAAGATGGGCCAGTTATAGCATGATTGAGGGATAACAGGAGAGACCAAAGGCTGCATTTGTATCTAGAAAGTATTGAAAAAAATCATAGGAAAGGCTATATGGGCATACCTCAGAGATATTGCTAGTTCAGTTCTAGATGACGACAATGAAGCAATCCATGTGACTTTTCTGGTTTCCCAGTGCATATAAAAGTTATGTTTATACTATATTATACTCTTTTAAGTGTGTGATAGTATTATGTCTAAAAAAATGTGCATTCCTTAATTAAAAAATACTTTATTGCTAAGAAGTTCTACCCATCACCTGAGCTTTCAGTGAGTTGTAATCTTTTTGCTGGTGGAGAATCCTGCCTTGATGTTGATGGCAGCTGACTGATCAGGGAGGAGGTTGCTGAAGGTTGGGGTGGCTGTGGCAATTTCTTAAAATAAGGCAACAATGAAATTTGCCATATTGATGGACTGTTCCTTTCACAAAAGATTTCTCTATGGCATATAGTGTTCTTTTTTTATAGCATTTTACCCACTATAGAACTTCTTTCAAAATTGAAGCCAATCCTCTGTTGCTATTTTGTCAACCAACTTTATGTAATAATCTTCAATATTGTTGTATCTCAGGGTATAGGGAGTCCAGAATAGAGGGAGAGAGATGGGAATGGTCAGCTGGTAGAGCAGTCAGAACACATATTTACTGATTAAGTTTGTAGTCTTTTTGTAGGCATGATTCATCGTGCCCCAAATCCATTACAATGGTAACATCAAAGATCACTGATCACAGATCAACATAACATATAAGATAATATAATAATGAAAAAGTTTGAAATGTTGTGAGAAATGCCAAAATATGATACATGATACATGAAGAGACATGTAAGAAATGCCAAAATACATGATACATGATACATGAAGAGACATGATGTGAGCACATGCTCTTTGAAAAATGGCACCAACAGACTTGCTCGAGGCAGGGTTACCACAAACCTTCAATGTGAAAAAAATAGTAATATCTGCAATGTAATACAATAATATATGCCTGTAATGTATCACAGTTCATATTCTTTAAGAAATACTAACATAAGAAAATGAATAAAATCAGATATCATGGGAGGGTTGTGATTTGCACTGGTTGTTGGAGAGATTAATCATGTTCATAAGATCTCTAATACGTCAGTATACATATATTCTACCCCTTGTCCCTGACTTTGAGAAGGAACTACACATTTCCCAAGGACAGATTGCTTTTGTCAACAAACCCTCAAGTAAGTCATACTACTGGCTACATGTTCATTGTGGGACTTTTGATATTGTATGTTGAATTCTGGAAATGTTTATTCATTTATGTTATCTAGAGAGTTGTTATTTCTAGGAGTGAGAGATGAGAAGGGAGTAAGTAAAATTTCTGCGTGACAGGGAACTTGCAATAATGAGAAATAATTTTCAAAGTAGTTAGTAGTCAGAGACACTATTTTGTCAATTCTCTCCTGAGCTCCATCTCTATATTGCCAATTGCTTGTCTTCTGATAGCACCAATGGTTCCATTTTTGTCACTGTAGCACCATTGTACCTTTCACACAGTGGGTGCTTAATAAATGATTTAAAATTTAAAATTTAAATTTTAAATTTCAAGCACCAAATTATATAGAAGCTAAGTGATGACAGAATATCAAGAAAAAAGAAGGAAGTTGAGGACTAAAAATAGACCCCTGAGTCTGGCAATTAGGAGCTCACCAATGACTTCTGACAGTATTTTCAGCAGAAACCAGCTTGTGTTGAGAAATGCAGAGGTGGTATTACAACATAGCAAGTGAGCATAGAAAGACTATTCTTTCATTAAGCATGTCATTGGAGCTGGGCCTAGTGGTGCACACCTGTAGATCCTCATGTTGGGGAGACTGAGGCTAGCAGGTTGCTTGAGTTTGGGGAGTTCTGAAGGGTACAGCTGATTGGGTGTCCATACTAAATTTACAGCACCAAGTTGATCGGTTCCATTAGCAGAGGGCCACCATTCTGCTTAAAAAGAGAGTAAACTGTCTCAGGTTGGAAAAATCAGTATTGGTATCAAGTTCATGAGTAGCTGATGTACTTTCAGTGGAGTTGAGAGATCTCATCCTCAAAATTAAAAAAAAATATGACTCTAGGGAAAAGGGAAGGAATCAGAAATTTTCATATTCTGCTAGTAAGAAAGACAACTGAGCATAGTGGATAGAATGTTAATCTTAGAATCAAGAAGAATTAAGTTAAAATCTCTCCTCAGATATGCACTAGTTGTGTGACCATTGGTGAGTCAGTTAACCTCTCTATCTGTTTCCTCAGCTATAAAATAGGTATAATAATGGCACCTACCTCCAAGGAGATAACATAAGTAGGGACTTCCAGCAAAGATGATTCCCTAAATGGATATAGGCAACCAAGTCCTCATATACCTACCATATCAAAGTCCTAAAAACTGCACCCAGTCAAATAATGATCAAGAAACCCGATGGGAAACTAGAGTAAGTGACTTTTTCTGTCCTGGAACTTAATTTTAAAATTCAGAAGCTCAGAAGCCCATAAGCATTGGCAAAGGAAAAATGCATTGGCAAAGGCAAAATATACCAGCAAAGCTAGTGTAGACAAATAAATCAGAAGCTTCTCATTGTGACCAAAGACACGTGTAACCTACCAGACTGTGTTCCTGCTTCCACAAATATGGAAAGCTCTTATGAGAAAGCCTCAAGGTGATTAGAAACCTAGTTTGGACTCAGGAAGTGACAGGAAGTAGCAGTGTCCGATCTAGGAATGGCAGCACTCAGACCTAGGCCCAGGGCCCTAACATCCCCATCAGAAAGGGGACGTTAACCAATTGCTTGTTACATATCTTCACCTGGATTTGCTGACTCTATCAAGCTGATGGCCACTAATTGCAGGTCATCCCCCAAGGATCTGTCATGGGCCATCTTTTCTTCACCCTCTATGCTTTTTGCTTGGCGATCTCATCAGCTCCCACTGATTGAATTGTCATTTCTCTGAAAATGATTCTCAGATCTATTTATCCAGCTTTAACTACTCTACTGTCCTTCAGCCTCATAGCACCAATTGCCATTTGAATAGCTCGAAATGCATATTCCATAGACATCTTAAATTCAACATGTCTAAAAGTTATTGTGTTTCCCCCCAAACTCTTCCCTCTTTCAAACTTCCCTATTACTGTTACTGTTCCACCATCCTCACAGTTGCCCATGAACACAACCTAGATGCAACCCTAAGCTCTTTATTTTTTCTCTTTCCCCTCCACCAACTATTCTATTTGTTGCCAAGTCCTGTCAATTCTACCATTGCAACATTTCTCCTATCTGCCCCCTTCTCTACTCTGATACTGCTACTACCCTAGTGTAAGCCTTCATCCCTTCATGCCTGGACAATTACAATAGCCTGCTTTCTGATCTCTTTGTCTCATCTCTCCCTACTACAATCCATCTTCTACTCAGTTGCCAAGTTGTCTTCCTAAGCACAGATCTGACCATGTCACCTCCATGACCATTTAGGCAGCCATCTTTGCTGGATATCCCTACTTATGTTATCTTACAACACTCCTTAGAGGTAGGTTCCGTTATTACCTGGTGGCTCTCTATTCCCTCCAGGGTTAAATATAAAGTTCTTTGGATTTGAAAGCCCTTTATAGCTTTGTCTCTTCCTAAACCCCACCTCCAGTATTCTAACAATACATTTTCTTTTATATCCTCTACATTTTAGTGACATGGGTCTTCTTATATTCCTCACACAAGACACTATATTCTGACTCCATGTTTTAACTAGTAGTCCTCTGTGCCTGAAATTCTCCCCCTCTTTACCTTCACCTCCCATATTCCTTGGCTTCCTTCAAGACATAACTCAAATTTCACCTTGTGAAAGAAGCCTTCCGCTGTCCCCACTGTTAGTGCCTTCCCTCTGAGATTACCTCCATTTCATGTATTATATGCATCCTATAAATATATAAGTGTTTGCATATTTCCTCCTCCCTTAAAATGTGAGCTCTTTGAGGGCAGGGACTATGTTTTTTGCCTTTCTTTGAATCCTTGATGCTTAGCACTGTGCCTGAAATATGTTAACTATTTAACAAATGCTTATTGATGATGGTGATGATGATGATGATGATGATGATGATGATGATGATGATGATGACGACAATGATGATGATAGATGAACCATGGAAATCACTAAACCAATATTTCCAAAAAGAAATTTCTCTTCTCCCTTAAACCTACCCATATCTCAGACTTCCCTACTTCACCATCATCTTTCTGATCTCTCATGTTCTTAACCTTAGAATCATTCTTGATGCTTCCTTTCCTCCATTTCTAATCAGTTGATAAGTCTTATTGGTTCTATCTCTATCATATTTGGCCGGTCTTTTCCCTTTTTCCTCCCCGTACACAACCACAACCTTGTCACCACTTACCTGAATTATTGTAACAATCTTCTTATTGGTACACTTTATAATCTCCTTCTCTAATCCATCCTTTATACACATATGCCAAATTAATATTCTTAAAATTCAGGTGAAACCATGTAACTTCTTTGCCATATTGCCTCTAGGATAAAATCAAACAAACATCTCAACTTTGTGGTTAAATTCTTTTACCATTTGCCTTCCACCTACCTTTACAGACTTATTTAATATTAATCCTCTTCACAAACTATGAGTCAGCCAGTACTAGCCTCCTAACTCTTTTCCAAAGTCAACATTTATTTCCTGGCTCCTTACCTTTTTACAGGCTCTTTACCATCTCTGTAATATGCTCTTTCCTCATCTCTACCTCATAGAATTCCTGGATTCTTTCAGTATTCATGTTAGGGACCACCTCCTGTGTGAAGCCTTTCTTGATTTTTTCAGTTGTTAATATTCTTTACCTATTCAAATGACATTCGATTTACTTCTCTCTCTACTTGTTGTATCCCCCAATAGGAGAACATAAGCTCCTTGTGGGTAGGGGCTGTCTGGTTTTATCTTTATATCCCCAATACATATCATAGTGCCTTGCACATAGTAAGCATTTAATAAATATTTTGTGAGATTGAAACTTGAAATCATAGCAATGGATCTTAGTTATTTCTGATAAAAGTGCAAATGAATTTATTGAGAGGGCACAATAATTAAAACATTAATAAGAATCAGCTAAGTGGTACAGTAGATAGAACTCTAGGCCAGTGGATAGAACTCAGGAAGATCTGAGTTCGAACAGGGCCACAGACATTCAAGACACTTAACCTTTCCTATTTTTACAGTTTTATGAATTGTAAGATATGGATAATAACAGCACCTAGCTCCTGTAAAGATCAAATGACATAATAATTGTAAGCTGCTTAGCACAGTACCTCACACATAGAAAGAAATTAATAAATGTGTTTCCTTCCTTAATGACAACATTTTCTATTATAATCCTAGTATCTTAACACACATTTGAAAACCTTAATGGTTGGGGGACTGCTAGGTCTGTGAGCCACACAGTGAGCCAGGTGCCAAGTTGGAAATGTTCTTGGTTATGTTATCTCATAATTTTATCCCTTGTTCTTTCCCATTTACTCTGGATGATATAGGTACGTATACAAACTTACCACATCTTATTTTGGATGTGAAATATCTCTTACAAATCTGATGGAACATGATGCAGAAGAAAGATAGTTGGATTTGGAGTCAGAGAATCCTGGGGTTGAATCCTGGCTGTGTGACTTAGCACCAGTGAAACCTTTGCAAAGTTCCTTTCTCTATTTGAACCTTGTTTCCTTATCTGGAAAATGAAGGAATTGGATTAAAATCAGAGGCCCGGGAATAGAGATCAGGAACTCTGTGAGCTTATATTTTCACTAACTTCTAAAATGATATTTAGCACTTCTTTAGGTTTGAAAGTAGACAAAAACATCAGCCTGAGAAGGGGTCCATAGGTTAAGTAAATTTTGCTTGTGCTCATCAAAAAAGCATGAATTTTTGACGTCCAGAAATCTTACCTTCTAAGTTTGAGGTTCCTTCTATTCTTTGTATAGACTTTGCTGAATGAGTTGAGGTTGGTGGTGAGAGGTAAAGACAATAAACAACTTGGGCTTGTGTGTTGGTATTTTTTAACCTATATTAGGGAAAAGAAGGGAACCAAAGAAGGGATAGGACTGTTTACTATGGAAAGAACAATGATAAAAGATGACAGAATGCAGAACTGTCTGACTCTTGTTTTGCTTCTGTTTTCTGTGCTAAGTGAATTAATATTTGGCTAGAAAGTGCTGAATAAAATGGTTTAGAGGGAGTTAAAACCCTATATAATGGAGCAAATAAGATCTTACCTAGTTATCCTTGACCAATTAAGTCATCAGTACCAGAAGAACTACATCCCTGGGTACTGAAAAAACTGGTGGATTTTATTGATGAGTCACATGAATCATTGAAAGACCAATATTCCAGTTTTCTAAAAGAGGTAACAGAGTGGAGTTCACAAACTATGGGGCAATGAGTTTGACTTTCTTTTCTAGCCAATGTCTAGGATATATTATTAAATGGGTGGTTAGAGAACTTCCAAAAAGGAAGTGGTGATCAAGAATAGATCATGATAAAAAATTAATAATAATAACGATATAGCATTTATATAATACTCTCAGATTTGAAAGGTGCTTCTTACTCAATTTGATCTTCAAAGCAACCTTGGGAAGGAGGTGCTTATTGTTATTATTAATGTTACTATTATATATAGCGTTATTATTCCCATTTTATATATGAGGGAACTAAGGCAAACAGTTTAAGTGACCTAGGTCATCCGATTGTGAAATCAGATTGGAACTCAGGTCTTCATGACTCCAGGTCCAGCACTCTATTTGGTACCTGGTTAGTAGTAAGACTGAGAGAAAGTAGAGATAGAAGATAAGTAGGGTTGATGGGAGAAGAGTTCATATAAGGCCATGAGATCTGCAACAAAGAGAAACCCATGATACTGAGCATTTATTTTGGGTATAATTAGAGTAATTGCAGGAATAGAGCTTGAAAAATCTAATTAGCATTTTATCATAGACAAATGTGAAAGAGACTTTTACTCCAAGTCAGTATGCCCAGAGGTAAGCCTGCCGAATAGAACCCAACTCAAATATTAAAATATTCCTGTGTATCTGAAGTCTCCCTGATAAGGTTGATCTCCTCATTGATGCAGATTGCAGCTCACTTATGTTTATCCAAATAATCTATTGGACATCTCGAAGTGGATGTCCTGAAGACATTTTAATCTCGATGTGCCCGAAATAGAAATCCTCCTCTTTTTCTCTAAACCCTAGCTGCTTCCTAAGTTCCCTTCAAAAAAAGTAAAGCACTAAGATTAAAGACAACTGGGAGAAGATTCTTGCATAAGGTAGAAGTATAGTTGAGGCATTAAAGAAGCCAGCACAGCTAGGAGGGAGGGAGGGAAAGGGGAAGGGAATCAGTATATTTATAGCACTATGATAAGTGCTTTACAAATATTATCTCATTTGATGAACCTAACAACCTTTCAAAGTAGGGGCGATTATAAGCCCCATTTTACAGTTGAGGAAACTGAAGCAAACTGGTTAGGTGACTTACCCAGGGTCACACAGCCAGTAAGTGTGTAAGGTCTGACTTGAACTCAGGTCTTTCTGACTCCAGGCCCAGTACTCTATCCACTCTACCACCTAGCTAGCCAAGTGGAAATGAAGACGGAGAGTGTTCTGGGAATTTGGGGTAGCTAGTCAAAATGACCAGTCAGGAGGTAGAGTATCATGTTTGAGGAACACCAAGATTTCCAGTGATCACAGAGTACATGGAGAAGAATGAGGTACAAGCAGACTGGAAAGGTAGGAAGGGAGCAGATTATAAAGGGTTTTGAAAGCCAAACAGGGGATTTTATATTGGATCCTGGAGATAATAGGGAGTCCCTGGAGTTTAATGAATATTGGAGTGATATGATCAGACCTGCATTTTAGGAAGATCTGTTTGAAAGTGGAATAGAGAATTTGATCGAAGTGGGAAGAGACTTAAGGCAGGGAAACCAAAGAGCAGGATGTTGAAATAGTCTAGGTGTGAGGTGATGAGTGCCTATGCCAGGGTGGTATCAGTTTCAGAAGAGAGAAATGAGCATATACAAGACATGTTATGCAGGTAGAAACAAGAAGAATTGACCATTAGTTGTATATGAGGAGTGAAAGTGAATTGTGAGCCTGGGTAACTGGAAAGATTACCTTCAACAATAATAAGATACCATATTTGATGCTTGCATTATCCATGGTCAGAATCCAATATCTGGAGGCTAATACTTTCCCTCAGAAGTCATTATTATTCTCAGCATCCATAACACTAGCAAACTTCAAGCAAATATTGGACAACCATGTGTAGGAGATAGTGAAGGAGCTATTTTGATCCATGTGTAGATTGAACAAATGACCTCTGAAGTCCTTTCTAATCCTGCCAAGTCTATAAATTTGTAGAAAGATCTAGATGTATGGATTTACTATACCGTTTTATCTTTCTCTTTTTAAATGAGTCTTAAAAAATAAAGCAAAACTTTAAAAACTAAACCTAAAATAAGCCAATAAAAGGTCTCCAGACCAGAGGTTCCCAAACTTATTTGCCCTACTGCTCCCTTTAAAAAATTACTCAGCTCCCCCCCCACCCTGGAAATCTACTTTTTTCAACACTTTAACAGTTTTTTTAAAAAAAATTATGTCATTTTAAAAAATATAGAAAATATATTTTTAAAAGGTGATGCATCTTAAATTTAATGATTTATTGTAAATTTGTGTGGTTTTTCCTGCATTGAAATTTTAATGGTGCAATATTGCATCACATAATGGTATAATTTCCTATTATAAACAAGTCATTATATACACATATTCCTGCTGATGCGTGTTGGACTTCCTGACAATGGGTAACACTCTTGTTGGCCAACACTTGCTTGTTAAGCCCTGTTGGTAGACTTGACCACTGATTGGTTATAACTTGCATTTTGTGTGTTTATTTGGAAAATGATATAATCACTACGACTTCAATTCTGTAACATAACAGATGAAATGTATCAATGGTTTTTCAATATTTTATTTTCTTCTTTCCTTATGGTTGCACTTCCCCCTTATTTTTATTCAACACCTCCCAATTGCGCCCAAGGCTACTACTGCCCACTCTGGATCATTTCAGCACCCCTCAGGGGGTGATATTTCCCACTTTGGCAATCTCTGCCTAGACTCTTTTGCCATTAGAAAAAAGCAATCAATCAATTTTAAAGACCCTTTCTGTTATTTAAAATAGAAGAACCTGATTCCACAGAGGTATACACTCCAGCTGATGAAGAGAGGATGCTTCGGTGTAGTTATTAAAAAGCTCACCCATTGCTACTTCTCTTGTACAGTCCTATGTCCTGCCATTGTGGAGATTTGAGTATCTGTGACTCTGAATTATATGCAAAGGGCTTATGTTGGCAAAAAAGTAAAGAACGGTCTCTTTTTTTTGCCCTAGAGAAGTCTCATTTGTATTTTTGGATCAGAGTTAACACAGAGGCAGCAAGTATTTAAAAGCGTCTGCAAGTCCATATAGTCACAAAGCATTATCATTCTAATTATTACTTGACACCAACAAACTGCGAAGTGTAATCGTAAAAGAAATAAACAAATATACCTTCTTTAGAATGAAAAAATGTTTCTGATATATATGCATCAAAGTATTTCAAAGGTATATAATAATAATAATGATAATAATAATAATAAGCAAAAAATAAATAATAATAAAAAATAAAAATAAGAATAAATAAATAAGGCATATAATAATAATAAATAATAAATAACAATATATAATTAATAAATAATAATAAATTCAATCAAATTCAGCCTTTATCTAACTTACGGTGTATAAAACACTTGCTTAGATGCTGCTGAGATTTTTTAACATAAAAATTCATTTTAAAATGTAATATTCTGTTATAGTAATTAGCTTGTTTTAAGCCTAGAGGCAATATAATACCCCCCTAAGGTCTACAGAGTTCTTTCTTCTTTGGCTTTAGGGGGGTTATTTTATTTCACACATTTTTTGGAGGGGGGAAGGCAGGACAATTGGGGTTAAATGACTTGTCCAAGGTCACACAGCCAGTAAGCATGTCAAGTGTCTAAGGCTGGATTTGAACTCAGGTCCTCCTGACTTCAGGGCCAGTGCTCTACTCACTGCATACCTAGCTGCCCCTGTAGGGGGGTTATTTTAGATGAAAAATTTCGAGTTCAATCACAATCACCCTGAGCCCCAGTTAGGAAAAAGGTTAGATTTCTACCTAACTTTATATTTATATCTATTTGTAGTTATCCCTGGCCTCTTTGTGTTCGAAACAAAGTTCACTTTACTGGAAATGTTTGAGTTATGAATCAGCACACTATCTTATAGTATCTATAGATAGATAGGCAGCAGAAGAGATGTTGGGAAATAGCCAGCCTTTTCTTGGGGCTTCTGTTCTGCGATGCTTGCAGAGCTAATGACTTTCTTCCATGCTCTCTTTTCTACCTTACTTCACTTCTACCTTTTCTCCTTAAGGATGTACTAGAAAGCTATGCTTGCTCCAAACCCTACAATGAATGTAGTTCTAAATATTTAGTTGACCCCTGGGACATGGCTAAGTTTTCTTGGCCTATTCAAACACGATTCATATGCAACATCATTGCATTTAGAGGGATTTTCTCCGTAGTATAAGATATAACCTATAAGATTGGGCATCTTATCACTTATTTTAACTGAGATGGGACTGAGTAAATGAACTCCTCCCTCCCAAACCCTTAAGAAATATATAGTAGCTTTTGATCATCATGTATTTCTCAGTCAATGCATATTAGTAGTCTATGTTATCTATGTAAAGGGAAATGGGAATATTTTTTGAAGTAATAAAAGAATCATAGGTTCATAAATGTAGAGCGGAAGGGACAATGGGTGTCATTTAGTCCAACACCTTCATTTTATAAATGGAAGCTGAAACAAAGCTTTTAAGTGGCAGAGCTAGTATTCAATCCAAGGTTTGGTTTTAGATTCAGTATTCTTTCCTCTTTCCACACCTTCATGCACTGGAACCCTGTCTTCTAGAAGAAGCTAGCCTTAGTGCTTGTCATACTCATGTTATACTCCATGATGTTACAAGAGTTGTCAGTTCCCAGGATATACTATTGTTTAATCAATAGGGAAGCATGATGTGGTAGAAAGAAAACTATCCTTTGGGTCAACAAGGACACACACACAGACACAAAATAAAGTGAAGAAAGATGCTTCAATTTGCCCTCTGAATTCATTAGATCGTTCTCTGGAAGTGGAGAACATTTTTCATTATGGGTCCTTTGGAATTGTCTTGGTTCATTGTCTTCATGAGAGTAGTTAAGTCTTTCACAGTTGCTCCTGTTTCTACTCACTGCAAGAATTCTTTTAATTCTTCCCAGGTTTTTTGAAACCATCCTGTTCATTATTTCTTACAGTACAGTAATATTCCATGCAATCACATACCTCAATTTGTTCAGCCATTCCCTAATTGATGGTCATTCCCTCAATTTCCAATTCTTTGCCACCACAAAAAGAGCTGCTATAAATATTTTTTGTATAAATAGGTCCTTCCCCCTTTTCTTTGATCTCTTTATGTATTCCTCAAAGTGGTGTTGTTGGATCAAAGGGTATGCACAGTTTTATAGTCCTTTGGGCATAGTTCTAAATTGTTCTTCAGAGTTGTTGGACCAATTCACAACTCCGCCAACAGTGTATTAGTGTCACAATTTTTCCACATCCCCTCCAGCATTTGTCATGTTCCTATTCTGTCATTTTGGCTAATTGATAGGTGTGAGTGCTACCTCAGAGTTGTTTTAATTTGCATTTCTCTAATCAATAGTGATTTAAAGCATTTTTTCATGTGACTATAAATAGCTTTGATTTCTTTGTCTGAAAACTGCCTGTTCACATCCTTTGACTATTTAAAAATGGGGCCAAATTTAATTCCTTCTGATAAAGCATAAGTGTATGAATGTGGGCAAATTTCTTAATCTTTCAGTAACTAAGGCAATGTTCTAAGACTACAAGTTACAGATTAGTTGTTGATCTGTCTCAATGGAATGAATTTCCGCACTGGGAGTTCCAAACATTGCTAAAGTCAGAAGTCTGGATAAAAATAAAATAGGGCTAGGTTTTGGTGAGCAGGTTAATTTTAACTCTCATTTTTTTTATTTGTCCATAGCTTAGCTTTACATATCAATCAGATTCTTATCCTTTCCATACTGTTTCAGGGTTACTGGTAATAAGTAATAAATAACATACCTTAGATTAGAATCCAGAATATCTAACCCAAAACTTCCTTCCTTCCCCACCCCCACTCCCAGTTCATTGTATCATACTTAGCTTCTGGATTCCTTCTCTTCTCTTCCATTGCCCTCCCTGCACCTAGCTTCTGTCCCCCCACTTTCTAGAAATAACACAATGATTTGATAAAATAATTTATGATTTAGTGTATTACCTGACATAGTTGCATTTTGTAAGAGTGTTGCTTAATTACAATAATGATTATCATCAAAGTGTCTTTAAAGTTAAAATGTGGGTTTTTTTTTATTGTGGCACTTGGCTAGAGAAAAACAGATCAACATTTACTATGTTCCAGGCACTGGGGATTTTTTTTTTTGGAGGGGGGCAGATATACTCTATCTTTTTTGGATTTTCGTTGCTTTCTTTCCACTTTAATCTAAAAATTTTCTTAATATGTTGTTTTTTAGCTAGGTCTGACAGTAAGCTCTCAAAGTTCTGCCTATTTTTTTACTTTTGCTGAAATATACTATTTTTAATCATCTGCACTGTTTCACAAATGAGTTTGTCCTCTTAACTACTGTGATCCTAGCTTCCAGGATAAGATTAGGGCTCTAGAGGACGTTAGAAGCCACCTAGATGAACCTGTTCATTTTTCAGATGACAAAACTGAAGCAAGACAGGTTAAGTGACGTGCCTCTATTACGTAGGTAATAAGTGTGAGAGGGAACATTTGAATTCAAGTCTTCTGACTCCAAACTCAGAACCCTCTCCACTGAACTTCTATCCTGTTTCTCTTTGGGAAGGAGATTGTGTTTATTGGCAAAGGCAGTTTCTGTGACCTTTCAGCCTCCTCATTATAGCAACTGTCTTGAAGAAATGGCAGTAATCAGAGTCAACATATTGTCTTTTGTTCTTATCAAATATGTTGAAATTAAAAGATTGTTTAAGAAGCTCTCTCACTTTTTTATACTTGCTCTATTTTTTTTGTTTTCTCTTACTAGGTGGTGACAAATAATGTAATAAAAATAAAGGTTCAGTTGAACTAGTTTGAATTTAAGGGTGGGGGCAGTATAAAGAAATTATCATTTCTTAAATATTTCTTATAATTTTTGTTTTTCTAAAATTGTAATAGATATATTAATATTTAAATATCTGTGAAATCACAAAATAAAACTGAACTCCTTGATCTTACAAAATTCAAACCTGGGGAATCATTATTGTGCAGTTTTTTGGGGGCGTGTGTGTGTGTGTGTGGCAGTCTGGCTTAAGTGACTTGCCCAGGGTCACGCAGCTAGTGTCAAGTGTCTGAGGTCAAATTTGAACTCAGGTCCTCCTGACTCCAGGACCAGTGCTCTATCTACTGTACCACCTAGCTACCCCCATGCAATTCTTTAGTTAGTATTTTTATGTAGACAATAACTTAGCATGTTCCAGGGGCTGTGTTAGTACTGTGTATATTTTAGGTACACTAATACAAATTACGCACCTCTATTCAATTTAATGCAAGTTAATGCAATTTGATACAACCTGAAGTAGGTTCCTCTCAATTTAAAAACTTCTGTGAAAAATTAGTGATAGTCTTAGCTTCCCCCTGCCTCCCCAACATTATAAACTGTCAGAATGATTTGACATTGCAGATGAAGCAAAGCTGTTGATGAGTGTCTTAATTTATTTGAAAGACTGTCCATGTGGAAGAGATTAAACTTGTTCTGCTTGACCCAGACAGCAATTTTAGGACCAACCAGTAGATGTTGTAAAGAGGCACATTTGGCTTTACAAAAAGGAAATCTTCCTAATAGTTAGAACTGTCTAAAAGTGGTAGGTACCACCTTAGGGGGTAGCTGGTTCTTTCCTATTGGAAGTTTACAGGTGGTGACTCCATGACCATTTTCTGGGATTACTATAGAGAAATTTTTTTCAGGTATTTATTAGACTGGATGACAGTGTCATTCAGGGGAAAGAGCCCTAATAAGACAGTCTCAATTCATAAACTACCCAAGATACTGACCTAGGGAAAATTACTTGGCTTCTCTGGACATCATTTCCCTGGCCAACATACAAAATGAGAGGGTTCAGTTTGCTTGTCATTGAGGCCGCCTCCAGCCCTGGATGTAGGCTCTTATTATCCTGTGACTCAGGTCCCTTCCAACTCAAAAGTTCTATGATTTGGCTACATTGTAATGTTTTGAACTGTGGATTTATGTAATTATGGCAGTCTTATGAAGTTAGGCATTATTCAGCTTTTTAAAAATTAGTTTTCTAATCTGAACCCTAGGAGTATCATTTCTCTTGAAAATTTTAAAACTCAGTCCTATGCTATCCTTCACTTACCTCTTCTTGTCTCTATTAGATGCATAGCAGGAGAAAAATCCAAATTTTCTAGTGGAGAATGAACTGTCTTTTACTAATTATTTTCCTGAACCAAGAATGGATCCTCATTATTTTGAGAACTAAGAATCGAGTAGTATATTACCTGATCCTAGAAGTTTGACAAGGATTTCCCCAATCACCTCATTGTGCTAAGGGCCAGGCTTTATTGTTAAGGGCCATCCTGTACTTTAGGAAAAGGATAGGTAGGATCAGTTCTGCAGGAAGCTCTCTATAATGAATTTACAGAGATACAAAAAGAAATAATTCTAGTAAAGAGGGGGGGAAAAGGAGGAGGAAACTAAAGAGAATGATGTGGATGCACAGGAAATAACTTAGATTCTTAAAAGTCATGTACCATTGGTCAGACAATAGAGCACAGATAGTGAAGCACAGAACAATGTTCTAGGAATCATGTCCCAGATGCTCATTCTGACCTAAGGCTGGTAGAAAAAAAATAAGGTCAATAAAAACAGTTTCTTAAGTAAATTGATGGAGCACTGATAACTGATAGCAGAGAGAAGGAGGATTGTTCAATTCTCATTTTGCTTTCTTTTCTCTGCCTCAGGCTAGAAAACATTTATTAAGTTCCTATTGTCTCTTCCAGGCACAGTGCTAAACTCCGGGGATACAAAAAGGGGTAAAAGACGGTGCCTGCCCTCAAGGGGGCGACAACCATGCAAACAAGTATATACAAAGCAATCTATATACAGGATGAACAGGAAATAAATAATAGAGCCAAGGTAAAAGAATTAAGAGGGTTTAGGGAAGGTTTCCAGTAAAGAAGAGACCATAGTTGGGACTTAAAGGGAGCCAAGGAATACAGGAGGCAGAGATGAGGAGAAAGAGCATTTCAGGCTTGGGGGACAGCCAGAGAAAATACCTGGAGCTAAGAAATGGAGGGTCTTGTTTATGGAACAGGCAGGAGGGCAGTATAACTGGAACTAAGAATATGTGCCAGGGAATAAGGTGAAAGAAGAATAGAAAGGTAAGAAAGGACTAGTTTATGAAAGACTTTGAATGATAGAGTATTTTGGATCATGGACATGACAAGGAGCCACCAAATGTTCACTGAGTAGGGAGGTGGTTGTATGATCAGACCAGCAGTTTAGGAAAATCACTTTAGTAACTAGAGGATGGATTGAAGTGAGGAAAGGCTTGAGGCAGAATGACCCATTAGGAGGCTGTTGTAAGAATCCATGTATGAATAAAAATGATTATGTGGGACTTGACAACCAAAGTTTAGTTAAGGAAATAATAGAGCATATAGCTGCCCTTGGTGAGTTCAAATTGCCAGAACTCGTGCCATGACTCATATCCCACAGCAATGAAAAAAAATCTGGCAGATATGGTTGCAGTAATTTAGAATGACCATTAAAAATAAGAGGGATTCCACAGGTTGAGAAAAAGTCAAATGTCCTGATTTTTATAAAGAGAAAGAAAATGTAAGTTATCTAGTATAGGCCATTAAGCTTGAATTTGATTCCTGACGAAATTCTAAAATATATCCAAGCGTAAATTTGTAAATATCTAAAAAAGAAAGAAACGAAGAAATGCAGGAAAGAAGGAAGAAAGAAAAGAAGGAAGGAAAGAAGGAAAAAAGAAGGGAGGGAAGGAAGGAAGGAAGAAAGAAAGGAAGTACCACTGTGGCTTTCTCAAAAGGAGGCTATACCAGACTAATTGTATTGCTTTTTCTGAGGGTTAATAAACTGGTAGGGCAGCTAGGTGGCACAGTAAATACAGTGCCGGGGCTGAAGTCAAAGAGACTCATCTTCTTGAGTTCAAATCTGGCCACCTCAGACACTTTCTAGCTGTGTGACTCTGGGCAAGTCCCTTAACTCTATTTGCTTCAGTTTCCTCATCTGTAAAATGAGCTGGAGAAAAAGAAATGGCAAACCACTCCAGCATCTTTGCCAAGAAAACCCCAAATGGGGTCCCAAAGAGACAAAACTGAAACAACTGAACAACAACAAAGGCAAAATACAGCCTGAAGATGGAGTTTACAAGGTTTTAGCAAAATATTTGACAGTCTCATGTTATTCTTATATGGACTGATAGAATGGTTAGGTAGATTTGGAAGTGTTTGAATGACCAAACCCAAACAGTAGTTCATTTGGAAGGTGGTGTCTTTAGTGGTATGCTCTAGGAATCTGTGTTTGGCCCTGTGCTGCTGACCTTTTTTTTTTAATCAGTCATCTGGACAAGGTCATAGGCAGCATGCCTATCAAATTTCTAGGTGACACAAAGCAAAGATACAAGACCAAAAACTGCATGAAAGAGTGAGTGTTAAGAAAGAACATAGTCTAGAACATTGATCCAAATTTAAAAGATGAAGTTCAATAGGGAAAAATGTGGAGTCTCCTACTTGGGTTCCAACTATCAGTCTCGGTGGTACACAATGTGAAAGGAATAGTTAGACCATGGTTCATCTAGGATATATTTGGCAATTTGTTTGTGGCCAATATGAGCCAACAGTATAACATGGCAGCCAAGAAGGTTGATGGGGTCTTTCTGCGAACTAGAAGTGGATAGACTAGTTGTACTCTATCCAAGTTAGACCACATCTGGAGTATTATATTATGGTGCCACATTTTAGAAATTCCACTGATGATGTGCAAGTGTCCCAAAAAGTGTGATCAGGACAGTGAAGTTGCTTGATGTCATGCCACATGAAGATTTCTTGAAGGAACTGGTGGTATTTAGCCTGGAGAGTTGAACACTTAGAGGAAAGCATGGTGGTTGTAAATAAAAATTTGAAGGTCTGTCATATACAAAAGAGATTAAATGAATTCTGCTTGGTTTCAAAGGACATAACTAGAGCAAACAGTGAAAGCTGCAAAAGAAAATTGGGCTATCCAAAATTGGAATGTGCTACCTATAAAGTTAGGAAGTTCTTCCCTGAAAGTCTTCTGAGAAAGATTGTTAGAACACATCCAACTCTGAGATTCTGTGATTTATCCATGGCCACACAGCTGGTGCAGTAGTCTTTCCATTATTTTTTCTTCATCCTTAAATTTTTTTTTTTGGCAAAAGTAGTCCTGATTTCATGCTTTTATTCAAAGCTAGATGAAATGTGTGAGGACAGAGTAAAGAGGTCTGTCAGTAGTAATAACCAGGAGGAAAGTTTGATAGATAACACACCTTTTTTTTGAATCTTTTGCAATTTAAAAAGTTGTTTACTTTGTTTCTACCCATGCAACTATATTTTATTTCTTTAAAATGTTTACTATTTTTTAAAAAAAAATTTACATCACTTTAATTTCCACCTATATCCCTCCATTTTCTTTCAAGAAAATCATTCTAGTTACAAAAATTAAGAAAAAGAGAGGAAGAAAAAACCAGTTCAGCAAAATAAACCAATACACCAACCAACAGCACGTGCTGTGTTCTGCACTCATTCTTTCCCATCTTTGTAAAGAAGAGAAGCACATTTTCTTACTTCTTTACAACTTAGCTGGGTTCTTATGATTACATAGCATTCAGTTTTGGTTTTGTTCTATTTACATTGTTGTAGTTATCTTATCTCTTTCCCTTACTCTGACTATTGACCTCCCTAGTTTCCTTTAAGTCCAACTAAAATCCTACTTTCTACAGAAGCTTTCCCCGACCCTCTTAATTCCACTACCTTCCCAGTGGAATTATTAATTATTTAATTGTTGTGGTTTAGTCATTTCAGTCATGTCCAACTCTGTGAGCCCATCTGGAGTTTTCTTGGCAAAGATATTGGAATGGTTTGACATTTCCTTCTCCAGCTCATTTTACAGATGAAAAACTGAGGGGCAGCTAGGTGGTGCAGTGAGTAGAGCATGGGCCCTAGAGTCAGGAGGACCTGAGTTCAAACCCTACCTCAGACACTTGACAAACTTACTAGCTGTGTGACCTTGGGCAACTCACTTAACCCCAATTGCCCTGCCAAAAAACAAAACAAAAAAAAAGCAAAAAACAAAAACTGAGGCAAATAGGATTAAGTGACATGCCCAGGGTCACTTAGCTAGTAAGTGTCTGAGGCCAGATTTGAACTCAGGAAGATGAGTCTTCCTGATTCCAAACCCAGCACTCTGTACTCACTGTGCTACCTACCTGTCCAATTATTTAATTTTTAATGATTATTTATTGTAATTTAATGATTTATTATTATTTCTTGTTTATCTTAAATATAGCTTGCTTTGTGTGTATTTGTTTATAAATTGTCTGCCCCATTAGATTATAAATGCCTTGAGTGCAGGGATTGTCTTTTGCTTCTTTTTTGTATCCCTAGTACTTAGCACTGTGTCTAGCACATAGTAGGTGCTTAATATTAAAGCTGTTTGTTCATTGAATGAATTGTATATTGTTTTCGCTATTCTGCCTAATTTTATCATAAGCTAGCTCAAAAATACTCATAATTAACAGTAAAACAATGTCTACAATAATTAAATCACTATTGGAACCATTTACTCTGTTTACTTTTTTTCTTAGCCTTTTTGTGCTATCCTCACCTGAGGAACAAATATTTGGTTACGGAGATTAATCTTTAGCTCATTGCATAATAGTAATATTTCATATTTGCATACCACATCTTGTTACTTAGTGCTTCATATCCATTGTCCTAGGGATCCTCACTTTAACCCTTTGTTGTTGACAATATTTGTGTTAATTCCAGTTTTTTTAGATGAAAAACTTGAGACTCAAAGTGGGTAAATGACTAGCCCAAGATAATATAACTAGTCAGTGGTGGTGCCTTGCTACGTATTTACTGTTCAAAATATAGTAGTTTTTCTCCTCTAATCTTTTTTTAGTAATAATTAGTTAAGCAAAAAGCAAGCATTTATTAAACATCTACAAGATAGCAAAGTAGATATCGTGCTGGACCTGGCATCAGGAAGACCTGAGTTCAAGTCCAGCCTCTGTCACTTACTAGCTGTCTGACTCTGGGCAAGTCACTTGTTCCTGTTTGCCTCAATTTCCTCATCTGTGAAATGAAGAAGGAAATGACAAACCATTCCAGTATCTTTGCCAAGAAAACCCCAAATAGGATGATGAAGAGTTGGACACAACAAACAACTGACCAACAATTAAGAACCAAACATTGTGAGAGATATTTGGGATACTAAGATTAAAAAGTGAAATAATTCCTTCTGTCAAAGAGCTTACATTTTATCTGTGGAAACAAAGTGTGTGTATACATGTGTATATTTACAACATATATGTGTATATTTAAAACATATATGTATATATACACTATACATACACACACAAAATAAATATACAAGGTAATTTTATTTCCTCCCTGAGGTAAACAGGGTTAAGTGACTTGGCCCAGGTCACACAGCTAGTAAGTGACAGAGGCTGGATTGAACTCAGGTCCTCCTGACTTCAGGACTGGTGCTCTACATACTGCACCATCTAGCTACCCCTACAAGGTAATTTTGAAATAAAAGGAACTGATAGCTAAGGGGCTTAAGAAAGGCTTGATATAGAAGATGATGCTTAAGTTGAGTTTCGAAGTAAACTAGGGAGATGGGGACAGTGTGCAATCTATGGCTGGGAGCTAGCCTGTAGAAAGAACTGGGATATTGAGTGTCCTGTGTGAGGAAATGTAATACCTTAGGATGTGTGAAGAGAAGTAACATAGTAGGTTGGGGCCAGTTTGTGAACGTTTTTAAATGCCGGTTGAAGGAGATTCTGTTTCATCCTAGAAGTAGTAAGGAATCACTGAAGTTTGAAAAGGGAATAACAAAGTCAGGCTTCTTCTTTAGTAATATCATTTTGCCAGTTGCATGGCTGATAGCTTGGAGAGAGGAGAGACATGAGAAAGGGAGATCAATTAGGAGGGTGTTGCAATAATCCAGGGGAGAGGGGATGAAGGCCTGAACCACACAGAATGGGTTTTTTGAGAGTGGTATGACTAGGCAGGAGGGTCCACACCAAGGGATTGCTTTTAAGAATTCATGTTCCTGAGATTCTTTTTTCTCCAAATTACCTAAAGGCCTTAGCCCTTTTCATACTCTGGGTCAGGTTCCAAGACTTTAGACAGCTTTCAGGGTGCATTATTTTGCTTGATAAATAGGACAAGCTCAAGTGATCTATATAGAGGGTTTACTCAGTTTTAAATAACAGTAGTAGGACCCGGATCTTCCGCGTTTCTGGGGCCTGACAATCGGGCGATCATTCGTGACAGCTTGACATAGCGTTCCTTATTCCCAGTGTCAGATGAGAATGGCTGATGGCCTGGCATTCTGGCGTGCCACATTTGTTGGGAAATTTAATGTTGATCTTAAAAAAAAAACAGTTGCTTCAGCTTCCAGCCAGTTGGATTTTTTAATCGTAGTGCATAATTTCAGTGTTCAGGAGTCAGCATGCCTGAGGTGGGAAGATGATGATGTTCTTCCTGTAGGCATGAATACCCTCCAGAATAAAGCCCTGGCATCTGACTGGCATTTGTTGTTCTCCCCACACATCTCTCCATCTCTCTCTCTCTCTCTCTCTCTTTCTCTCTCTCTCTCTCTGTCTCTTTCTTTTTAGAAACTGAGGTCAATTAACTGGGAAGCTTAACTTCTCTTTGCTTCTCTTTTTTTTACACAGGGTTTTTGCTTTTTTTTTTTAACAAATCACTTTTCTCTCCTTCAACCCCCTTCTCCCTCCCCCATTCCCCTTTTTCTTCTTCTTTTTTTTTCTTCTTCTTTTTTTTGAATACATCCTTGGATTTCTCATGCTGGGCCTAAGGAGCAGGCTGCTTAAATTCAAGAATGATTTGGAGGGGATAAAGTGTGCAAGATTTTGAATTCTTGCCATAAGTCGCTGGCAGCCGGCCAGGAAGCCTCAGAGGAATAAGGCTAATGAAGGGAGGGTAAAGGAGATCTGGAGAGTGGAGCTGGTAATGCAGGATTCATTTAATTGGGAGCAGGTACCGGTGCAAACTTCTCCATTTTAATTGGAAAAAGGGAAGGGGGTTGTTAAGGAAGAAGGAAAAAAGAATGCATAAAGTTTTCGAGCCGAGGAGCCAAAGGCAGCCCTGTATATGCCAGAGAAAGAACTCAATTTAGGGCAATTTGCTCAGGAGCTGGGCTGCAGCCTCCCCTGGGAATAGGGATGAGGAATAAAATGAAACCAAAAGAGAACTTGATAAAATCACCTAGCACAGACAATCTCAGTAGAATAGGTTTTACTGAGTTAAATCTGCCCCAATCAATATGATTCTTTTCATATAAGTTACAAATAAAAAGCCACAAGATTACAATAAAAATCGAGGCTGTAGCACTGCTGATGTTGCACCTGGGAGTCTTAAGGACTGGTTATGGAATATATGTTTTTGCAACCGTAATGTTTGTTTTTCTTTTCACTCTGGTCAAGAGAAGAAACTCTTTTACTTTCCCTCTCCATTCATCTCATTTTTTTATTTTATTTTTTTTAAAGTCATTTTAAAAATAAGTCAAGGCGACTAGGAATACGTGATACTACCTCAACTTGATTTCCATCCTACCATAGCTTGGGATCCTGCTGGGTCTTGACATTTGGTGAAATGGAGCAGGGTGTTGATTTCTCATAATGATGAGAAACAAAGGTTCTCTCTGCCAACCTTCTTCCCCTCCCCCATCTACTTCTTTGTATGACAGAAGGATGTTAGTCCATTAACATAGGATTAAAAAGAAAGATTAAGTGGGAAAGGGAGGTTTACATTTGAACAACATTTTATTCATGTATATATCAATCGACAAAAGTAGGATATTCTGATTTTAAATCTCTGAGCCTACGAGGAATAAGTTGTACCTAAATAAGTAAGGGAGACCTTTGGCTATCTAGGAAGGGCTTCATAAGGGATGCTTAGTGAAGAATACTTAAAATGAGAGTGAAAGCTTTTTTTCTCAGTCTGTCACCATACTGCTGAATTTGAGGAATGGTCATTGGCAATGAAAGTGCCTTAGTTTGATTATCAATCAAAATCAAATCAATCAAATCAAAATCAATCAAAAATTATCAAAAAAAACCACCCCAAAGAAAACCAACCAAACACACAATGAAACGAACATATTTAGATTTTTTCCTGATGAATTTGTTTAATTTAAAAGTATCATAAACTAGCCTGAAATGCAGGATAGGAAGAGACTAACAAATTTTCAGATGTCAAGCCAAGCATTTATTATGTCCCTATGGTGTGCAGACACTGTACTAGATGCTTGGTATAAAACAAAAACAAAACAAAATAAAGAAAACAGTCTCTGTCCTCAAGGAGCTTACATTCTCCAGAGGGGATACAACATATACACAAATAAATGAATACTAGATATTTTATTAGATAAGTAAAAGCCAGATAATAATTTCAAGAACTCTAGTCAGATGATTTAATCAAAAATTCAAATTTAGCATATGATAAAGATTCAAGCAGATAGTAAACATTCCACTTGATTTAAATATTTTACATTTCAGGTTAGAGCCATTTCTTTTTTACACCATTAATAATATGCTTCATTCTTGTTTGAAAATGGGCAAATACAAATTTGTATAAAATTTAGAATTTGAGATAATAAAAATTATTCTGGGGCATAAAAGAAAGTAGTGGCTTCCCTGAGTTTAATGCAATTGGCTTGCAAAATGCTTCTTCTTTGGTCTTCCTTTGTTGGACACTGGGATAGACCAATTAGTAACCAAAATTGTATTGTATCCCTCTTTGTTGAAAACCTTTCAATAGTCATTGAGTGAAGTAAAAACAAGCATAAGACATACTCCTTGTCTGTAAGGAATTTCTAGTCTATTTTGGGAGATGAAATAAACATACAAGTAAGGAACAATAAAAAAGTTAAATGACAACATAAGACAATACATACAATTTATAACAAAATAGCATAGGATTAAGTGCCAAATAAGAGGTATAAGATGGAGGGAAGTGCAGTGAATTCAGAAAATCGACTGATGTCTCTGAGTTAGAATAGTTAGGAAAAATTTTCTAGAAAATGTGGGATTTGAACTGGATCATGAAGGATGAGTAGAATTTAAATTTGTGGGAAGGAATGGGGGGAGGAAAGGGAAGTCGTTTCCAGAGACGGAAAGACCAAGAGTACAAGGGGTATTTGTGAAACAGTAGGAAGGGAGGCTGTTTTGGCTAAAATTTAGGGTTTTGTAGAAGAGTGCTTGGAGATTAAGTAACATAGATAATGGAGCCAAGTTTGAAAACCTCAAAAGCTAGGCTAAGGTATTTGTACTTTATCATCACAGTGGAGAGCCCTTAAAGGTTTTGGACCTGACCGGTTTTCTTAATTCATTCATGGAGCGCTTATTTTTTCTTTTCTGGAACTATCTTATAGAAGACATTGTACCAGGCACCACTTGGAGTGAGGCAAAAAGATTAGTAAATCATAGCCCTTGTCTTCAAGGAGCTTGTAATCTAGCAGTGAAGTGACTAGCACAGGAATAAATACTATAGGATAGTCTGCAATGCTAATAAGTGTTCTGAGAGGCAGAAAAAAAATACCAAGGTAGCTCAGAGGAGGGGAAAAAAGGCCCTTTCTGCTGGGAGGGATTTGGGGATGCTCATATTCTAACTAGGCAAAGGATATTAGTGTCTAAAAGACTCCAGTCTTCCACATAGCTAATTTGATAATAAAACCAAGTTAGGTATTTATTTCAAAGTTACAACATTTTGAAAATAGCTCAGAAAAAAACCATAAAATGTTACTTTATCAAAGTCCAAAAATCCTCAGTGACTTCTTATTTCTTACCATAAAGTCTAAATATCTTAAGCTGAAAATCAAGTCCCTCCAAAACGAGGCCTCGAGCTACATTTTCTGCCTTATTACCTATCTACCTAACCCCACCTCTTCCCCCTGCATGTATTTCACATTCTAGTCAAAGTGTACTGCTCACTGCCTATTTAACGTATCATGGGCTTTTTGACCTCCACATCTTTATTCACTGTTGTCTCTCCTTCCAGAAAGTTCTCTAGAGAATCACAGATTCTCATTCTGCATAGGGCCCCCAGAAGCTATTTCCCTTACCTGAACATTCTCTAATCTGCAACATATCTCCTCTTGTATTGGGATGATCATTCTAATCCCATTTGAGCCTTTTTGGGGATTTGGATCCTATCATTCAGTTAGCTATCTCTCCCAGCTTTGTATTATCTGAAAATTCAATAAGAATGCCACCAATGCTTTCATTCAAATCATTGATAAAAATGTGGGTAATTCACTATAGACTTTCTTTCAATTTGACATTGATACCTCAATTCAATTCAATAAACATTTATTAAATTCTTGCTATGTGTATATCCATTATTGCTAGCCTGCCTCTCCATTAGAGTTCAACTCAAATGATATTTCCTTCACAAATACTTTCCTGACTCCCTCTCCCCCTTCAGATATGCTTTCTCTGTCCTTTAAAACTTCATAGCACTTAATACCTTTCTTATTGCACCTATATTTTCTCTTCTTATATAGTTATTTGCATGCTTATCCCCTATATTCAGTTATATTTTGTTTTGGCCATGTTTTATGTGTATCTGTAATTCTTGTGGTGCCTCACAAAGTACCTTCCACATAGTAGTTGCCTAATTAATATTTTTAAGTGAATGAATAAATGAATGATGAATAAACTTCACTGAGAAGTTAGTTGAGTAAGAGCAGGCTGCCTTAAAGACAAGAGCTAGCAATGAATTAGGACTGTTTACGAAAGCCAAAAGTAACTGCATTTAAAAATGTTTGCCTGCTAGACTCAATGTCACAACAAAAGGCCAAACTTGGGCTACTTAGGGACCACTTATTAGCAAATTTACTTCTGTTTATAGTTTTGCTGTGAATGGTAATCACCAGTCTAAATTTAAATAAGTATGTTCCTAAGAAGGTCCCTAAGAAAAAAACCAAACTGTTCTAGGACATTGCTAAGTATATACCTATGAAATTTTTGGCAGCTTCTTCTACAGTAATGACTGTAATGACCTAAAAATATCTCAACATTAACAAACAAGAAATTCTACTAATCTTTTTGGTTGATAGTAGTAATGTAATTATGACCCTAATGAATGAATTTGCTAATGCTGTCTTTCAGTTTATAATCTTATCGCAAGGTGGGTTTTTTAAAAAGTCATTATCCATGTAGAATTTCTGGAACTATTTCAAAATCAGCATTCCAATTACTTGTGTTGTATCAGATGTAACATTCTCTGTGATTAGGTGTAAAAATATCAGGTCCCTATACAGAAACACAAGCTTCTAGCGGAAAATTACCTTTTGCTGTAGGGAGCCAAAGGTTGGAAACTTTTGGTGTGTCTCCTCCTTTGTATTATTTGTGCCAGGGTAGGCAAGGGCGGGGTTCATCTAGTATATGACCACTAGGGGATCAAGTTTCCACCTAATACGTAATTCTTGCTAACTACTGTGTGAAGCATAGCTAAGAATTGTTGTTTCTTCTGCACATTCATTGAATGACTTTGAAATTCATTGCCCTAAGGTAAAGCACTACAGCCTTACCCTAGTTAGGGTTCTCTGTGTAAATATTCACCATTATCTGAAAAATAACCTGTCAAAAATCTAGGTGATTTTTTTTGTTATCCTGGTTTAATTGTGTAGACTTGACCTTAAAATATAGGTCATTGGGCAATGGGACTTTTATTTCTTTAGGGTAAATGCATATACATTGTAATATATTACAAATATTTATTTCATTTTTCAAGGGACTTAAAAATTGGAAATGTAATTGCATGGTATTGAATTATAAACCTTTGGGGTTGGAATATCATTTGGATAAAGTACCATCATAAATTAGCATTGGGAGAGAGTACCATTTTTACACTATAGAAAAGTTTTGTACTTCATACTATTATGGTACTATTTAAAAGGAGGGGAGAAATTAGGCATTTTAATGAATGGAACCACTACGTAAATTAAAAATATCTTCAGCAAGTCAGACTTTTTTTTTATAAATCTGAAGAATCTGAATTATACTTGCTGATACTGAGACAAATATCATGTCCTGTTCTTACTGTCATTCCTGTTTCCCATCCTTCCTATTATCAAGCCATTGGGATTTAGGATTACTCCACCTGGGAAAAAAGTTTACTCTGAAGTGTAACATAAATGGATAAGAGTCAGTCAACTACCATTTATTAAGTATTTTTTCTGTGCCAAGGACTGTGCTAAGAGCTGAGAATAAAAAAAAAAGGTTGAAAACCCCAATAAAAAGCAATAATAAGAAGAATTTTATTTAGTTTAAAATTAAAAGTAGCAAAACCAAAAATCATAAATGCCACAAGGTGTTAGGTTGTGAAGGCTACCTTGAAGTTGAAATGATCAGTTCTCTAGGATAAGCTGATGATATGATTGTCATTTTTTGTGTAATCATGAGTTCCTGAAGTGTTGGTTAATGAAGTATAGATTTTGGTTAAAAAAAAAAAAGACCAGTGCTTCACTCCTATACATAGATGAGAAATGACTGTAATTGCAGTTATTGTAGGATAAAAATGGAATCAGATCATATTTATTGTCAAAGTGTGGCCCACAGTGACATTATCGGAATCCAAAATGCTATTTATTCATTGCTTTAAAACACAAATAAATAGCAAACAAAATAAGAGATGGCACTAAAATGAGAGCTAAAGTACCTATTAGCAATCAGAGGGAATAAAGACAACCCAGGAACTTAACACAGAAATTAAAATCCAGCAGATCCACCAAGCATTTATTAAGCACCTACTATGTGCTGGGTTTCATTCGAGATTCTAAACTACAAGGTCAAAAATGACATAGTCACCCACCCTCAAGGAGTTGCAATTCTACTGTACACAAGCAGAGTATAAAGAAAATTTGGATGGAGGAAGCATTAATACATGGAAGGATCAGAGAGCTTAATGAAGAGTGTAGCTCCTGATTTGGGCCAGACTGGGGCACACAAGAAGACAGTGAATACCAAGCAAAAGGAATGTGAATGCAGAGTCCAGAAACAATATCAAGTTCAGGGAATGGGTTGGTAGTCCATTTTGGCAGGAACACAGAATTCAAAGGTGGGGGAGGGGAGTGTCTCAATATGAGCTATTTGATTTTGTTGATTTTCTTGACTACAAAGCTATTTCAAATAGGGAACTGTAATGGAAGTAGCTTAGATTCTGGACATTAAAAAAATACTCTGTAAGCAGGATTTGGAGGCTGTCTTTAGCTTGAGCAGGGGTGTTTTGCAACCTTACTCTAATCATTTGAGGTTTCTCAAAGGTTAGATTAATTTTTATGGTATATTTTAAAACTATTCACAATATCTTTTGTAAGAACAACACCTCATTAGAAATGTTAGGCTATGATTGCCTGGCAATGATGTATTTTGAGAATACCAACAAGGAAATGAAATGGATAATTTTCCCAAACTCTGAGTAGCCCATTTGGTTTCATATAATTGGGACCAAATTTTCCATCTGCCCCTGCTCCCTGATAATAATTTCAGAACACTTAGAGCTAAAACCATCACATTTTTTTTTTCTGTCTGAGCTTCTGCTACCATAACCCTTGATTAAATGTCAGGTTTTTGTTTTCATTGTCTTTCCTTCTTTTCCTATTTAGGTTTTGACAGCCTTCCCTCTCAACTGAATACTGTTATCACTTCTTTATTCTAATCCTCTCCCAAGCTGCCTATATTATCACCCCTCTGTTTCAGAACTTGGATTCTTACCCTTTAATCCACTAATTGGCTTTTTACCCTCAGATTGCCTTCCCCCCTCTCTGTGCTGTCTGACCCTTCTTACAACCACACACCCTTACTTTTCCTTGCCTGCCCACCATTCTCTCTTTCTTTTCTTCTTTCCATGTAATTTGTCCTTCCTTTCATTCAAGATGATTTTATTAATGTTTACTTCCTCTTTATGAAGTTTTGATAAATAAAATATCATTTTAATATTGTTTCTTGTGTACCACTTTCATATATTCATTTTTTAAAATAAAGATTTTTTTTGTTCACAAGGACAGCACATATTGGACGAAAATATGGTTTGGTTTCAACAACTGAAAATACGTGTAATTAGCAAATATTTACTTCCATTTCTATTTGCCCTTTGGTGAGCAAAAGTGTATGCATATTACTCTTTTAATGAATATTTTTCTTCCTCATATATTAATGTAGTAAAATATGCCCTTTTTAGTGCATTGAAATGATTTTCTTATTAGGAACTTTATTTTAGTGGGTCCTGGCACTAAAAGAAAATGAATTACTGACAACGCAATATTCCTTATGGTATTTCATTTTGATTCATTTTGTATGTGGCTACAAGCACGAATAAGATCTAATATGCTGTGCTCAATAGAATGGAAGATCTTTGAGGACAAGAAATCTTCATTTCTCATTTTTGTTTTCCCAGTGTTTAGCATAGTGCTTGACACATAAGTGCTTAAGAAGTGCTTAATGAATTGAATTGTCCTCTTCAAATATTTTCAGTTTGTCTACATGAGCTTAATAGAGAACCAAGGAAGAAAAAAATATTATCTTAGTGTAATTTGTGTACAATTCTACAAAAAGGTCATTGTGTAAGTCATAGCTTACGGTACTATATGAAGTTAGAATAAGATGTCCCTTGTTTCAGTCTTTTTTAGTACCATCCCTTTCTCCTGTAATTTATTCAGGTTTTAGAATGTTCAGGGGATCTGAATTTGTAATCACATCAAAGAAGAATTACAAATATTTGAGTAGAAAAGAGAGCAAAAAAGCACTTTACTAGATTCTAGTGTTATGGTTGTTGAGAATAATAATGACTTCTGAGGAAGAGTATTAGCTTCCAGATATTGGATTCTGACTGTGGATAATGCAAGCATCAAATTTGGTACCTAGTTAGTAGTAAGGCTGAGAGAAAGTAGAGACGGCAGATAAATAGGGTTGATAGAAGAGAAGTTCTAATATGTCCCTGAGATCTGCAGCAAAGAGAACCTATGATATTGAGCATTTATTTTGTTTATAGTTAGAGTAATTGCATTGAGTAGACTGGAAAAACATAATTAGCATTTTGCCATAGACAAATGTGAATGAGACTTTTACTCCAAGTCAATATACCCGGAGGAAAACCTGTTGAATAGGACCTGACTCAAATATTAAAATATTCCTGTGTATCTGAAATCTCACTGATGAGATTGTTTTCTTCTTCTATGCAGATTGCAGCCCACTTACAGCTGCCTAAATTGTCTATTGAACACCTCAAACTGGATGCCCTGCAGGCATTCAAATCTTAACATGCCTACAATGGAAATCCTCCTCCTCTTCAAACCCTAACCTCTTTGTAACTTCCCTTATTACTGTTGAGGGTACCACTATCCCAGTTACACAGGCTCACAACCTAGGTGTCATCCTTGCATCTTCACTCTCATTCCTCATATACAACTAGTGGTCAGTTCTTCTTGTTTCTCCCTGCATAACATGTCTTGTATATGCTCATTTCTCTCTTCTGAAACTGATACCACCCTGGCATAGGCACTCATCACCTCACACCTAGACTATTTCAACATCCTGCTCTTTGGTTTCCCTGCCTTAAGTCTCTTCCCACTTCAATCAAATTCTCCATTCAGCTTTCAAACTGATCTTTGTAGAATGCAGGTGTGATCATATCACTCCAATATTCATTAAACTCCAGGGACTCCCTATTATCTCCAGGATCCAATATAAAATCCCGTTTGGATTTCAAAACCCTTTATAACCTGCCCCCTTCCTACCTTTCCAGTCTGCTTATACCTCATTTTTCTCCATGTACTCTGTGATCACTGGAAATCTTGGTGTTCCTCAAACATGGTACTCTACCTCCTGACTGGTCATTTTGACCAGCTACCCCAAATTCCCAGAACACTCTCCGTCTTCATTTCCACTTGGCTAGCTAGGTGGTAGAGTGGATAGAGTACTGGGCCTGGAGTCAGAAAGACCTGAGTTCAAGTCAGACCTTACACACTTACTGGCTGTGTGACCCTGGGTAAGTCACCTAACCTCTGTTTGCTTCAGTTTCCTCAGCTGTAAAATGGGGATAATAATGGCACCAACTCAAAAGGTTGTTGTGTCGATTAAATGAGATGATATTGGTAAAGCACCTAGCACAGTGCTATAAAATACTGATTCCCTTCCCCTTTCCCTCCCTTCTAGCTATGCTGGCTTCTTTAATGCCTCAAATATAGTTGTGCCTTGTGGAAGAATCTTCTCCCAGTTGTCTTTAATCTTAGTGCTTTACTTCTTTTGATCGTTTCTAATTTGTCATATGTAGTATACATATTATATGTATATGTTAATATATGCGTGCATATCTATCTAGTTTGTACATAATTTTTTACGTTATCCACCCAATTGGACTGTGAGTGCCTTGAAAACAGGGGTTATTTTTTTTTTTTTTTGCCTTTCTACATACATACAGTACCTGGCACATAGTAGGTGCTTAAAAATACTAATTTTCTGACAAATAGTTCATTCATATCCTGTAAATTTGGATACAAAGTGTCTACTCAGTTCACTTGGGAAGTTTCTTCCCTTCACTTGGCATTGTGAAGCTACCCTTGGAGCACGAGCTGTCCATTGATTTTTCCACTCTTTCGAATCAGTAAAGGGAATAGAGGAATGATAGAATAAGTAGGAAGAGTATCAAGAGAGAGTTTTGAGATAGGAGAGAATGTGAAGAGAGAGCCGTCAACAGAATCAAATGTGGCAGAGAAGCATAGAGGGATGAGGAAGAAAAAAATTAATATCAGATTTGTCAATTAAGGGGTCATTGGTAACATTGGAGGGAGCAGTTTGAGTGATGAGGTCAGAAGTCAAAGCGTAGAGGGTCGAAGAGTGAGAGAGAGAAGAGGAAGTATAGGCAATGAGTGTAGATACTTTTTTTTTCTATGAGATGTTAAGAAATGAAGATGAGATATAAGAAAATAGCTTGAGGAAATGGTTGGATACGGTAAAGGCTTTATAAGCATGGTGTACACTTGAGCACGTTTGAAAGTTGTGGAGAAAGAATCAGTATGAGGGAGAGGGAGACAAGGAGAAGAGGATGTAAAGGGAGAAGAAAAGGGCAGGGAAAGAGGAGAGAAGGGGGAAGGGCAGGGAAAGGAGAGGGAGGAGGAGGGGGAGGGGAGTGGGAAGAGGATTGAGGCTGCAATCTGCCAGAAAAGACAGAAGGATATGGGATCAAGAGCACATGGGGAATGGCAAGGATAAAGGGGAGGTTCATGTCAAGGGGTCTCAAGATACAGGGATGGCCAGAAGAAGGAGCACATGTCAAATGGCCTCAGTTTTCTCAGCAACATAGGAAGCAAGGTCTATAGCTAAGAGAAAGGGAAATGTGAGAGGCTTAAAGAGAGAAGAGAAGGCTTTAAAAAGTATTTGTAAGGTTCAGTTTATGTTTTAGGTAATATCACTTTTATTGTATATTGTACTTAGATATAGTATATAAAGTAATAATTAAGTGCTTAGTATGGACCAAATGCTGTGCTAAGTGCAAATAGGGTAGTCTCTGCCCCAAGGAGCTTACATTCTAATGAGAAAAGACAACCTGTAAAGGGAATCTGAAGAGAGGTGTGGTTTGTATGTAAGCCACATGATGCTGAGATGACCAGGAAGAGCACCAGAGCCTTAGTGCCAGGCACAATAAAGAAAAAGTTCACCTGACTGAGGTTCCAGTGAGGGAGAAATAAGGATAATTGATGTAATTCAGGCAGCATGATGTGAAGATAGCCTGGAAGTACTTGAGAAATTTTGGGTTTTAAGTCAGGAGAGTTTTCTTTTTAATGGATTATTGTCAAGTGTCCTTAACAAAAGCTTTTAAGATAAAGGTAATGGACTCAAGATGTAGACTGAGACCTACATTTTTGGACAAGGCCAATATCAGAATTTGTTTTGCTTGACTGTGTTTTTCTGTTAAAGGGATTTGGATTTTGCTTTTTCATTGGTATGAAAAGAAGGGTTAAGGGAGCTACAGATACCCCCTACTTCCTCCAAACCTCCCCCCGCAAAACCCTAGAAGGAATGAGAGAGGGGAATCACAGACAATCAAGATAGCTTTGAAACTTACATGTTGAATTTATTACATACTTTAAAAGAAAAGCAAGCTCTACATGACAGTCAGTTTTATCTTCAGTCCTCTCCCATTTTATATTTGAAAATGTTCATTTGGTTTGATGTTTAAGTTCAGAATTTTTAAAAAGGAAAATAAAAAGTCAATTTTTTAAAAAAAAACCTATAAAAGGTAGGGCTAATTGAAAAGCTTTTTTTCTCCAAGTCATAACTAATATTTTGATTTCTAGAGAGTGTTTTGAGTTTTTTGGAACTGCACAAGAAGCTAGTATTAGGTATTATTTCCTGACACTTTAGGTTTTTTTAGAAAAGAAATCTTAAAGAAGCTGGTAGCATAAACAATAAAAAATGAAAAGTCTTTTAAATAAATCAGTAGAAGGCAATATTATTTTTTCTTCTCATTAAAGTAAATATCACTACATTCAACCAATTTCTCATTAAATAAAAGGATGGGGAGGAAACCATATGAAAACGGTTTCTGGGTCATAGCAAAATACAGAGTGTTGTATTTCCTTTATGTACAACCCCTTTGTCCTTTCTTATGGCCATATGGGACACAGGTTTGCCATGGAGAAAATAAACCCAGATGATCTCAAAGTTCATTTTAGCTGTTTGAAGTCAATTCCCACTTGCTCATCAAATATTTTTTTTCCAGACTTGTCAGCATGTTGTCTTTTATTTTCTCATTCTCCTCTGATGGAAGATGAAGGAACAATGGAGTGGCCAAAAGATTATAGGCAGGTAGGGTTACAAGGCAGAGAAGCAAGGGCCCTAAACTGGATAATCAACTCTCCATAACTCAGAATCAGTGGCATTAGGGGTGCTTATTTAATTTAATTAAACTTAATATACTTATATTTTAGACCGTGACTGGGAGATAAGACTCCTTCACCTCCTTTCTGAGTAGTGTACCTCTAGTTATCTTCCCTCTTTGAAACAAGTCTAAGTTATACATCATTAGCATTGATTTTTATTTCAGTTTGGCTTAAAGAAATATCCTTTTTTCCCCTTTTCCTTTTGCCTCTTTATCATCAAGAGAGGCGATAAACTTGTGCCTGGTCAAAAGAGGGTTAAGAAGCTCTTACTGTTATAATATATCCACCAACTCTCTGGTCTTTTTAATTTTCATGTTTCTTTTACAAACAGGTACTTTTCTTCTATATAATATGCAAATCTCTGAGCTCCGAAGAGCAACTGGATAGGGATATGCATTTCATCTTAAAACAAAGACCAAGAAAAAATAATAATATGAAAAAGTTATTCAAAGGATTTCAGAAACAGGTGTTCTAAGTCTACACTAATTGGATTTCAGTTAATTATTCCTTTTACTTTAGGGAATATAAGAAAGAAATATAAAAAAACCCTGAAAACTTCTCTGACATGCTAATTGCTCTAATATTATTTAACCTAGGCTAGGAAACACACGCGCGCGCGCGCACACACACACACACACATTCCAAAAAACCCTGTGTGACCAAAGACTTAATTACCTTCTTTATCTTTTGATTTTAAGAAGCAACTTGTAGGCATTCCCCTATAGTGTCACATTTAAGATTTTTCTGATTTAATGTATTTTAAACTATTCCTTGTATTTTAACTTTTCTTATGATGATGCATACATACACACGTATATGTATATATGTGTACATACAGGTATGTATAATTTACCTTTTTAAAAGATTGATTTGGAGGTCATTGCTATGTAAATAATATTTCTTCCTGATTGCTTATTGATCTTGATATCTTTAAAATTTTGTTTTTGTTTTGATGGAGAGTGCTGGACCAGCACTCAAAAAGATCCAGGTTCAAATGTTATCTCAGGCATGTGCTGGTTGTATGAACCTGGGAAAGCCAGGCTTTGAGCCTTGGTTTGTCATCTATAAAAAATAAAATTAAATAAAATTAAATAGTACCTTCTTTGCAGCATTATTATAAGGATCAAATGAGATAATGTATTTAAAGCACTTTTCAAACTCCAGAGCATTATATAAGCTCTTGCTGTAGTTGCTGTGAGTCATAATAACAATAATAATAGCTTTATTGTTTAACAGAAAAGTCTTTTTTTCCTGGGAGAAAATACTGTTAAAAAGAAAGCAACTTTCTGAGGAACTGTATTTTAGCTTTTAAGTTCCTTTCCTACTCTATAAGATCAAAATACATAGCTTTTAGGATGAGGAGCCTAGGACTCTCACTGTACAGGAAGCTTAAATTCCTGTGCACAGTATGATATAGAGAGAAAATTGAACTTGGAGTTAAGGAATTTGTATCTAAATTCTTGCTCTGCTGTTTTTTAGATGTCACTTTGCATTTCAGGCCTCAGTTTTCCCATCTGTAAAATTTAGACATACTTTGGAGATATTGTGGGTTTGATTCTAGACCACAACAATAAGTATCACAATAAAATCATGTATTTTTTTTTGTTTTCCAGTGCATATGTTTACAGTGACTTTACACTTTACAAGTGTGCAATAATATTATGTCTAAAAGAAGTGCATATCTCAATTAAAAATTCTTTATTGCTAAAAAATGTTAACTATCATCTGAGCCTTCAGCACATCATAATCTTTTTGCTGGTGGAGGGTCTTGCCTCGATGTTGATGGCTGCTGACTAATCAGGGTGGTGGTTGCTGCAGGTTGGGGTAGCTGTGGTGATTTCTTAAAATAAGACAACAGTGAAGTTTGCCACATCAATTGACTCTTCCTTTCATTTGAACATTAAGAAGTCATTGTAAGGTTATTAACTGGCTTAATTTCTATATTGTTATATCTTAGGGAATAGGGATGCCTGATGAGAGGGTGAGAGATGGGAAAAGCACGTCCATGGTGCAATCAGAACACGCACAGTATTTATCGATTAAGTTCTCTGTCTTATGTGGGCATGGTTAGTGAAGCCCCAAAACTATTACAATAGTAACATCAAAAACCACTAATCACAGATCACCATAACACATACAATAATAATGAAAATAATGAAATACCATGAGAATGACCAAAAGGTGACATAGAGATACGATGTGAGCAAATGCTGTTGGAAAAATGGTGCCAATAGATTTGCTCCAGTCAGGGTTGCCACAAAACTTCAATTTGTAAAAAAATCAGAAAACAAAACAACCCCGCCCCCAATATCTGCAAAGCATAATAAAGTGAAGTGCAATAAAAAGAGGTGTGCCTGTAAAAGAGTTTGACCAGATGATCTTGATGGACTCATCCAGCCATAACCCAATCCCAGTGCTCAAGCGCTCTATGGGTTTCTTGTTCTTTATTCTATGACAATAAACTATGCTAAGTATGATCCAGAACGTTAGAGTAGGGCCTGTTATCTATATGCTATATTATACATCTCCATGTGTCCATACAATATATACTGTATTATATATACACGCAATGCCTAACACGGAGCCTTGCATATAGTAGGTGCTTAATAAATGCTAGTTGACTTAGAATGTACTAATTTTACTTATAAATTTATACTTAGAGGTAGTATGATACGGTGGAAAGAACATGGGCTCTAAATTTTCCCTATGACCCTTACTGCCTGTGTGACCTTTTGCAAGTTACTTAACCTTCTTGAGCCTCTGTGTCCTTAATTGTATAATTGGGTAGGTTGAACTACATGACCTTTGAGGTCCTTTCCATCTCTATATTTATGATCCCAAGAAAAAACTGGGCTCAAATCTTGTCTTTAACACACACTATTTATGTGACCCTGAGCAAACCTCTTAACTTCTCAGCATCCTATCGCTTTAAGACCAGGCAAATCATCAGTCTGCAGAAGTAGTTTCAGCTATTGCTGTTTCTTATACTAATGAAGTTATAGGAGCAGGAAAAAAATTATACATTGGTGCCTCTCCAACCCTTCTATTCTACTTCTATTCACTTTTTTTCTCATTCTCTACCGTAATACTTTTCTTCTTTCTTGAATCCCCAAACTGTACTCTCACATGCACAGCAGATGATTTAGCCTTATTAAGACCATCTTTTGTGAGCTCTCTCAACTGCCCTCCTTTACTCCTTTTTAACGTCATCACCATTTTCTGCCTTCCATCCTGCTCAGCAAAAATAGGCTTCATCATTACTAGCTAAAGTTAATTTCTCCACTTAAGTGTTTGATGCCAACTCTTCCCATCAATGATCTTTCTCATGCATCTTTACTTTCTCCTACCCCACTCCTACCCTAAGGCTTCCTTTGGCCTTTTCACACCATCTAGCTAGAATACCAGCTTTTTTCCCCTTTAAGTATAGGGTTCTTGGAAGAAGTTGCCTATATCTGATGATTCCACCTCTCTCTCTCTCTCTCTCTCTCTCTCTCTCTCTCTCTCTCTCTCTCTCTTTCTTTCTTTCTTTCTTTCTTTCTCTCCCTCTCTCTCTTTTTCTCTGTCTGTCTGTCTCTCTCTTTTGTTCTTTCTACAATGCCTGACATATAGTAGGTGCTTATTAATGCTTGTTGACTATCACCATCTAATAATATTTTTGCTCCCAAGGTTCAAATACCATTTTGTTTACATCTCTCTAATCTAATTATTTCCTTTTAAAGTTTTTTTTAATGTGTGTGTGTGTGTGTGTGTGTAATATGTTAGAATGGCCTAGAAGGCTGCAGTCTTCTTGAGGTCAAGAGTCGTGTCTTGCCTTGTATCTCCATAAGGAAAGCTTCATGCTGTGCTCATAATAAGTGCTTAATAAACATATATTGTATTTAAATGGAACATTATGTAGAATGTAAACATCTACACACATAATCAATAATCTGAATAGTTTTTGTGGGTATTCCAAGATTAAGATATAGAAATATTACACTGCAGTTAGTGAGTCACGATCTGACAATGAAAAAGGAGACAATATCAAGCAATTATTCTAAAAGATAAATACATTAGTTTTCTCTAAACTCTGTATTGGAGAGAATAGGGAAAACTAATCCTGAGCAAAATACCATGGAATATGATCTATAAAAACCTCTACATTTTGTAAAATAGAATGAGCATTAGAATCCAGGAAATTGCATCATGATAAAAAATCTCACATTTATTAACTTGCTGATTGAGATTGCATAAACATGAACCAGTATTTAAATGACATCTAACAGTAATGACACATCACAAATTTTAGAATTACAGAATGTCAGAACTGGAAGAATATTTAAATCAAGACTATGTATCTCCACCTCAAAATTGAAGTTCAGAGCTTCCCTCAACATATCCTGCACTGTCCTAGTGCTTTTTCTATACTCATTTTATTTTCTATACCTACAACTTCATGTCCTTACCCCTTTCCATTCCACAAATCCAAGATTAATGAGCTCTTCCCTAATCCTTCCAAATACAAATGATTTCTCCCTTTTCTGATCTCATAGCATATTGTATTCCTGTAGTACTCATACTCTAATTGGCATTATATTTATTTATGTGCACACACCATTCCCTCTCTCAGATTGAAAGCTCAGTAAGAGTAGGACTCATATCTTAAAATTTATCCTTAAGTATTTCCTAGGATCTGTTAGACTACATTGTGTTCTATTAGTATTTGTTGCAGAGAAAGTGCTGACCAGCATTGGTAGGAGTCCCTTCTCCTGAGAGTTTCCTATACCGATGAAACCACAGTTCTAGTTCCCCATTTCTAGTTCCTTGTGAAATACTGACATGGAGATAACAGCTGATGTCAGTATTTATTAACTACTTTTTAGTCCACAACTATGGATCTTGAAATTAGCTCTGGCCATTAGTTATCATGAAGGGGATGCTTGTCCCTTGTGCATTTAAAGAGTAGGTTTCCATCAAGAAACCTTATTTCTTAAAGCATTGATAGGAAATATAAAAATAATAAGTTAAATATGTGTGATCTTGATTGATCACCAGGCCAAACATGAAGTGCCTTGAATTGGTGGGATGATGATTAGAAATCAGAACAGTGTTCTAATTCCATATCTGCTACTAATTGTGTGACTTTGGGCTATTAGCCTCAGTTTCCCCATCTTTAAAATATGGATAGTGAAAAGATGATAGCTGAAGTGACTTTAGACTCTAAAATTCTTACTTTGAACATTTCTGTAAATATATTTTATGTGGAGAAAGCAACTTTTGTTAACCCCATTATCATGTTGATTTTAGGGGCCATGACTAACATTTGCCAAACAGGCTACCCTAGTCACAACGTGTTTTAGTTTGTTTCAGGAGACATGATGGGACCTATGTCATATATGCATCCATATAATAATTAGTTATGCCAAAATAGAGTTCTGCAGAATCACTGGAAAATGAAACACCATTTCTGATTGTCTAAAATAAAATCCAGTTCAATCTAATAAGCGTTTGAAGTACGTGCCACATGCAAGGCACTCTCCTAGGTCATGGGGATACAAAAATAAAGATGATATTGTCCCTGGATTCAAGGAGCTCATGTTATACTCAGAGAGAAAAAGTAATGGGCTTACAGATAATTAAACATAAAATATATGCCCAATAAATTTAAAATTTTCTTGGTGGGGGAGTAGGGGAGAGCACTGACAATTACAGTGATCAGGAAAGGCCTCCTGTAGGAGGTAGCATTCTTTAAAAGGTAGTTATGGAACATGAAAGGTGAAAGTAATAAGAAAGAACATTCCAAGAATAAGAGCATCTCCTGCAAGTGCATGGAGGTAGGAGATGTAATACAGGCATGATGATAGTAGGTGAAATATCTTGTACAGAGAATAAGCGAGTAGACCAGCTTCACTGGAACATAGATAGAGAGGAGGAGGGAGAACTAATGTGAAATTAATCTAAAATAGGTTTGAATTAGTTTGTGAACGACTTTAACTAAAATGCGAAGTTTGTATTTTGCCCTAGAGTCAATAATGAGCTGTTGAAGCATCTTAAGCAGGGAATTGACATGATCAGAACAGTACTTAAGGAATATCAATCTGGCATCTATGTAGAGAACATATTGGAAAAGGGAGAGACTGAGGTAGGAAAATCAGACTATTGCAAATGCCTTTTAAAATATTTTTCAAAATCTTCAAAGAATATATTTTAAACAATAGTTCTTTTGGGCTATTCAAGAAAAATAACTGTTCTATTTGTGCAAGGTTCAGAATTATAGCTCACAGATGAGTTTTAAATCTGTACTTAATCATCTCTAGACTAGGGATGAATGTGAAGGCTGAATTTTCTTATTTTTTTAATTTGAATTTTCTTTTTATACGATGTTTTGAGTGGTGAGAAAATATAAAATAAACTGTCTTGTTTAATAGCTTAGAAATTGAAATTCAACAATATTTATTTACTGCTTACTGTGAGGAAAATACTATCCTAGAACCTACAGAAAAAAAGGAAATAATAGCTGACATTTATATAGCACTTTGCCTACATTATACCAGAGGAGCCTCAAAACAACCCTCTGAGGACAATACTTCAGGTGTTATTGACCTCATTTTGCAGATGAAGAAACTGAAACAGAGACATTTCATGACTTGACAAGGGTCACACAGCTTATAAGTTTCAGGGTCAGTATGCAAAACCAAACCTTTCTGATCCTCAGTTCAGGACACTTTCCAGTGTATAACATTGCCTCTTAAAAAAGTAAACAGACAAAGGAATCAGAGAAATAAAAGGAAAACAAGAATTCTGTGTACTGGAATCCAAAGGAGAAAAAATATTAAAAATGAAGCTATGATCATGTATTTGGCATTGGAAAGGGATTCAGCAAGATAACAGAGAAAAAACCAAGTTGATTGCCGAGATAATTTATTATGAGTATTGGGCTTCAGGGCTTGAGGAGAATAGAAAAAAAAATTAGAACAATATAGGAAGTATGATCGTGACTGTGTAAGAGATGGATAAAAGGATTGTTATCTAGGTGAGAGGTTGTGTAGGATGGAATTTTTGGTGGATCTAGTCAGCATAGTTGTGTGACTTTTTGTAGCAGCTAGGTGGTCTGGTAGGAGCAGAGAAAGCAGATGTCGATGATTAACAACTAGGCGCCCAGAGGAATGGTACCATAAGGAGCATCCCCACTCCTCATTCATTCACAGAGATTTATTTAACACTTACTATATTCAAGAGAGCTTGCCTGGCATAGTGGAAGTTGGCTCTGCAGTTAAGAAAAGATGGGTTCATGTGTCGCCTCTAAACCACTAGGCCGTGCTAACCTCAGCATGCCTCTTAAATTCTCATTGCCCCACTCAACTCTGTAAGACTATAAATTGCTGAACAAGTACTAATCTGCACTGGTGGAAGGAATTTCCACATCTGGAGCTCTGTGTCCTAGTAAAATCAAAGGTCTGATCCCTGTGTGCCTCAAAATGTTCAAGGTAGAGTACCATAATGCTAGGCCTGTTGGAGGACCATAGAAGCCATAGATCATAGAAAACTGGAGGCTGAAGGGACTAGAGAGGTCATCTAATCTAACTCCTCATTTTTCATATGAGAAACAAAGGCTCAAAGAGTTGAAATGACTTTTCCAAGGTGGCACAGCTGTGCTAATGGCAGAATTGGGAAGAGATTCTACGTTTCCTATTTCTCAGTCCAGTCCTGTTTATGCCTCACTATCCTATGGTGTGAATGTGCCTCTTGGGGAATAGAGCTGCAGCTATGCAGGAACTGTTTCCTTCTACTGGAGCCTGCATGGCAGGGGGGTGGGGTTGGGTCTCTGCTAAGGGAAATAGGACCACTTCATGAAGTGGAGGCCACTGCCTTGTGAATACCACATTAGCTTTAGGCTGTGCTTGCTTGAGCATCAGCAGACTGAGAAATCTGAAAAAGAAAAATAACTGCTACATTGACACCATCGAAGGTGGGATCGCCTAGTTGGTTCATGTTATTCTTGTTCGTGGAAAGGATGCCTGACATATGGCATGGCCCCAGAAAAGCTAGATGACATGAACTGCCTACAGAGGCAGACGTTGTGAATCATCTTCAATATAGTAATAGGAAACTTTGGTCTGTACCTCTAAGAGGCATTGTGACTTAATAGCACAAATGTGGGCTACGGATTCAGAAGATCTGAGTACAAACCTTGCTTTTGACAAAGATTGGCTGTGTCAATAACAAGTTGTTTATGTTCTCACTGTACGAGACAACTTTCTAAATGGTAAATTCTAGAAAAAGCTTTGGATCTGTATCAGCAGATGTATTATCTGGACGAGGAATATTCAATATTGATGAAATCAAATGTACAGAAATATTAAATGGTAATAGTCACAGTTTTTTTGCATACATGTTTTGCTTTGCAAAATTAAAGTTTAAAAAACATTTAATATAAACTATTGCTTCCACAAATGGGGTAGTAAAAATAGAATAAATTTTAGATCTTTAGTATCAGGGAATATACACAGGTATGTTTCCTGGGCATGATAGTAGATTAACAAATGCTTACTTGCTTGTTTGATTGATATTACCTTTCTAGTAAAAGGTACAAATAGCTCCAGAATTAATATGAAACAAAAAAAACCCCACTTTCCAAGCAATCTCTGAACTCTCTGAATTGGAACTTTGAGTCTCTGCCTAAAGTATGCCCATATTGGTACTTGTCAATCGTTAACCTAAAAAAGTCAAATGTAGCTTTTCTTTCAGATGAAAAGTGACATCTTATCTAGCATTATTAACTTAATGGATTCATTTTAATTGAATAGTTTCCTTCAACTTTGTCATTTCTCATATGATTATGAAGAAATAATTTCTGAAGTAATTATGATTGATTGACAGGCGAAATTGTCATTTGTTTTCAATAAATGGTAATCATAACCACCAATCTTGCTGGTCATTGGAATGTCTTGGCAGTCTTGTTTCAAGATCCCACTTTCATTAGTAGTTTGTTGATCTTTTCTACTATCTTTTCCAATCTTTTAAAACTCTTCTTGATTGTATAAAGTTATTGTTTGATATGACTCATCTAAGTGCTTTGTCAGTTGCCCATTTCTGTTCCACTTGTAGACTGATATGTTGGAAATTTAAACTATATACTTTTTCAAAACCTTATAAAAGACAACTAGGAAGTCAGAATTAGAATTTAAATAATCTAGAGGCTGTCTCTGATTTCTGACAGATTCTGACAGAAAAAAGCTTGTAATATGTCGATTTTTAAAATACATTGTTGAAGAAGTGAGTTCAAAGAACTTAAATTGCACATAATTATATACTTGATTACCTTTGTTATCTCCTGTTCTCTGATAAAGATCTATCACATACCCTATTGAAAAACAGACAAATTGATTAAGTTTGCAAAAGAAAATTTTAGTGCATAAGAGAGAGAAATCATGCTAAACCACAAACAAAGATGATTATTTTATATTTGATACATTCTGTCTATGGAATAGAGTAGGGAAAACATTTATGGGCCCATAGTATCCTATGGAAGCTAAAGGTTTAGTCATTCCTAAGTGAAAATGATGTGACATTTCATTAGTATTTAATGCTAACATTTCTTGATGTGGACATAAAGAATTTAGTAGCTATTTATCATAGCACACAGTTGTGTTAATTTCCTCCTCTACTAGCTTAAGACACATTGTGGTTTGAACAGTGACATGAGCCCCAGCCTCCAATTTGAAATGTTTAATAAAAGGGAAAGCCAGAGAAGAGGGATTTTTCACATGGCTATTAAAAGTGGACTCCCACAACTTGGATTGGTTAGTCTTTAATACATGCTCCCAGAAGCCAATGCTTGGTTCCTGCACCAGATGCAGGTGTTCCCTTGTGCTGTCAGCTAGGAATGATTAATGAGGATTTGCCCCTACTGAAAGCAGTCTTTGGAGTATTGTTCAGGGCATCTGTGGAACTGTCGGGGGAGACAAGGACACAAGTGAACAACCAATTATTCGGCCATCACTGAGGCAGCATGAAAAAGACATCAAATTGGACAGAAGAGCAAAGCTTTTGTTTTGGGATCATATTTTTAGGTGTTAATAGTAACAGAGGGATTTTACCTGTCTTTGTCGCCTCCCCCTTTTTTTCCTAATCAGACCAAGTTGTTTTTTTTTAAGCCAGAAATTGACTATTTAACAAGTTGATTATATTTTATAAAAGTACAAAAAATAAACCATATCAAATTGATTCTGAGGTGGTTGCTCAATGTATAAAGATATACGATTTTGCCCCACTAACATTGGAAAGAAAGAACGAAATATTCAGTGGGTAGTAGGATCTGTCATGCAAGCAATGCCTAATTGCTGGTCATAGACAACAGTTGGGAGAGACTAAGGCTTTTACAAGTGATAACAGAGGCAAAATCCTTACATTGGGACTCTGAAGCATAAAATGAAAGAAAGCACAGCTGTGAAACATTTCCTAGCTGATGTTCAGCATTCACTAGGTTTCCTTCTTCCCAACAGGAGAGAAACACTTGCTTAGGTCTCAGAGAGTAAGAATGGGCCTTCAGACCACCACATTCTTATGCTAGGTCTGTGATTGAAACCAGAATTCTAAATAGGCTAAAAAGGGTATATATTTTGAGCCCCATCCAAAGGCGGATTAGAGCTGCCCTTTATTTCAGTAAAGTACTTTCTTTTATGCTCTATCCTTTCAGGCCTGTTGTCTTTAGGGTATTAAGAATTAAAAGCTAAGCTCTGAAACCACAAAAACCTTCAAGGAGCAGATAATGATGTTTTAATATATAAAAAGTAATGGTCAGTAACACATGCAACAATGTCACCCATATAACAACAACAAAAAAAGCTCCTACTTAACTTTTTTTTTTGGCAGGTTAATGCTTTTGTATTGACTTAAAAAAAGAAAGAAAATTGTTGGAGTCAAAGAGTTATTAGAAATCATGTGTCATATTTTCAACCTAAAATAGGGCTGGATGACCAGATGTATATTGATAGTTTCAAAAGAGGACAGATTTATAAATTATTCTGGAGTAGAAGGATTTTTCTATTTTTGGACAATGTTCTTTTGTGCCCATATACCAATAGATGTATCCCCAGGTTGGTCCATTCCATTACTGAATCTTTTTTCCCGCATTTTCATGCCAGTCAACTCTTGTCCTGACTCCTTTCCCTACACATAAAATCTAAGAAATATAGATTGCAGTCAGTGTTCAAAAATCTGCCTCTTTAGATATGGGGATGTCTATTTTTCAATGGTCAGATTGAGTTTATCCCAATGAGAGAGCAATTTTAGGACCAGCATAATGGTAAATTCTGATGAACTAAGTTGAATAAGTCCTTTCTTATGGAGAAATTCCAGTGCTGTTGAGACCTATCAAAATAAAATTATCAAGGCCAGAATATTTCACGGCTACTTTTGAAGTGATTCATTGATTTCTTTATTGGTCCAGACCACAAATCAGAGATAAGTGATTATTTGGATTACTAACAGCCCCTTTCAAAATATGCTAATACTTAGGCTGGTTTTTCAACAGCCTAAATTGGTTTTCTGAATTGGACAGGACTATTTGGCCATTGCTCATAGACTATCTTTAAAAGATCAGCTTCTCACATGAGGACTACACAACATAGTATTAGATCTAAATATAAAACTATAGAGTGACCACACTCAAACATACCTTAAAAGGTCATCTAGGCTAGGGTTCTTAATTTATCATGTGTCATGGACTCTTTTGTCACTGGGGAAGTCGATGGTATCTGCAGAATAATGTTTTTAAGTTCATAAAATGAAATGCATAGGATTATAACAGAAACCATTAAAATCTTGAAATATAGCTATCAAAAGATATTAAGAACAACAACAGCAACCTGTTCACAGGCTCTTGGTTAAGATCTTCCCATTTGCTAGATGAAATGAAGTCAGAGAAGCGAACTGATTTGCTTGAAGTCATATAATTGGTAGCAGAACTGAGAATTGAATCCTTTCAGTCACGTGTTTTCTGCATCTGCCACTCTAATTCTATCTATTAAACTTCATTTTTCACACTGGTATTTATGGTTACTCTGCCTCAGTTTGTCAAGATGATTTAGAATTTTATCCATATTCTTCAAAGAGCTATTCTACTTGGTGGTATTCTCTTCCTCTCTTTTAATTCATGCATTTTTCAAATGTTAAAAAGCATATCACAGACTTATGAATGACTAGTCAGTAAATTCAGAATGAGTTCAAGCCATTGATAATTTATTTTGAATATTAGTGTTTGGAATATTGGTTACTTAAGCAGCATATGAGAAACATGTTGATGTCTGTAATTAAGAGAGAAATTGACATGTAAAAGAGGAGAAATGCTTACTGAAGTTAAGATATGGTCCATCTCTTGTTTCCCTCCCATTGAAGAGGTTAAAGTAAAAATGATGATAGTAAGGGAACCATAGGTTTTTAGGGGTGCTTGAGACCCCAAAATACTGAGATGCCGGGTCCTGCTGACAGAATTCGACTCAAGCCTTCTCAGCCAAGGGAAAAGAGAAAGTTTATTAGGGATTCAACATAATGGGTGGTCTTAAAAAATCCCACCCTTTCTAATGCCTGTTTTCACAAGTGGGCCAGACTCAATCTAAGCTGAGCTATATTGAACCTGGGCACCTTCATGGAGGCAAGATGGAGATTATATACACAAAGATTATAAGAGGGATTGAGGGGTGGTCTGGGGTGACTAGAGGAGGGGTTTAAGGAGGGTCTTGAGGAGGAGTCTAAGGAGGACCAGGTGAGGTCAGAGTCCAGGAACCAAGAGAATGGAATTAAGGGTTAGAAGTAGCTGAAAGCATGCATATCTATAGTAACAATAGAGGGTAGACATTTGGGCCTAATGATATCATAAGGCTTATGGCCTTAGGGAGAGGCCAGATCTAGTTGGAAGATTCAAGCACGGTTCAAGGGGGATCCCAGAGACTGTGCCCTCATCACTATCACCAAGGTCCATATTTCTGTGAGAGGAAATTGGATTTGTGTGATCTTATTTCTTCTTCATAATGTTGTATGAGTTTTTCCCTAGTGTCCTGGGATGTTTTTGGAGTTTTCAGCTTGATTTTTTAGATACTTTTTAGATACTCCCATACTTTTTTCAGTGTTGACATTAAATTGGGTAAACTAACTTTGGAGGGGGAAAAACGAAAGAAGGGGATGTCATCTAGGATACTTCCAGAGTGAAAAAGTTGTTGGGTCATTGTGGAAGGAAAGGATAAGGAAATCTAGAGAGAGCATGAGGCTCAGAGAAGAAGGAAAGAGAATATCTAATAGACAAAAGAAGCTAAGAGAAAGGCTTGAAATAAACAAATAAAAAGGGGAACCAGATGGGTTGGGTTAGGGAAAGATTTGAATGGAAATGGTCTAATTCAAATTTTGTTTGCAAAACTACAATGAGATGGAATTTGGGTGGCTTCAGGCTTTCTCACTTGAGTTGAGGAAGCTGTTAGAATAGTAGAACATAGCTTTCCTCAAATTGCTTTGATTTTCTGCTTCTCTTTACAACATCAATTGGCAACGCAGATTTTTAGCTATCTGTTAACAGTTAACTGCCAAGAATATTTTGTGAGTTTGAGAAAGATGAAAAGACTAAATGAAGTACTGCCTTAAATTATATTCTCAGGAATGTTCAATGGTGAAAAATATAAGTCTATTATGACTAGTGCCAAAATACACTCTCATGGTTATCCGGGTGTCTAAGGTTTAAGACCCAAATCATAACTGAGTGGTTATTAACATTTCCATGTACAGCTATAGTCACCTTAGTAGTGTTTGAATTATAAAGCAAAATCATGAACAAGGGCATTGATTGTTTTAAGGTAAAATTTTATATTAAAAAAATTACTAAGCAGTGGTTCGTTTCTTTCCCACCTCCCCCAACACAATGAAAAATAAAAGGAAAAAAAAGTCATACTTCATATGTACATTGTAGAACAAAACAAATTCCATGTTGACAAAGTCTGAAAATGAATGTTTTATTCTGCATATTATTCCATCATTCTGTGATAAAGGGGGAATAGTTCTTCTTTAACAGCCCTCTGAATTTATGGTTGATAATGTATGGGACAGAATTTTAAATAATAGGAGAGACATCCTTAGTTGGAACAAAGTAAATTTATTTCACAAACCTTGCAAGATTTGGGCACACCTACATAATGGAGGAGGCGAGGTAAAAGGGAACCTGTCCTAATTTATACTCTTAATGAAAAAGATTCCCAACCACCTCTATCCCTTCTCACCATTGGCTGGGAGGTGGGCTTACAGTCTAGGCGGGAAAACTACACAGAGGACCAAGGTTGATCTGGTCCATTCAGGTTTTTCCCTCTCAGAACTCAACTGCCTGGGTGGCATCTGAAAGTATAGGAAAAGAAATGGGGTGGAGGGGAGGGGAGGGGAGGGGAGGAGAGACCTTCCTAGAGCAAAGAACAAATAGCTCACAGGAAATTCATTATCTTCTAACATCTGAGAGAGAGGGGGAAGGGCATGCCTTCCAAAATTACAAGGCCAAATCCCAAAGCCTCTCCATTAGACATACCCTGAGTAATCTTCACAATTATCCATCCCATTCAATAATTTAGTTGAACTTAGTTCTTATGGCTTTCTGAAATTTTTTTATAAAATTGATGTTGTAGCATAAATTATTCTCTTGATTCTGTTCATATCCTTTCCATCAGTTCGTATAAGTCTTCCTAGGTCTCTTTGAAACTCTCTTTTTCTTTGTTTCTTACAGTACTGATTTTCTTCTTCAGGAATGTAAGGCATGGTGTACTTGGGAGTGAACCCACTTCAAAATAAGCACCACCTCTGACAACTACTGTCTGTATTATCCTGAGCTGTGATCCATTTAATCTTTTGTTGCCCCAAGCAGATCTCTAAGACTTATTAGAGAGCAGTTACTAATCTCCATGGGTAAAGGGGGTTTTCTCCCCCAGAGTTCCTAATGTCAAAGAAATTATAGGTCTGATGAGAAAAATAGAAAAGTTATTTTTTAAAAAGTGCATTATTGTTTTAGCTTGCATAAAACTGTACCTACCAGCAAACATTTAAAATCATTTGCTTGGAATTAAGCACAGTGTGGGTCTCTCAGACTTACTCCATTAGGGTTATTTTTGAAGGTGGGGTGCAGGGCTTTAGAATGGAAAAATAAGTCTTGCAACACTAACCTAATTTTTCTCATGTAATCAGGGTTTCTAGATAAATGGGACTTTGAAAATTATCTAGTCCAATATCTTCATTTTACAGAAGAAGAAACTGAGGTCCCAAATGGTGAAGGGACTTACTGAGGGTCATACAAGTAGAGTGCATAACAAATAGGATTTGAGCCCAGGTCCTTTGCTTCCAAGTCCAGTGTACTTTCCCATCGTATCATATTACTTTTCAAGATGTAATATGCCATAGAGTTTTTATTGTGATTGTTACTGTTCTTTGTTTCATGTACTTGTCCTAGGAAAAGCTTGTAAAATTTGTGTTGATTCTTCCTTACTAAATGGCGCTGTTCCCTCAGGAATTCTCCGGGTTCAGTCAAGGGCACAAATTGGACATTTTACAACCAGTCAAGCTGCTGAGTATCTTCAATGAAGTAGCATTATAGTAGGCCCTGTGGGGAACGCAGAGTTTACTCTCTTGTTGACCATTTTTTGGCAGTAATTTTCAAATCACAAAAGAAGACTGGATTTCCTATAGAAAAGAAAAACATTGACATAACACCAGCAGTCACAACACATTGTACTTGTATAACACCTTGCAGTTTACAAAGAACTAACTACCTGCCTTGGGTTGATTTAGAATGATAAAGGATGATAGATCTAGAGTTTAAAAAGGTCTTAGATATAATCTAGGTCAACCTCTGTATTTGCCAATAAGAAAGCAGAGTCCCAGAGATGCTGAAATGTCCAAGGTCACATAGCAAGTGACAGAGCCAAATTTTGAACTCGGTTTCCATGAGAACAATTTCAATTGTTGAACTGCAAAATATTGCCACCAAAGATATGAAGATGATACAAATATGAATAGAGGAGTGACTTAAATATGGGTCGTGTAATTTTTTAAGCTTGGAGGGGGAGGGGAGTTATGGATAATTAACCTGAGGAACCTAGGGCAGTTTTTAATTTAATGTAGTTAAAATTGCATAATAATTTTCCAAAAGGTACAAATTAAGCTCTAGGCTCCTATGCCCCTGTGACTGACAGGGAAAAAAATTAGAAAATGTTAAATGCTAAGAGAGGATGTTGGGAGTTCTTGTAAGGCCAGTTTTGCCCCTTTGATTCTTCTAATTCCAGACATTTCATGCTTACCACAAGATAACCATTTTCTTTGTTGATGACCAGTGGCTCTGGGATTCCTTGCAAGAAGCTCCCTAGTTTTAGGTTTAAATTATTCCTGCTTAATAACTAAAGCAAATTCTTACAATGCCAGAATAGGAATGACCACTTCTGTGAGGTACTGATCTTCTGAGCACTGACGATGGGTTCAGTTCAGTTCAACTAGCATTTACCTCCTATGTTCCAGGCACTTCGCTAGGTTGTTGTTGTTTGTCCTTCCTTCTGACGTCAGGAAGGTGATTTCATTGCTTTTAAGTAAACTGGATTTAAGTGAGGGAGGGCTATGCAAAGTCACCAGCCTCACTCTCTCCTCCAGAGCCATCTGAGTCCAGTGGCAAGCTATAGGTTGGATGACTGGAGATGGCCTCTGCTTTACTAGGTACCAGGGATACAAAGGACGAGCTTATGTCCTTTCCTCAAAGAGCTGATATTCTGTCATGCAGACACAAAATGTATATGTAGAAAGATTCAATAGAAAATGTGTGCAAAGGAATTTCTGGGGGTGGAAGAGAGCCCTAGAAATTGGGGTAGTGGGGAGGGATCAGGACAAACTTCCTGTAGGAGGTGGCACTTCAAACCATTTTTGAAGGAAGTTTGGGTTTTTATGAGACGGAATTATATATGTTATAGGCATGAAGGGCAGCATGTGCAAAGACACAGGGATAAGGGATGGAAGAGTGTATATAGGAAAAGCAAGCTGATCAATTTGGGTGAATTGTAGAGTGAATGAAGGGGAGTAATGTGTAATTTGGCCATTAAATATCAGCTGGAGTTAGATTACAAAAGCTAAATGAAAGAGTTTATCTTTTGGCAAGAATGAGCCACTGGAGTTTCTTAGGTGATAGTATGAAATCGTCAGACCTATGCTTTAGAAATATCAGGCTCTATGGATCACTGAATAGAAGAATGAATGAAAAAAATTGTTAGATACTTAACTAAGTTCAAAACACTGTGCTAAGTGTTGAAGATACAAATAGAAAAGTAAACTAGCCTGTACTCTCAAGGAGTTCACATTCTAATAGGAGAAGAGACTAGGTGTGGAAAGTTTCAGCTGCAAGGACATGAAAAGGTCCCAAGATCCTTTTTTTTAAAAAAAAAAAATTGTTTATTTTTTTAGTTTTCAACATTCACTTTTATAAGATTTTGAGTTCTAAATCTTTTCTTCCTCCCTCTCTCTCTTCCCCCTTCTCCAAGATGGCAAGCAATCTGATACAGGCTATACATGTACAATCATATTAAACATATTTCCACATTAGTCCTGTTGTGAAAGAAGAATCAGAACAAAAGGGGAAAATCACAAGAAAGAAAAAACAAAAAAAAGACAGAAAATAGTATGTTTCAATCTGCATTCAGACCTCGTAATTTTTTTCTCTGGATGTGGGTAGCGTTTTTCTTCATGAGTCTTTTGGAACTGTATTGCTGAGAAGAGCTAAATCTATCAAAGTTGATCATTACACAATGTTGCTGCTACTGTATGCAATGTTCTGGTTCTACTCATGTCACTCAGCATCAGTTCATGTAAGTCTTTGCAGGTTTTTCTGAAATCTACCTACTCATCATTTCTATAGCACAATAGTATTCCATTGTATTCAGATACCACAATTTGTTCAGCCATTCCCCAAATGAGCTTGATTTCCAATTCTTTGCTACCACAAAAAGAGCTGCTATAAATATTTTTGTACATGTGAGGTCCTGAGATCCTTAGGATACAATGGTAAAGCAGATGGCAATGCATCATCTTTAATGTCATCCCACCAACAAAATAGCATCATTTTCTGATACTGAACATTTGACAGAGTGAAGGACTTTAGTGGCAAGAACTTTCTTTTCTGGGTCTTCAACAGCTGTGACTTAAATGCCCAAAGAAGCAACTACCAGGTCATATTTCTACTGGGTGTTACTTTCCAAAGTGATGATGGTGAAGTCTGGGAAGATAGGAGGATAGGGAGGAGCAGTGGGAGTTCTGTCATTTTTAGGAATCTTGGTCATACCTGACTCAGTGGCAATTGGCAGACAGGTGGTGTTGTTGGTATTGATGAAGGAAGGACCCTTCTCCACAGTGATTTCTCCCCTCACTGATTACTGTAGGGCCTGGGCTGGGGGTGGCAATGGTGCTCTGGAGGCATTGCTATATTTGAGTGGAGGCCTATGTGCTATCTCTTTCTGGGCATGAGAGGAGACGATAGTTGAGGTAGTGTCTAAGGTTATGGTGATTCTTTGACTTGGATGACAGGTGCCAGCTCTAGTCTTTTCCTTAGGGTGCCTTGCTGCTTCAGGTAGGCTGGCTTGACTACCCTGTAGGTGGCAATTAGTGGGGATGGCTGAGCCTTTCTTCATGGAAATTTATTCCATATGTACATATATATATGTGTGTGTGTGTGTGTGTGTGTGTGTGTGTGTGTGTGTGTGTGTGTGTGGTTTGGGGAGCAAGTTAGAAGTTAGGTCTGGTAATTTTGGGGGCCATGTTATATAGGCTCTTAGGTTCAGGTTCCTAGGCCATCTCCATATAAGTGTCAGGAGAGCTGGTTGTCAAGGTTGTGGTAGTGGTGTTTTGATTCCCCTGGCACAAGCTGCCTCTTGTCTCTCCCAGAGGGTACTTTGCTGATTCATCCTCTCTTGGAAAGGAGAGAAACTTAAAGCACATAGACCTAAGTGACCACTATAACTGAGGCTAGTGAGGTCCTGAGTATGGGGTCATGTGAGTTGAAAAGAAAGGGATGGATGAGAGACAGAATGAGGTGATAGAACTGACAACTCATTGGATATCAGTGAATGAGGGAGGGAGAAGGAAGAGTTGAGGATGTTTCGAAGATTGAGAATTTGGGTGATTAGAAGGGTGGTAGTGCCCTCATTAGAAATTGAGAAGGAAGAAGAGGATATTTCAAGGGAGATATCTTGAGTTCTACTTGGAATATATTAAGTTGGACATACCTATAGGACATTTAGCTGAATATTTCCAGTAGGCTTTCAGTGATGTGATACTATAATTTAGAAGAATGATTGGCTAGATATATGGGTCCAGTAGTAATCTGTATAGAAGTCATAGTTGAGCCCAAGGGAACTAATGAGAACACATAGAGAAAGCATGTACAAGAGAAGAAAGAGGGCCCAGAACAGATCCTGGGGTACATTCACATGTAGAAAATGAAATAAAGTTCACAAAACTGCAAAGGAGGTTGAATAATGCCCAGATAAATAGGTAGAAAACCAGGAGATTTCAGTGTCATGTAAAGTTATGGAGGAAAGAGTGTCCAGGATGAGGAGATGGACAAAAAATCAAATGCTGCAGAGAATTCAAGGATAAAAATTAAGAAAAGGACACTGGATGTGGCATCTTAATAGGTTTCAGATAACCTTGGCAGGAGCTGTTTCACTTGTATGGTTAGGTCTGAGGTCAGATTACAAGGATTTGAAAAGTGAGTGTGTGAGATGTCCCATAGTATGTCATTAGATCTTAGGGTTGTCTCAGTATATTAGTATATATTAGTATATTAGTAAGGCAAGATTCATGACCTTGAGGATGACCGTGAACCTGAATGGTTCAGAATCGCAAAGTATAAGAAATTCTCTAAGTAGAGGGCAGAGGAAGTATAACATTTATTTAGACACAAGAAAATCCAATCCCAAGACCAGTAATTCCAATTCCATATGGTAGCAATTATATTCCAAAACCAGCAAGCTCACCTCAATGTAGCAACAAGGAAATTATAACAAAGAATTGTAGCAAGGATCCAATCCATCCTGTAACCTCCCCCTACTGCTAGGGCCTTCCTGTAAACAATCACTCAGGAATCCTAACTTTCCACTTAGCGCTCTCTCCTGCAGCTCTGCCTACTCAGAGTTCCTTGATCTCCCAAACTCTCTCTTATTCTGCATTCTTACCTCTGCAGCCTCTCTTGATTCTGGCTCTCTCTCAGTGCTTGCTGCCTCAATGTCTTCTTGATGTCTGCTTCTGAATCCTGCCGCTCTCAATTATGCTGCTCCCAGTTCTGCTGCTCTCAGTTCTGGGCTCTCTTTTTATACAGTCCTAGCCAGCATCCAATTGACTAGAACTCAGTGCACTGTACCATTGGCTCTGGTCTTAGCAACTCCTCTTAGGGTCCTGAGGCCTTCACACCCACATCAGCTTAACTAGGAAAAAGGTATGAGCCTGGGACCTCACACTTAGTTAGTGAAAGGGTGTGGGCCTGCCTCTAATTGTGCCTCCATTTGTTGGCCCCACCTGAGGCCTATTGAATGGGCAGGAAAGATCTTTCACTTACAGATTGGCCTTATAGGGAAAAGCCCATTTCTTTCTCTTACCCCTCTGGAAAAGTATGACCTTCTCTGCAAGTGATTAGAAAATTCCTCCTACCTGCTGAAGATTCAAAGGAAATAGCCCTTGTACTCAAGGCACTTACATTTTATAGTTTATTGCTCAAGTGGTTCTTTTTACACTGAACCACTTTCAGGTTGGTACTTAATACACGAGCTAATTCTCCAATGACAAGTATGACCCAAGGGGCCCACCCAATTTTCTGGGGACCTTCTTTTCTTGCTGCTGATATTGTAAGGTTACCAGTGGTGGTAGTTGTGAGGAAGAGAATAAGTATATAGTGAGCTTGTATTATGTTTTAGACATTGTACTAAGTGCTTTACAAGTATTATCATATTTGAGCCTAACAACAATCTTGTGAAGTAGGTGCTATTATTAGCTCCTATTTTATAGTTGAAGAAACTGAGGCAGAGATTAACTTGACAAGGACCACACAGTATAAGGGTCTTGGGCCTGATCTGAACTCGTCTTCTGAATATAGACCCTTCACTTTATCCACAGCGTCACCTAGTAGCCTCTCACTAAACCTTTCTATGTGTTATCCCTCTTTCACCTCATGGACATCCCATTTTTCGTTTTTGATTTCATATTTCCCGAGTGATACCCTTTACTCTGGTTGTTCTTTATTATAGCCTATAAACTTCCGCCATAAGTCTTTCCATTGCCCTCTGATGTAAGAAAAGATATAACTTTGTCCAATGCACACGATCACAGGTATCAGGCAAGTCATAAAATAGGGATGCATTCTTACCAAAGGTATTCACCGCTGTTACAAAGGAAATAACCAAGAAACATGTATTAAGTGTCATCTCAGTGCCAGGCGTTATTCTGAGTGCTGGAGACAAAAATAAAGAAAAAGGAGTGTTTACTTTCAAAGAGTTCAGTCTAGTGAAGAATTGAAATTGAAGAAGGATTTGCCATGGATGGTGAGGTCATCCAATTATTCCTTTTTGCTAATTGCATCATGTGTGTACCTCAATCCCTGGGATGTTGCACAGCCTATTGGAAAAAATCCGCGAAACCATTCCCTCAGGAAAAATGCAAGTGAATGAATAATGTCTATTGCTTAGATTATTGGCAGCTAGGTGAAACAGTGGATAGGGCACTGGGTAGGGAGTCAGGAATTCTGGAGGGCAAATCCAGCTTCTGGCACTTATTAGCTGTGTGACCTTGGGCAAACCATTTAACCTCTGCTTCAGTTTTCTCATCTCTAAAATGATTGTACCTATACACAGTAATATTTGTAAAGTGCTTTGCAAAACTCAAAGCACCATAAAAAATGCTAGCTAGTACTCACAGGACAACCTAAAGATGTCATCCAGAAGTTCATGTATTTGGGACAAATAATAGAAACGAACAATCCATTTCCCCCAGAATTAAGTAGAAGAAGGAGAATAGTGTGAATACTCTTCATGAAAATGCCAAATTCCATTAATGACCCTGTGCCAGTAAGGCAAAATGGGCTTAGTTTAATGGGTGCCCTTGAGGAGTTTGGCTTTTGTTTACGGTGAAAGTACTTTCACCTGTTAAATGCTAAGCCCCAGGCCCAAAGCCCTATCAGGTGTGAAACCTGTGTGGAGGTAGATTAAGGACTTAAAAGGGGCCAATTCGGGAACTAATGGGTCTGTGGACTCTGGTCTCTAGTCGTTGAGGCAGGACTTGAGAACGCCAGAGGCTTGGCTGCGAGGAGAGGCGAGAAAACTATAGCTGGAAAAAAAATCCGAAGCAGAGCCGACCCCTATGTGGACCCAGGAGTTCAAGCAAGGTCTTGATGCCGGTGAATATGATTTATGCCATCTTATTTTTCTGTGGCCTCCTGGCTACTCTTGTGAGGCGGGCCTACTGGGCCTGGAGACTTGTGTTCACAATACTGGAATGGGGAGGTTGGTTCGCTAATTTGTTGCTCTGGGCCCTGAATAAATTTTTTGATGCCTTCTGCTTGGAGAATTCTGTATACCCAACGATTTTGAACCATTCAGATATTTATATGATCCTTTTTGAGATCATAAATTCAGCCTTCCTACTACAGACCCCCAAAATTCTCCCAGAAAAAAGGCTTGTTTTTAAAATTACTATTAATCTATCACTGTTGGTATGGTTATGAGTCATGGAGCACTATAACTGAAGAATTAAATAAGGACATCGCTTAATACATATAGGCATAAAATCATTATTTTGTGATGGTGAAAATAGAAGAGTTTTGAGAGCTCTGGCTTTTCCAAGTATTGTGGGATAAAGTAAAATTACATCTAGGCGAAGTCGTGAGTGGGCACAAATCATTTCAGATTCATCTCAATGTGCTCTGAATTCCTCACCATTCCAGGGACCTGAGTAGATCCCTCCCAATTGTGTTATAGATTCTGTTTATAGGCTTTAGCCTCTCCCAAAATGTTTTAATGGATAGTTTTGTTCATATCTCTCCTCTGGCACCTGAGGACGTTTTGTTAATTCCCACCTTATGCTCAGTTACAAAACCCATGTGATCCCATTCTCTCCCATTCCTTGCAGATATGCTTGTCTATGTCCCGTTTCCTTAGGCCTCTGTTTTTCAAGCACAGGTATTTAATTCAATATATTAAGCTACGCTATACCGCATTGTGTTAGTGATACTAATAATATAGTAACATACTTGCATTTTGGAAAAGAAACACGATGATCTAATTCAAAGGAATGATACTAATGGTGAGGAGGCTGGTAATAGTGCTGTTTTGGGGCAGTAGGCTTTTTGTACCTTTCAAAAGGAGTGGTAATGTCCCTGACAACGATGAAGAAAGATAATAAAATACTTGATACATTTTTTACTGATGGTGTTTTATCTGCCTGTAAAGTGACTGCGGTATTTTTGAACAAATACCTACAAAGGAAGAAATGACTGTATTTAGAGACAAATAGTGTTGAGTAAATCAGTCTTTGTGTGTCCCATTAAGCCTTGAATGTCTGATTGATAGACTTAACTTTATAGATTGTTTGTTTGTGTTTCACATACTACAATTCTTTGCTTTAGAAATATACTTTATTGCCCATCACTGACACTAGATTAGTGGTAAACATCTGTGCTACCAAAATATCTGTTTAAATAAAGATGCTGCTGATCATGTAATCCTCACTGAGATGTGACTTTTACTTTTTTTTTAAGGTGAAATTATAGTCAGTGTAAAAAGTTATAATGAGAAGATAGATACATGCCAAAGAAAAGAATGACCAAGCATAGTTTCTGAAAGTGCTGTTGAGACTGCCAATTAATATTTGTGTGATTCTGGACTAGTCACTGCTCCTCTGAGGATCTCAACTATCTTTATCTATAAGATGAGGGGACTGTATCAGATGACCTCTTAGATTCCACCCAACTCTCAAATCCTGAGCCCAAGAACTATATTTGTTACTAGAAGAATCATGAGTATTTTTTTTATTGTTGTCATTAGCTATATCTCACGAAGAGAAACTTTAGGAAAAAGTCTAATCATACCCTGTAACAACAGCATTATAATCCTCATCAAGTTTCTAAACAATGAGTCATCACTGGTAACTTCCTCTTGTTTTCTTGTTTACAAAAAGCAAACAAAAAAACTCCTTTTTTTCTCCTTGTTGGAAGGGGTACTCAATGTACAATCTTACAAAAATGGCTTGTTTGTGATACATTATGTTTGAAAAGCAGATACATATGTATATTCATGTATTTATCCATGTATCTATGATGTATCTATGTATATATAGATAAACACACTATTTTCCTCCCATTGAAGTTTTGTCATAAAGCTTCATCATATGAGATGAAAGTACCTGTGTTCTTAAAACATTCCATTCAAATGGAAAACAATCTCTAACAGGTTAAAACAAGAAGCTGAGGCTTGGGACTAACATTTGACTTTCACTTGTTAACAAACGTAGCTAAGTCCATTGGGGCCTTGGAATGCTGAATTTGGAATCAAAGTTTCTGAAATTTAAACCTCACTCTGTCACTTAACACCTGTATAATTTTGGATGACTCACTTGTCTCCTCTGGGCTTTGGCATTTTCATTTGTAAAATGCAAAGATGAATGGGTGGAATAAGCATTCATTAAGCACCTACGTGCCAGGTTTTACGGTGGAATGGATGAATTCTAAGGCCACTTCCATCTCTAAATCTATATTCTAAGGTCTTTTTCAGGCCTTGAATTGCTTTGGCTATACTGACTAATGGTTATCTACTAAAGTATTAGGAGATTGTAATCAAAATTATAGATTTTTTTTGAAGAACCTATGTTTCTTACATTTATCTATACATATATAAAGCATATATTTGAAAGAGGATTAGAGATGAGTTACATTACTGTTATTTTGATGACTACTGCTATTACTAGTTACAACTTATGAAGTCATTGGTGTGGGGGCTTTCAATGAGGCAATGCCTTCTATCACAATATATCTCTAAGAGTATATTAATTTGTAGTCTAAAAAGCTGCCTGGGTACCAAGAATTTAAATGACTTTTCCAAGGTCACAAGCCAGTATGTGTCAGAGATTAAGAATTGAACTTAGGTCTATCTGATTCCAAAGCAGATTTCTATCTCCTACCCCACACTATGCGTTTTGTATGCATACCATAGGGTCATAACTTTAAAGCCGGATGGCATGTCAGAGGCCACATAGTCCAACTCTTTTATCTTTGTTATTTTCAGTTATGTTTCTCTTAATGACCCCATTTGGAGTTTTCCTTGCCAAAATACTAGAGTGGGTTGCAATTTCCTTCTCCAGCTCATTTTACAGATGAGGAAACTGAGGCAAACAAAATTAAGTGATTTGCTCAGGGTCACACAGCTGGTAAGTGTCTGAGGTCAGATCTGAACTCATGAAGGTGAGTGTTTCTGATTCCAGGATTGACATTCTATCCTCTGCACTACCTAGCTGCCTTTCTCTTATCTTATGGATGAGGAAATTTAGGGTGAGTTTGGTTAAATGAGTTGTCCAAAGTTACACAAGTAGAAAGTATGTCAGAGGTGGGATTTGAACCCAGTTCTTCAGAGTCCAGAGTCAGGACTTTTTATGTCATATCAAATTATCTTCCAGATAGTATTACCATACCAGTAATATTATTTGCAGATTACATCTATGACTATATGTATAGCTATGTAAATCTCCAATGTGAATATGTACACATAAACACAATTCTGACAAAAACTTAGACCCAGGAGTTCTCTTAGATTTCTATATATTACATTCTATCATATTTTTCCTAGCATTGGTAGTCATACAATGTGTCACAAATCACTTTTTGTAAGACTTTTTTTAAATGAGGAAGAAAGTTACCAATGATGGTTCATGCGTACATCTATGTATTCACATACATATGTAATACATATATACATGCATACATACAGGTTGTTTCAAAAGCTTTTTGCAGTTAATATTTAATAGAATAAAACTTTATTGAAACTTTTAGGATATTCTGTATTATGTGGATTTGTAAATTTGTCTTACTTTCCCTGTTACCAATTTCATTTTTTTTAATGAATCTAAAAATGACACATATTTCAGAGTCACTATTTTATATATTTTGATTGTGTTGAACATAAAATTTGGCTGTTACTAGTCTATAGTTCTTACTAAATGCTGAAATACACTTTGATTTAGAAAGAAAAATTTCTTGTCAGAAAAGGGATTTAGACCAAGTGTTTGCCTGTCTGAGTTCCTGGGTAGTTCTCAAAGTTCTACGTCTAGTCTCTGTGTATGTTTTGGCATATCTCACTTTTAAGTTCCTTATGTCTCATTTCAGGGCAACTAGGTAGTGCAGTGAGTGGATAGAGCGCTGGGCCTAGCATCAAGAAAACTCTTCCTGAGTTCATATCTGGCCTCAGACATGTACTTGCTGTGTGACCCTGGGCAAGTCACTTAAACCTATTTGCCTTGGTTTCTTCATCTGTAAAATGAGCTGGAGAAAGAAATGGGGAAACAATTCTAGTATCTTTGTCAAGAAAACCCCAAATGGAGTCATGAAGACAGACATCACTAAAAAATGACATAATAACATTCCTCATTTGCTGCTTTAATAAAATGGGAAGGGGAACACAATATTTTCAGAATGAGCTTAAGTAACTGGAATGTGTGTGTAAAACATGTGGATTGGGAAAGAAGAAATTAATTCTAATGGTTTAACAATTTTTTTTGGTTTCAGAAAGCACTTTCCTAAAGTCTGAATAAGTGACTAAGCAACAGAAGACGTTTATATTATGGATAGATAGTAATTGTCAGAATAATTCAGAGGGATAGGTTGCAAATCACAAAGGTAAGGTATTACCTTACTAAAAGATATTAGTAATAATCTTGTTTTTATTAGTTGAGAATCTGAGCTACTGAGGAATCTTGGCATAGAACTGACAATCCAGTTTGTCACACTGAGAAAGAAATGCTTTGCCATGCTAATGGCATGTGAAAGGATACTGCCAGACTCAGAATCAGGAAGATCTGGGTTTAAATCTCACTTCTGTTGCTTCTTAGTTATCATCGAACCTTGCTGAACTTCATTTTCCTCTTCTGTAAAATGGGAAACATAATACCTGTAGTAACTACCTTCTAGGGCTGTTGAATAACTAGAATATGATGTAATATTTGCCAAGTGTTTTGTGAACTTTAAAGCACTATCTGTATCTCTCTATATATTAATATAGAGATACAGATAGATAATATTAATGATTAGTATTGCTAATAGTCAACAGCACTTGTTAATACACCCTGTTTTGCTGACCAACTCAATTCTCCTTGGGCATAAATGAATACTTTTACCTTATAGGAAGGTAAGCATGAGGCAATTGAGTCCGACAGCTATATAAGGACTTTCTTTGTTGGGTCATTTTCTGAAATGATTTCTCAGTGACAATTCAAACAAGGCTGAAGTTTGGCAAAGATTTCAACCTGGGAGCTATTCATACAGATTTAGAAACAATATTATAGTAGAATAGTTCAGCAGGTCTTGAATTTTTGTCACCCTGAAAAATGAGAAATGGGTAGCTTGAGGACTTCTGTAATCCAATAATTCCACACACACACACACACACACACACACACACACACACACACACACGTGGGTGTATGTATATACATATATATATATATGTATATATAGTAACCTAATTTGTTAGGGATTTTCCAATTATTTTGCTTTTATCGCTTTTGTTCTAAAACTGGGAAATGTAGTAGTGAATTATTAGATGTGAAAACCTGAGTATGTACAGTCAATACAATTTAATTAGGATTACTTTAAGATTCTTGAAATTATTTCTTTTGGTGCTTTTATACTTAAAAAAGATCCAAGGCGTTCATCAGTGTAAGTACTCCCTCTAGCAAGGTGCATCATAATGCCTCCTGGATTCTTGAACAGTTTTGGCCAAAACAAAGTAACATTCCCTTCAGAATTTAGTTAGGCAGTGGAATAAGATTTTAGTAAAAGAGCTTTCTTTTTACAAAACAAAAAACAAAACAAAACAACAAAACCAAAATCATCACATGCTCCAATCACTACCTCTATTCCCCACACCTAGTATAATTTATCATTGTAATAAGTTCTGTTAAGTGTATACTTGGTCATATCAGAACATGTATAACTATTGTCCATCTATTATCAAAAGGCAAAACACGTCATCATTTGAGGTCATAAATGGTTGCTGCATTGACCAGAATTTACTATTGTCTTCCTTCAAATTAGAGTGGTTATTATATACATTCATTACTGTTCTGCTTACTTAGCTGTGCATCACTTCATTGGAGGCTTCTCATTTTTTTCTAATTCCTTCATATTCATCATTTCTTATGGCAATAACATTTCATTGCATCTATATGTTGCATTCCCCATTGATGCTAACTTTCCTTCTAGCTTTTTGCTTCCACAAAAAACGCTGCTTCTACACACACGTACACATACATACACTCACATACACAAATATAATTTGCATGATCTGTTTTTTAATATCTTAGAGGCATAGGTCTAGTTCTAATGTTACCAGATCAAATAGTATGTAATATTTGGTGACTATTTTAGTAAAAATAAAACAGGGGTAGCTAGGTGGTGCAGTGAGTAGAGCGCCAACCTTGGAGTCAGGAGGACCTGAGTTCCAATTCGGCCTCAGACAGTTGGCACACTAGCTGTGTGACCTTGGGCAAGTTACTTAACCCCAAGTGCCCTGCCTTCACTCCTCCAAAAAAAGAAAGAAAAATAAAACAGTTCCTGCCCTTAAGAAGCTTACTACATTCTAACCAGTTACTCCATTTCTGATTAGTTAAGAATTGTCTCTAAAGCTATATTTTTGCAAGATACTTCCTTTCAGTGTCTTCTACTTATGTAAATTTTTTATTTTTAGGATGCGTCTGTACTTGAAATTTATTTTAAAAATGGCATAAGATGTTGCTCTAAACATAAATTCTGTCAAACTGCTTTTTAGTTTTCCCAGCAGTTTCTCTCAAACCAGCAAGGGCAGGTAGGTAAAACAGTGTATGAGTGCCAGGCCTGGAGTCAGGAAGAAGCTGAGTTCAAATCCTTATCACTTACTCTGTGACCTGGGCAAGTGACTTAACCTTTGTTTACCTCAATTTCTTCAACTATGACATGGGGATAAACAACACCTACCTCACCTGATTGTCGTGAGGATCAAATAGGATAATATTTTTA
>CM053627.1:146464949-146489597 GCA_028646595.1 Phalanger gymnotis | reverse complement strand
TCTAGAGTAATGGCAAGGGCATTAGAAGCTGAAGCATGGGGTGGACACTTTCAGGGATTATACGGAACAAGTTCTTTTTAGGGAAGAAAGAGAGGGAAGTAATTTCCTTTTTTTGATGGATAGGGTGAGTAACAACTTCTGTTGTTCATTTGCAGAGTATGAGGCTTGGAGAGGACACAATTAGAACACTTATTTATGGTTTCTCACTATTCTTGCTCACCTGGTAAGGTTTTTGCCTAGTTTAATTTCTGTTTCCGTGGATAGTAACTGTCTGACTTTCCAGGCACCTCCAGATATAAACGTACCTATAGTAGAGTAGCCAGTTATGGCTTCCTATGTAAGGGAGCTGTAATAGTGAGAAGGGATTGTTATATTCTTTGTATTCACATCTCTAACATAATACCAGACATATATTAGGTGCTAAATAAACGCTTGTTGATTGATTGACCGTTTAGAAGGCTACTTTGTATGTAAAAATAGACAACTAAGGCAAAATGTCTGTATTTCTCAATCTAGTCTTTCCTTCTCATGATCCCAGAGCTATCCATTATAATAAAGAATAAACCCTCCACCCCATCCTGCCCCCCAAAAGGGGAGAAATAATAATTCCACAAAACTAACCAATGCATCAACCAAGTCCAGTGGCATTTCACTTTCATGCCAATGTGGCATTTTGCTTTCACTAACTCCTGTGCTGAAAAGAAGTAGATGCATTCTCATTGTTTCTTTGGGGGCCAATATTTGTCATTATAATTTCATGTTGTTTAGTTTTGACTGTTTAGTGGTAGAGATTTTTTCAACTCTCATTGTTGTAGTAGTTCTTTCATATGGTTGCTAATAATTTGCAATTCTGAAATGTTTGCAAACTATTAACATCCATATGCAAAGTATATATCTTTGATATCAGACCTTTGTCTAACAAAGACATTGATACAAAGAATTTCTTCTCTATTTTCTGCTTTTCTTTTCATCCTGGTCCTTTCTAATTTCATATAATCTAAATTATCTGTTTTATTTTTTGTAATGATTTCTTTTTATCACTTGGTGGTTTAAGAATACATATAGTTACACATAGCTGTGAAAATTATGTGATCTTTTCTAAATTATTATTGTATGATCCTTAGTATTCAAGCCACATATTCATTTTTTATTTATTGTATTATATGATATAACCTGTTGGTTTAAAGCATATTTCTTCCACAATGCTTCACAGCCTTCCCAACATTTTTTGTTAAATAGAGTTCTTCTCCAGGTTATTTATGTTCATAGGATTATCAAAGTCTGGATTATTGAGTTCAATTGTTTCTGATTCTTCCTTATTTAGCCTATTCCATTCTATTTTTTAACTAGCACTACCTAGTTTTTATGATTACTGCTTTATGGTATAATTTGTGGCATGCAAATGCTATTCCCCCTTTACTCCTATTTTTCATTATTTCTCTTTAGATTTTTGACCTTTTTTTCTTTCAAATGAACTATGTTTTTATTTTATTTTACTCTACAATATATCTTTTTGATAGTTTGATGTACCAGGAAAACCATAAATTGATTTGGTGAGCATTAGTTTGGCACAGTTTGGCAATGAACACTATGTTTCCAGTTATTTAAGTCATTCTTGATTTTTTGATGATTGTTTTTTAATTGTATCTTGTGTGTGCACCGGTATATTGACTCTCAAATATTTTATGCATTTTGCAGTTATATTAAATGGGAGATCATGACTTTTCATCCCCAAATACACAGATTGACAAAACTTTTAGTATTAAGGATTGAGGGTAGGATGTTGCAAATATCACTCCCCCACCAAAAAAAAGTTGGGAATTTGTTGTTTAGATAGCAAAGACTTTATTACCTCTTTTCCTTTATTAGATTTCTTTTATTAGGGCTCTAGGCTCTGATAATGAACTTTCAATTGATCTTGGCTGGAAACAAATTCCAGCCACCCCCCTCCATGCCTCTATGCAAGCAGTCTCCACTGATCTCACCCCAATTTCTAACCCTAGATGCCTTATGTGTGTTATCTATTAGAACAACTTGTAAACTCCTTGAAGGCAAGGACTCTTTTACTAGCTTTTATTTGTATTCCCAGTGCTTAGCAGAGGGTCTCATGCATAGTAAATGCTTAATAAATGTATTTTTAATTCATTATCTTTTGGTTTCTTTTCAAATAGTTTTCATTCATGCAAGCTTGCCTGGATTTATATGAAATTGTACTGTCATTGTAAAACTTTCTTTCTAAGCAACTTATAATCTGTAGAAACAATTCTGAATTCAGTGCAATTATGCTGTGTATGTAAAATATATTTACATATACATAGATATGCATATGTGCATATATAAACATACATCTTTATACTGAAATAAACAATTATTTACACACAACATATGTATACATATATACATACATATGTATGTATGTGTATATCTATATCTATAGAGAGAACAGTATATATTAGAAGGATAGTAATCCGGGGTGGGTGGCATAGGAGTGGGAAAGGCCTTCTGTGGAAAGAGGGATTTGGGCTGCTAAGTCTTCGACATGCAAGCTGAGTCTTAAAGGAAGCCTATAAGGGGAAATGAATAAGAAGGTCATCCTAATCAGGGAAAATAGCCAATGAAAAGGTATTAGAGATAGAGTACTGAGTCTGAAGAAAAGCAAGAAAGTCAATGTTGTTGGACTATAAGTATTTGCAGGGGAGTATTATAATAAGTAATATAAGGAGATCAGAAAGAATGGAAGAGCTCAGGCTATAAAGAGCTTTAAGTGTTGAAAAAGGATTTTACATTTGATTCTGGAGGTAATAGGGAGTTACTGGAATCTATTGAGTAGTGTGGTGATATGGTTAGACCCATGCTTTAGGAAAATCACTTTTCTAGCTCAATGGTAGATAGATTGATGTGGGGAGAGACTTGAGGCAGAGACTTGGGGAGAATATATTAGAAGGTTATTATAATAATCCAGGCATGAAGTGATGAAGGTCTGAACTAAGTTATGACAAGACTTGGCATCAGACTTAATATGTGGAATGATTAGGAGAGAAGAGTCAAGGGTGATATTAATATTGGGAAGCTGGTTGACTGGAAGGATAGTGGTACCCTCAAAAAAATTGGAAAGTTTGGAGGTGGGTAAGTTTTGGGGAAAAGACAATGAATATTGTTTCAGACATGTTAAATTTTAGGTTTCCAAAAGGCGATTTGTAATGCGAACAGATATATGCTATGTAGATCTTAATGTGGCCGTTTATTTGAAAATTGAAAAATGAGTATGCCTAAGAGAAAGAAACTCTGCTCATATCATTATCCTACCGTGTATGATATGCTGTTATCACTATATGGAAAGATTATGTGATCCATGTTACTCTTTTGTCTTTTATTATATTGTTGTCACATTCATTCATTCCCTTTCACCTTGACCATCTTAAAAATCTCTAGTTTGTCTTATTTTCCCCACTGCACCCCCATATACTCATAATGCATGCATTAGAATAATAGTGAGCAGAATATTTTTCTAGCATATTTATTCATTTGCTCTGTTTTCTAATATGTCATGTCTAGATCTGTATAGTATATTTGTGTCTGTTTTGCATAAGTATTTATGTGAGCACATGTATATATGAGTTTATGTAGTGTGGTTTTTTTCCTTCACATATGCAGTAGGTTTCTTGGTTCAGAATGCTTCCCAAAGGTCATAGTCAGCTTGGAAAGACATTCAGACACAGTTCTAGAAAAGTCATCAAAGATTGGGTTAAAAGAAATAAATATTCTTCTTTGATGGTTGGAACAATTGTTCATGTCAGAATATTCTAGGTTGGGAGAAATGGCAGCCAGAGTGATTTGACATCTGAATTAGAAAGGATAGATAACTCTTATGTTGTGGGTGGGCCTATTATACTTTAAAAGTTGTAATGTTTTTATTTAAATAATACATTGTATTTCTGAGCATGTGTGGTATATAGCAATTTAAAATTATTGAAGTTCTTCGTATTTTTAAGGGTACTTCAGCTTACAAGAGGGAGTCTTGCCTGCAAGTGCCAGGCAAATTGTCCTACGAAGTCAGCATGGCTGATAATATCTGAGTAGAAATGCTTATACAAAAGGCAATACAATCTCATCATTTTAGAGCCCTCTCTTGTTCATTTGTCTAGAACCCCAATCATTTCTCAATTGAAATGCTCTCAGAAAATCAAAGTTTTATGAGTAGAATGGGATTAAAGCATTTTTTTAAGTTTTATATTTTTCTGCAATTTTAAACCAAGAAAACAACCCATATTGAGGGGGCCGATTAACAGAATACCAAGAATGAATGCCTTCGATATTTAAGCAAGTAGCTCAAATTAGAATCTTTTACCATGAGGCAGAAATAGATCCACATGTTCCATTAACATTCTGAAATGTGGAATAAAAGTTGTCATTTATCTTTGTGGAGTAAAGTGGGGAAAATGAGAGTCAAACTGGAGATTTTTTGAGATGGTCAAGGTAAACTGGAGAGACTCAATATAAGTGAAAACAATATGGCAAAAGAGCTATTTAGTGTTGAACAGGAGAGGTCAGAATACAAGGAAAGCTACTTCAGCTCATTTCTAAGCTGGTATATTTTTCCCATCTCTTTTTCATCATAGGACTATTCGGGAAAACAATATGTACTCATTTATATCAAGTGACCTTACTATGTATCATGAGGACATCACAGTTATCCTTTAATAGTATTGAAGTTCTTTAGAAAATCTAAGATTAATTTTTGGTTTAATGGAAAGATTGAGCAGAAATACTAACATCCATTCGACCAAACCGTCAACTCAGCACCCCATATGGACACAAAGAGCATCACATTTATACAGTTAAAATAATTTCTGTGCCCTTCAAAGATGTATGTTGATCATGTATTGATAGACCACTTGTAAAAATAATGTTTCCTGGTTTCCTCTTCTGATGACTTAAAGAAGATTATTACATTGGACTGAAAAAAAGGAACAGCTGAGGTACATGGGGGAAAAATAATGAGTGTTCTTTCAATAGTGCTTGAGCTTGAAATTTTTGGCAAATAAACTTTGTTTTCTTTCTTGGTTTCACATGAACTGTTTTATTGGCAGGTGTGTTTATTAATTATCCAGAGCAGTGGTTTTGAGAGACTCAAACTTACTGAATAATAGATAATACAGACTTTTCAGAAGGCCATATAGGTTAGTTAAGTTATTCCTGAAAATAGTGAAAACCTTTCTGAAGTAAGAAGTAACTTATGAAAAACACCTTTAATGAAGGTTAAACTAAAATTTTAATTTGTAGTTGTCCCCTGCTTTTTTTTTTCCTGGTGAGAAAAGTAGGCAGAAGGGCCTCAAAACTACACCAAAAATCTTTGGGATTTCTGGACCTATTGCAAACAGGATATTCTTTCATTATCTGTATGTAATAGAATCATGGAATATTAGAGCTAGAAGAGACCTTGTGTAGTATAGTGTATGCAGTGCTGGATATGGAGTTAGGAATTCTTGAGTTCAAACCTTGCCTCAGATGTTTATTAGCCATTGGAACATGAGTAAGTCCCTTGATTTATTTGGTCCTCTGTTTCCTCATCTATAAAATCAGGATAATAATAACTGTGGCATCCTCCTCAAAAGGTTATTCTAATCTCTCATTGAAATAATGTCTAGAATTTTAAAATGTTAAATAAATACCTGATGAAGAAAAAGGTCACCTGGCCAGACAGGATTAGAAACCAAATCCCCTGACTAGAATTCAAACCAAGGCTTCCTGACTTCCAGTCTAGGGAACTTTACATTATACCAGATGAAATTCCATACAGCCTTGCAGACTAGTTTAATTCGCTTATGGTTAAATTGTAATGGGGCTATGTATTCCTATTTAAATTAAAATTGTCAAAGATATTTGCTTCTAGGATATTTCATGGTTATTATTTCTAGAAATGGTTATTTTCTTAGGGTATGATATGTGGTTAGATATTTATAGAGGCAGGGGGACATAGAGTGGTGTACTTCAATTCCAGAAGAGGGAATCTTTGCCACTTTCTGATTACATGACCCTGGCTATGTCATTTATCCTTTCTGTGTCTCATGAAATTCTCTCACACTTATTTACTAAGTAATAGATGGGAATTTTCTCTCCTGAATTTACTGATCCTTACTGTACTCCCATTCTGTAACTGAGGGCATGATTGGAGTCTTTGGGCTGAGAGATCCCAGCAGGATGACTCAGTTATTCTGTGTGCCTTAGATGCTTTATCCTGAACATAGGGAATCATATAAAATGTAGGAAGAAAATAAATAGTGAACCATTCACCCATTGGGAAGTTTGGCACTTTTCACACATACTGCTACTCCAGATACCCTATACAAGGTGACAAGATAAATTTTCAAAGACATTAGCATTCCAGAAAACTCTGTGTAAGAAGAATTAGTCCGTTGTCATGCCAACACAGCTTCACTGGGCTGGCCACAAGTCAGAGATAAAAGACCTTAGAAGTTCTTTAAGAATTTCCCTTGACCACTGCATAGATTTCCCTTTTTAACTATGATTATTTTTTACACATTTTCCCCCTTCTGTTTTTAATTGGTGGGGGATACAGTGGGAGTGGGAATGGGGCAAATAATATTGATTTTAATAAAAGGAAGGGAGGGCCATTGAAACATTTTTTTAAATGCCCAGAATAGAATAGAAGAAAGTTCAGAAAGAAATAAGATAAGTGGGACAGTTTTGAAACTCGTTGTGTGGAATGTAGAAATATGTTTCTTTATAAAGCAAATGGTGTGGCATGGAGAATATTGGTTTCATAACCAATCCTCTTTTCATGTTCTCTGTATTAAAAAAAATATCTTGGCTAGCTCTTGTTCTGCAAAGCATGGTATTAAAAGTCACATGATGTTGTATAAAGAACTCTAGACTAGATATCAGGAAGCCCGAGTTCTAGTCTCTAGTTTAAAAATTTTGGACATAACTCACCTCTCTAGACCAGTTACCTTTTCTGTAAAATGAGGGAGTTTGATTAGATGATATCTGATTCCTTGTAGTTCTCAAAGTTCTAAGTTCCATTAAGGTATAATTTTTCTTTTGGTGGCAGTGGTGGGAGGGAACTGGGAGTCTAGTCTTGTCAGATCTCATCAGAGAACTGAAATTGTAATTTAGAGGCTTAGAGAGTTGCCTGGGACATCAAGATTAAGGTTTAGCAACTTAGCCAGGGTCATGTAGTCAGTATGTATCAGGAGCATGACTTAAACCCAGTCATCCTGGATTGTAACAGATTCTCTATCCGCTACACCATACTGTCCCTCAATCAATATGTGCTCTTCCTAAAGGTGAATTGAAGACTATATCAATCTGCTTTTAATCATAGATGCTAGAAGTTAAAATGTAACTCTCAAAAGACTTGTGCATGATGTACCTTGGCATGGCCCAGCTGTCTGGAGAATGCCACATTGATGAAACCTAGAGGGAGAGTGAGTTTAAATGGGAATTATGTCAAAGATGGAATTTGAAAATCCCAACTTTACATGGTTTTGTGGCTGTCATATTGGCTTATTCTTGCCTTAAGAAAACCATCAATGAAATTCATTGATTGATGAATAGTCCATAATACAGCTACAGGGTAGAAAGTCATTTGAAAAGTTGGAGTGTTACATCATACATACTGTAGATGCTTGTGCTGAAACAGCTTATCGTTAAATGTTGAGTAGGATGATTCAAACTGGTTAAGAATTGGAATTTAGGGAAGGGGAGGGGCAAAGGGGCTTTATAAAGCTTCTATAATGCCTTCACAGATTTCCCTTCAGAAGTCTGTTGGATTAGGTCACTCATCTAGAATTGACAAAATATAATGCATGACAAAGAAAATCAAACACCACAAAATCATTCCATTTTGAAGTACAGTAATATGTTTGCAGATCAGTAGCTTAATTAAAAGTAAATGGCTTATGTAAAGAAGTACAGTAAGTGGGTTCAGAGAATGACGGTCCATATTCTATTATCTCTTGTATTTTTAAGCGTGTCAAAAACTAAATCTAACCAGAGTTAAGAATAATTTTTAATTTGGCTCTGTATCCTTTTGTAATTAGGGAGAGGAAGAAATAGAATAGCAGAAATAGAACACACACACACACACACACACACGCACACATGCCTTAAAAGTAGAAGCTTGATATATGCTGACTGTTGAATTTAGATTTATAATGATGGATCTGAATGAATGTGCAGAACCTCAAGACTATTTTTGCATACTGTTTAGGACGATTTGGCAGTTCTTTCCTGTAAATGGTCTTCTCCCAGAGTTATTTACTGAGGGATTTTACTGCTGCCAGGTCTGTCTCTGGGTTTCCACTGTGGCCTGGATCACACCTATTAATTACTTAAAGCAGCCACTTCTGTAAAGCGGCATAGAATTTTGTCAGAACCAGAGAGCTATGCCTGTGTTCTAGTTGTAAGAACTGATCCAGGAAGGAAAACAACAACCGGCCCCCCCAACCCAAAACATCAGTACTAAGAAAGTAAGTGACTTTTTAGTGCATTGTGCTCCTATTAGTTAAACTATTAGGATCAAATGAGAAAAACAGATGTGAATGCCCTTTGAAAGACGTTGTGTTATACAGATACACCGTATTATTTTTAAACTATTATTGATTTTCTTTTAGACCAATGGTGGGCAACCTCATTTCTACTGAGGGTCACTGACCTAGAGAAAATATCAAGGGTCACACACAAATAAAAAGAAACCTAATTTAAGTTTTTTCCTTAGAAAAATATATCTAACTTACTTTGTAAATGAAGTTTGGAAAAAAATTGGATTTTGTACAATAAACATAAGACATTAAAATCTATCTGCAATATGTTTCATTTTCATATATGTCCAGTTAAGGAGAGTGATAAGAGAAGGGAAAGGGAAAAGAGGAAAAGGAGATAAAAGGGGGATGAGGAAGGAGAAGAAGTAAGTATCAGAAAGACAGTATACAGAGGGATAGAGAGAGAACAATACATTAGATATCCAGAGACAAAGGAAGACTAGGTTCTAAAATGTGTACTGGTGGAAGGTAAGTTTCACTTTCCTTGTCTGCCCCACCCACCCATTCAAACATCTTGAAGTTCCCATTTTATCACTGTCCTTTCAAAGTTAATTGGCAGATATATCATATAATAGGATACTAACTTTAGAAGAGACCTTGGAGATCATGAAGCTCATCCAACCTTCTCAGTATGCAACTTTGGAAACTGAGGTCCAGAGAACTTACCTAAAGTCACAGAGCTGAGAATAAAACCCAGGTTTCTTGTCACTTAGTCTAGAAGATACTCCTTAGTCCTAAAACATTTAGCATATGTACTCAAAATAGGATAGTTACAGAGAAAATGATCTCTGGGCTCCATTAATGGTAGACGTTGCAAAATCACGGGAAGGTTAGATAATTTCAGACCTAGATCATAGGTTTCCCACTTCTGCTCTAGGTCTCTGAGCTATATGTCTAACATAAAAGTAACTATATTCATTTAGTGAAGATACTTTGTAATTTATATTTTATAAGATCTTAATTGGTAATGAAATTCATTTGTCCTGAAATTAAAATATTTGAAAGCATAATTTTATTGTCTCAGTTCCTACCCCCTCCCCCCCACCCCGCCAAAGAAACAAATCTTCATTTTTATGATAAAAATCAACAAGAAAACTGCAGATGTGAGATAATATAGTTAAGGAACCAATGAACTGATGTGGGTCCTAGTTTCAGCTGTCACTGATTAGATGAGTTCTCTTATTTCAGTTACTTATTCTCAAGACAGCTAGGTACCATAGTTAGAATGCTGGATCTGGACTTAAGCAAGATCTGAATTTAAATCCTACTTACTAGACTTGCTAGTTGTATAACCTTGGGTAAGTCACTTAACTTGCTCTCAGTGTAAGTTTTATCATCTGTAAAATATGGGCTGGGTGGACTTTGTGACCCCTTAAAATCTTTTCAGATCTAAATCTATGATTCTTTCATCTTAAGTCCTGAGTTCAAATCCTGTCTGATATGTATTTGTTGTGAGAATAGTTAAAACTCAGTCACAGTTTTATCATCTGTAAAATGGAGTTGATAATGCCATCTACTTCTAAGAGCTGTTGGAAAAATCAAATAAGACAACATTGAAAACACTTTGTGAACCTTTATTAATAGATCATATTATTTTTTCTGGATCTCAATTTCCTCAAATGTAAAATAAGAGAGATGATCTCAAAATTTCCTTCTAACTCTAAAATTACATGAAGATTTGCTATAGAGAAATTCAATTGATAACCACTTTTCTTCCTCTTCTCACTGCTTCTCCAACCCCATGGATATACCTTTGTAGAGGTATAGCTCTGACCTGTCACTTTGTTATATAGAAGGGGCAAATGATATTAATAAATAGGTGTAGTTCAAAGCACGATGCCTGGGATATACTCGGTGCTTAATAAATGTTTATTGATTGACTGACTTTGTAGTGAAATAGAACTAAAATTGGATGTGAAGGAATATGTAGAAATAGCACTGGTCTTACAATTAGGAGGCCTGGGCTTGAGTCCAAAGTCCAAGACTTTCTAGCTGTGTGATTAAGCTCAGTGAGTCTTAGTTTACTTATCTATGAAATGGAATTACACCACTGATGCAAGGAAAGTCATATTTTTTAGACTAAAATGATATACAAATGTTATAGATGTTTCTGGTTGTATTTTACTTAGATTTTATCCACTTTTAGTTTTCAAAAATTTATATGCATGTATGTATATCTGTAATCAGAGAACAGAGTTTAGTTTGGAAATAAGATCAGTATGGTAATAGTAATGATGGCACTGGACTAGCAATTAGAGTTCAGGTTCCTAGTCCTAGCTCTACTATCAAGATAATCCTGTGGGATCATAAGATTTAGACCTTGAAGACACCTTCAGCATCATCTCGTCCACCCCCTTAATTTTACAGGGGAAAAACTGAATCCTAGCAATGAAAAAAGACTTGTTCTTTGGTCACAGTAATAGTTAATAGCTAGGATTCCAGTCTATATCCACTGCTTTAATGGCCAGTGCTTTTTTCTTTGCAGCCTGCCAACTTTCCCTTTGAATCTTAAGTCACATTGCTCCTCTGGTCCTCAGTTTTCTCATTTCTAAAATGCATCTGTGTAGTGTAAGGATGGAGGAGAATGGATAGATCCCTGGACCTGGAGTCAGGAAGACCTGAGGTCAACTCTAGTTTCATATGTTTATTAGCTGTGAGACACTGGATCAATTACTTAATCTCTATCTGCCTCAGTTTCCTCATCTGTAAAATAAAGACAACAACAGCACTTACCTCTTAGGTGTTATTGTGAGAATCAAATGGGATATTGCTTGTAGAGTGCTTTGCAAACCTTAAAGTGCTAGGTAAATAGCTTTATTTTCTTCTCTTCCACTTTCTCCTTCCTTTCTCCTCTTTCTCTTCCTCCTCCTCCTTCTCTTTATTTTCCTCCTTCTTCTTCTCCTTTCTCTCCTTCCTCTCCTTATTTTGTCTAGCAAAACACCCCTGGATATATGAACTAGACAAAATGAAATATTGCTGAAGACAATATAAATAGCAAATCTGTACATGGTGGGAGTATCTGGGAAAAGTCATGGTAATACAAATCATTAGGCATCAGGACTGGACCTGTGATTTCAATGATAGAGGGGACTTCCAGGTGAGAAAACTCCCTGTACCAGTAAAGACAAATACGTTTTCAGTACTTTATATTCTTAGAAATGTTCCAAGAGCATTGAGAGGTTTAAATGAATTGCCCATGGTTACATAGCTGGTATGATGTGTCAGAGGAGGGACTTGAAGCCAGGTTTGCCTGGCTTCAAGGCTGGCTGTCTATTATTAAACCATGCTGCCTCCATAACACAGCTTATTAAGGATTTGAAATGAAAACAGAGTTACAAATTTAAGTAGGCCAAAACATCCATGCTACTGAATGGTTGTCTTGACAAACTTTACAGGTCATCTAATAGAATGAGAATCTGGGTTGCATAGGGTCATAGTCAGGGTCCGAGTTGAATACAAGTCTTGCCTCTGACATATATGTACCTTCAGCAAATAGCTTAATCTCTCAATGCTCCAGGCCCCTCTCTAAGATGACTATGTAATAGTTGTAAATCCATGTTAGTGAAGGGAATTTCCATATTGAGAGATCTAGACACTGAAGCAATCATAGGTCCAGACCAAAAATCAGCAAATAACAGAATCACTGGGAAGAATAAGATTAAACAAGGAAAAGGAATCATGGAAATATTAGTTGTTAACCTAATTTTTGCTTTTTTTCTTTGCCTTTTTAGAAATGATATAATTTCTGTATCTTCTCAGAAATAATTAACTGTTAATAATAATTAATTTTATCAATTATTTTATTATTAACTACTTCTTATAATTCAGCAAATTTTTTTTTATATGACCTAAACCCAAATATCTTTTCTTCACACTTTGATGAAGGGAACTGACATTTGTCAAAGACTTCATGATTTCAAAGTATTTTATATTCATTATTTCATTTTATTCTCATAGTTCTTATTACATAGTCAACTAGCTAATAAATATATGAGTCAAACTTTGTATGTAAATGTCCTGATTCTAAGTCAACAACTCTAACCACTATACCATACTGCTATTTCTATTGGAATGTAGGTGACTTAATATACATTTTGCAAATTCTTGAGCAAGTTTTGATCTCTCTGGATCTCAGTTTCCTTATCTGTAAAATGAAGGAGTTGGACTACATGTCTGTCCTCAAAGGTTCCTTCTAGCTCCAAGTCTATGGTCTTCTCCCCCTTATCTCCTTAGAGAAAGTTAGAGTAGGACAATTTGATATGTCAATCAAAAAAAAAGCTAGCAAAGGAGATCCAGGCTGTATCAACATAAAGTCTATCCCCATGAGACCACCCACAAAATGAATATCACATAAATTTCTGGGCAGTCCAATATTGGAAACATGTCAGAAATTTGGAGTTAGTTCAGAAAAGAGCAAGACTGATTAAGGGACTGTAGAAGCTGATTTATGAGGAAAGATTAAAAGAAATATATATATATTATATATGTATATATATGTATGTGTATATATATATGTGTATATATATATATAGTATCCTATATCTGTGTAACATAACATTCTGAAATAGCTAAGTGTCAGAAAAAAGTGTAAGGAATTCTGAGAAAGTTTGGAATATTTTCTAGATGTGGAAAATATCATGCAAGCATATGAAAGTATCCCTCATTTAAAATCCAATCCCAACTGGAAATAGTTGCCATAAATACAAGGTGACAAATAACATTGTTTTAACTTTCCTTGTGTGAGTTTTCCAGTTCTTGTGACCCAAATTTATTGGAAACTGAGTAGATGTTTATATTTGTTGCTAGTGGGAGTGCTTAGCAATGCACTCTTTCATAGGGTAGTCCAATCAAACCCATAGTACAGGGGCTACAGAAGACCTTGCTACCTGTAAAGTTTGACTGACTGAGATCAGAAAGAAGTATAGAGCTACAGAGCCAGAGTTCATCAGAGAATGAGGAGACCTTAACATTTGATCAAATTTCATTTTACATAAGAAGAAACTGAGGTCTACAGAGGCAGTAACTTTGTCATATGAGTAAGAAGAGCTATAACTAGAGCCCAGAAATTTCTATTGCCAGTCCAATATAGATATGTATGACCATAACTGTATAACTATATAACCAATATGCATAACCATAACACGTATGACCGTAACTGCTAACCACCCTCTGAAAGGGAACACTTTTTTCCCCCATCATGCATGCAAAATCTGTGGGAGTGCAGTAAGAATCTTTGATCTTATCATCATGGAGAACTATTGGTCTGGGTAATTCCCTCAATAATTTAGCTTAAAATTAGACTCTTCCTTAGTGGATAGTTCATAAAGAGAAATTTGAGATATAAAAAAAGCTTAAGGACTTGCTCAAAGTCAAACAATTAGAGAAGGGAGCTGAGCCTAAATATTTTTGACTTGAAATTCAGAACTTAGCTACTCTGTGAGGCTTCTGCCTCTGTAGTATACCAAAACATGACATCTAAAATCCCAATTAAGTGAGGTCTTTTTCCTGACTTTCAATGACTCAGTCAATCAACAAGTATTTAGTAAGCACCCACTATGTTCTGAGTACTGGGCTAAGTGTTGGGGATGCAAAGAAAAATTAAAAACATTCCCTGCCCTCAAGGAGTTTACGTTCTAGTGAGGGAAACAATATGTATATACACATGCACACACATAATTCATATCTATCTATGCGAGATACATAGAATTGATTTAGAGCTGGAAGAGACTTTACACACCAAAGAGTCTACCCCTCTCATTTTTACAAAGGAGGAGACACGCCTAGAGAAGTTAATTGACTTGCCCGGGATCACACAGCCAGTAAAAGCCCAAAGAAATATTTGAATCCAGGTCTTTCTGACTCAAAGCCTTGTGTTCTATTCACTATACCATCTAGATAGGAAGCAGTTTTAGAGGGGAAGACAGCAGCAATGGGGGAGGGAAGGAAAAGAAGTCTCTCGTAGAAGGTGGTATTTGAACTGAGTCTTGAAAGAAGTTAGAGATTTTAAGAATGGTAGAAGAGAAGGGGAATATTCTAGGCATAAGGGCTGGACAGTTAAAGGGACACTTGCTAAGGGATAGAGCAATGTGTGCAAGGGAGAGCAAAACAGGCCAGTGCTTCTGTACTGTGGAATGCGTGGAGGAGATTGATAGAATAGAAAGCTAAAAAGGTAGGCAAGGGACAGTGTGTGAAGAGTTTCAAATGACAATCAAATCGGTTCAAATTTGGTCCTTGGGAACCAGTGGGGATTTTTGAGAAATATAGTGAAATTGTCAGACCTATGTTTTAGGAAAGTCACTTTGTTGGCTGTGTGGAGGATAGATCAGACTAGGGAGAGACTTGAGGTAAGGGAGGCCAGTTAGGAGCCTGTTGCAATAGTTTAGGTGAAAGGCTGAGAGCTAGGCTGCTGGCTGTATGAGTGGGAAGAAGGAGGCATATATGAGATATGTTGTGGAGGTAGAAATAATAGGTTTGCGAACTTGGGTGACTAGGAGGATGGTAGTTCCCTCAATAGTAACAGGAAAGCTCAGAATAAGGGTGAGGTTTGGGGGAAGATAATGAGTCCTATTTTGGACAAACTGAATTTTAGGTGCCAATGGGATGTCTAGTATGCAATTCCTAGTAGGTTGTTGGTGATGTGGCCTTGGAGATCAGGGGAAAGATTTAGACTGGATAAATAGATCTGGGAATCATTAGCACAGAGATAATAATTGAATTGATGGTTGCTGATGAGATCACTGGATGAGAGAGTCAACTCAAATAGAAATAGATCCCTGCTGGCTGCATATTTATTTCGGAAACCTCTAATTAATATTATGTGTTTTATTGTATTTTTCTTTATTTTGTTAAACATTTCCCAATTACATTTTAATCTGTACTCCCAGAGTTTTGTATGAGGCAGGACTATAAGTCTGGTACCTTGATATAGAGGGGAAAAGAAGGACCAGGACAGAGCTAGTGACTCCATAGTTACTGATGATGACATTGTTGGAGACTCAGGCAAGAAGGAGGGGAACCATGAGAGAACAAAGTCGTGAAAACCTAGAAAGGAGAGGATATTCAAAGGAAATAATGAATAGTGTCAGATACTACACAGAGGTCAAGAAGGACATGGATCAAGAGAAGACCATTTATCCAGATTAGAGAAGGTTTATAAGAAAGTGAAAAGAGAAAAAGTGGAGGTATCTAATGTAAATGGCTTTTTCAAAAGTTTAGTTGAGGAGAGGACTGGTATAAAATGGTATAAAATGATAGGTAGTGGAAATGGCAAGATCTAGTAGTTTTTTAAAGGATGGGCATGTTTGTAGGTGGCAAGGAAGTAGCCTTTGGACAAGAAGAAATCGAAGATTAGAAACAGAGTGATATCCACGGCAATCTGTTATAGGTATGGGAATGGGACAGGATCAAGATTGTATTTAGAAGTGTTGGCCTTGGCAAGAAGGAGGAACATCTCTTTATGTGAGGCAGGAAGAGATAGTATGGAATGATGTTAGAGTATATGCAATATGGGAAAGAGGAGAGAAGATGAAGCTCTTGGTGGATAGTCCTTTTTGTCTGGTGAACTATAAGATGAGGTCCTCAGCGGAAAGGACAGGAGGAGGAGATGCTGTGAGAAGCTTGAGTGGAGAAAGGAAGATTTAGGACAGCTGTTATGGTAAGGAAAAAAAAATTCATTAGTTAGCAGAGAATAGAAGGATTGTCTTGCTGATGTAGGGGCCCAGTAGAACTTTGGTAACAAAAATTTGTGGTGGACCTAGTCATCATGGTTTTGTGATTTTTTCCAGTCCCATTAAGCAGCACATGAGTGGGAGTGAATCAGGCAGGTGATTTCCCAGAGCTAGGGTTTGCCAAGGCACAATCAGTGAGAGGATAAGGGAGCAGGGGACTTCAGAGTAGAAGATAGTATAGAGTTGAATTGGTTCATGAACTGATGAGATCAGGAGAGGAGCAGAGTACAGCCAGAGAACAAGACATGGCTTAGAACATACTGAAGGGTAGGGAGACTGCTCATGATGAACATGAAGAACAGATGTGGAGTCATAACGCATAGTGAAGGAATGATGCAAGGTTGTGATCACATGCAGGAATTTCAGAGTTCATGAACTTGGAAACTAAGTCCTAACAAGTGATAGTTGAGATCAAAGTTATCACTATTCCTGTATATAGAGCAGCTGCAATGGGAGAGTTGATCCTAGAGGCTGAGTAGATGAAGGAATTGGGAAACTAGATTGTTTGAGGCAAGACAATGATCAGTGGCCTAACTGTATGCAACATGCATGCGGAAACCCCCTACTATGAAGGCAGAAGTTGGGGTCAAGAAAAATTGTACACCAGGACTAAACTCATTGAAGGATAGGCAATGTGCTGAGATACCACCAGGATATAGATCTGGTCATACATTTAGAGAGAACCTCAAAGAAGGAAAAGCTGCTGAGTAATGTCAACAAAGGTAGAATCTGGGAGTTGCAATGAGGAAAAAGTAGTGTATCAGTTTCCTCTACTCTTTCACATAGCTAGTTAATGTCAGAAGGAGGACTAGGATATAAGACTCTAGAGTCTTATACCAGCATTAACCACTCACTATGATGTGTACGTTTACCATGAAACATACTTTTCCAGTGGACCTATGTCCAAAGTTTTATCATCTACTAATGTAGAAGACTTAGTAGAAGAGCAACAGCATTTTATTCTGCAATGATTAAACATTATTCTCTGAAAGGTGGTAAAGTGATTCAAAAAGCCCCCCCCCCCCAGAGAAAGTAGTAAAGGATGTTGAAGCCTAGGAAGTTAGGAAGAAAAATAATTCCTATGGCTTACCGCTGATGTGGGAAAAAAAGTAAAGATAATTTAATCCAGAGATGACTTCATGGACTTCTTGTCAGGTTAAAGAGTTTCAAAGTCATGACAGGCAAAAACAAGTATTTAATTCCCATTGTGAACTATTTATGAGAAATAAAACACTCAATCAGACATTAAGGAGATATACTGAGCAGGTAGTATATGTAAAGGATCACTGGGCTAGGTTCTATGAGGGATGCAAAAATGAAGAAAATGACATTCCTGCTTTCAAGTTAAGTCAAATCATCAAGCTTTTATTAAGTGCCTGTTATATGCCAGACACTGTACTGAACAGTGGAGATAGAAAGAAAGGGGGAAATCCCTCACAGTCTGATGGGGGAGGCACTACATAAAAAGCTACATGTAAACTAGCCTGTTAATAACAGGATAAATTGAAGATAATTTCAAGGGGAAAGCACTTAGGTTTGAGTATTGTGAAAGATTTTCTGTAAAAGGTGGGACTTTAGCTGACAATTAAAGGAAGTCAGAGAAGCTGAGGGAGGGAGGGAAAGAGAGAGAGAGAGAGAGAGAGAGAGAGAGAGAGAGAGAGATTCAGGTGTGGGAGACAATCAATGAAAATGCCCAGAATCAGGATATGGAGTGTAATATGCAAAAAACCCACAAGGTCAGTGTCAAAGAGCTTGAAAGATAGTAATTGAGAACAATAAAAGTGCACAAATAATTATAATACAAGACTGACTACAATAAGTGATATGAAAAAGAGGCAGGGTGCATTGGGAATTCAGAGGATGGAGAGATCATTCTAGCTGAGAGGATTATTTTATTATACTATGTAATTATTTACCAAAGGTTCCCTCCACTAGCTCTATGAGACTGATGGTTCACCAAAGACATCATAAAAGCCTGATGCTTTGTGTAATTTTCTTGCATTTGTTGAATTGCATTAAGGAAAATTTGATGGAGTAGGTCATGCTTGAGTGGGAAGAATAGGTGGGCTATTCTAGCCATACAGCTACCAAATTGATATTCCTAAAGCATAGATATGAACGTGCCATTGCCCTGATCACTATGTTTTGGTGGCTCCCTATTGCTTTTAAGATGAAATACTTTTTTGGCCTTTGAAGTTCTTTGCCATTTGACTCCAAGCTGTCTTTACAAGTGATTTCACAATACTCCACCTTAGGTATTCTCTGTTTGAGTCAAACTGGCCTAATGACTGAATTGCATATATGCTATTACAAGTGTCTTTCTACCCCTTTCCCCCACAAGTTCTCTCCCTTGCCTAGAATAGTCTCCTTTCTTACTCCTTCCTCTTGGAGCCTTTGTTTCCATTCCAGTTTCAGCTCCGGTAAGATCTATTCTACAAAACCTTGACTGATTTCCCTCCCACCTAAATGTTATTGCCCTCCCTTCAATTACTTTGAATTTGCTGTGTATTTATTTTGTCTTTTAAGAGGTAGAGGGGTATAGGTTAAGAATCTAATGAGGGGCCAAGAAGACATAAGGTCAAGCCCTGCTTCCTACATATGTTGGCTGTGTGACTGTGGGCAAGTCATTTAACCTCTCATTGGCTCAGGCAACTCTCTAAAACTAATTGCAAAATAGAGGGAATTTCCTCATTTGGAACTCCCAACATCCATGAAGTCACAGATCCAGTCTCTATCCCTTATATTTTCTTTTTCTGTATATCTTGTTTCTCTCCAGTAAAATGTAAGGTCTTTGAGAGTGTTTATATCCTCATCACCTAGCACAGTTCCTAGAATATAATAGAAATTTAATAAAACATTGTTAAATTACACTGAATTGAATAGAGGAAAGGTATTCCAAGCATAGGGAATAGTCGGGGCCAAGGAACAGAGTGAGAAAAATGCAAAGCATATTTGAGTCATAGTAAATAATACAACATATATGGTTTTGGTTGCAATAATTCGATGTGTGAAAGGGAGTCATGAATATAAGTGATTGAAGAATAGATTGGGAGGAGGATCTTGAATGCCAAGCTTTTTGGACCTTATTCAGTAGGCAATGGGGAGTCATTGAAGATCTTTTCATCACAGATTCCCATAAGAGCTTTACTTGAATGAGATTACCTTGGCAACACTATGTTGGAAAGGCTAGAAGGGAGAAAGACCAAGAGTAAGGGAAAATGGGCTCTCCAAATAGTTCAGGTAAAACATTATAGAAATTTGACCTAGGTTAGTGGATTGAGAATGAAAAGTTAAAGTTTCAAATTCTGTGAGGTTGAAAACTAATAGATTCTCAGTTTTGTGATGAAGAGATTATTGGTGGCCTTCTAGAGCATCAATTCAGTAGTTATGGAGTAAAAGCCATTGGGAGCAATCAGTTACCAAGATATGAAGAATTAATTACAGGTAACTCAAAAATTAATTACAGATAGCCTTGGCAGTGAAGGGAAAGAAAGAAAGAGAAAATAGCAGCCTGAGATCATAGGAATGAGAGAAAACTTTTCAGCAGATGGGAGACTTGAGCATCTTTTTAGGCAGGGAGAAGAAGTTAGCTGAAAGACAGAAATTAAAGATATGAGAAGAAGATAATTGAAGACACTGGAGGAGACAAAATGGACTAGTAGAAGAGTTAGCTTTGGTAAGGGTGAAGGGGCACTTTGCTAAAAAGAACAATAGGAAATTCTTTAGGTACATTTTTATTAGAAATTGACCGAATTCTATATTATTTGAATTCTAGGCTTAATTTGAAACCCAGTTACCATAGGGCAACATAATTTTCTTAGTTTGACAGCTTCAGGAGAAATTTATAGACTATTGGAATATATAACATCTTTGTTGACCAGTCTTATAAAACTAGTGGACAGAGACTTTGATAACTGCTTAAAATTTCCTGGTTCCCCATGAATTTACTAGCATATTAAAATAATTATATAGAAGGATGACAGATTTAGGTGACTGGACCCAACTTGGGTGACTGGAAGAGTGGTGGTATCCTCAAAAGAAATAGAGAGGTTAGGAAAGGAAGCTCTTTCAGGGGAAAGGTAATAGGGTCTAATTTGGACATGGTGATTGACATAGGGAGTAATGGCATTTTCTTCGATTTATTTCACATTGTAAGTGGTTTTAAGTAAGAATGAATGATGCAAGGCAGAGTACTTTTCAAATTTCTTTTCAATGCCAGAATTAAAAACAAGCTAAAGGATTGGAAAGTTGGTGTTGATATTGTTTCCAATCCTCTGGAAAGTTCTTCCACCTGAGCAGTTTGTGAGGTCCTATTAAAGTCTTTGAAGCAGCCATCCAGGAATTGTAATATGATAAGGCTGAGATGCTTAGGAAAAAATGCAGTCAATACTTGATTGCTTTTAAAACTGGCAGGTTTGTGGAATGAATAAAATAGAGGCAGTGGTATACATTTAAATTCAATACTCTTAATAAAATTTAACTAAGAAAAAACATTTAAACAACTACCATGTATGAGCACTATGCAAGGTGCTAGGGATACAAAGACAAAATATAAATAGTTTCTGCTCTCAAGTTGCTTATAGTCTATGGGGGAGGTGGAGGTGTTCCGACAGGTACCTATATAAATTAGAACATGTATAATATCTATCTTCTATCATATATCTAGTGACTGTTCTGCCTCCCTTTCTGTGTATGTATACACACACACATCACAAAGCAATTTCAGTGAGGAAAGCACCAATACCTGAGAGGGCCATGGAAAGCCTCAAGTAGGAGCTGGATCATAAAAAGAGCCAAGGATCCCAAGAGGCAAAAGGGAGAGAGAAATGATGTTATAGACTTGGGTGATAACTTGTATCTTTGACCAGAGCCAGGAGATAGAATACCGTGCATGAGTAAAAGCAAATAGGTCAATTTGGCTGGAATATAGAATCCTTGAAGGGTAGTGATATATACTCAGTCTGGAAAATAGGGAACCACTGAAGTTGGGAAAAGTAGGGAAGGGTTAGTGCCAGCATCGTGTTTAAGTAGTATCATTTTAATGGCTATGCAGAGGATATGTTGAAAGGGAGACAGATTGAATGTAATGAGACAAATTAAGAGACTACTTCAATAGCAAAAGGAAGAAGTGATGATGGTCTGAACTTGGATATAGGGCTATGTGGATGGAAAAAAGGTGATAGAATTGAAAGAAATTGTGGAAGTAGAATTGTCAGGACTTGGCAGCTAGTTGAATAGTAGAAGGGAATGGTTGCTGAGGGACAGTGAAGACTTGAAGATTTTGCTGAGGTTGTCAACTTGCACGCCTGGAAGAATGGTGGTGCGCTTAACAGAAATAAAAAGGTTAGGAAGGGAACTTGGTTTCAGGCGAAAAATAATAGGATCTAGTTTGGACATGGTGAATTTGATATTCATGAGACATCTAAGTGGAGATTCCAACACATAGTTGATGATTTGCAACTGTAGCTCAGGAAAAAAGCACAAGACAGATATTTACATTAGGTAGTAGTCTTCATAGAAATCATAATTGAACTGATTATAGCTAATGAGATCCTTGAGAGAGAGAGAGTATATAGAGGGGAGGGCCCACAATTAGGTAAATAAAATCAGTGAATAATAATAATTACTGTATTAATATTATATAATCACATATTATGTATTAATACATTATTAATAATTAATTTAAGGTTCATTGGAGCATATTAATTATATAATATATTAACATTATATAATAATTAATATTATTATAACTGTCATTTTTATAGCTGTTAAGGTTTGCAAAATACTTTACGAATATTTAATTCTGTCCTCACAACAATTTTGGGAGATAGGTACCATTGTGAACTCATTTACAGGTGAGGAACCTGGGGCCAATAGGTTAAGTGACCTGTCTAGGATCACACAGCTAGTAGTACTTGAGGCAGAATTTGAACTTAAAATCTTAACTATAGGTTTTATGTATCATCTGCTACAAAACCTAGCAGCCAAATGAAGCTCAAATAATATGCTTAATATGGAAGAATCTATGCATTAACTACCTGCTAAAAACCAGGTAGCCAAACTATGTGGGGAATTTTCACAAATATAATAGAACAAGAGCCATTTCCCAATAGATATGTCATAAAATGTTCTGAATCCATAATTTTCATAAGAATAGAATCAAGTAATCAGTAACCATATGAAATATTGTTCAAAATCACTAATAATTAGAAGAAATAATATTAACCTCATTTTATAACCAATAAAGCAACAAAAATTATAAAAAAGGAAATAGCTAATATTAGAAGTGTCACAGGAATACAGACACACTAATGTATAGTACCGAAACAGCATCTATCACAATCATATAGTATACAATATAGAGATATGAATTGGTCTAACTATTCTGGAGATCAATTTGTATTTTGCAAGAAAAGGTATTAAATCATTTATAGCTTTTGCTTTAGCATTCTCATTACTATCATATGCCACAAGGAGGCAATGATAGAAATAGAGGTCCTCTAGATAATAAACTATTCATAGCTGCATTCTTTTTGATAGAAAAACAAAACAAAATAAAACACCCCTGGAAAATAGGGTTTCCATTAATTGTGGGAATGGTTAAATCAATATAACATAGTATTTGAATTTAATGGAATATTATTTAGCCATAAGAAAAGGCAGATATGAGAATTTCAGAAAAGCATGGGAGTATTTGTACGAATTGAGAGCGAGTAAGAAAATGAGGAAAGGATATACAGAAAAATGGATATGATGTCATGTAAAAAATTACAGCACTAAAAAGAAATCAAACAATGATGAATTGTGATGAACAACTTTGGCCCTTGTAGTCTGCCAAGGAAACATATGTGGTCTTTTCAGAAGAGAGTTAAGGGATGTCAGAAGTGGAAGGCAATATACACTGTTAGATCTGACGGCTGTGTTAATATGCTTTGCTTACATTATTATTATTACAAGGAAGGGTTAAATGTGAGAGAATATGAGGTTAAATGATTGTGGTCTAAAAACAAAAGATAATATAACAACTAAGAAAAATAAAGAGAGAAAAAAAGACAGAATAGTATGGGGGAAAGATTACTCAACTAGTAGTCAGAAGACCTGAGTAAAGTTCTAGCTGTTATATTAACTATGTAGTCTCCAGTCTATTTCTTCTTCAGTAAGACAGCAGAGGTAATGGTCTTGTATTTCTTTCATAGGGTTACTGTGAGGACTAAATGAAGCAGTGTTTAGTAAGTACTTGGTAAGCCATAAAGGACTATATAAATTTAAGCAATTTGGGTGCAGTGTACTGTAGTAGAAAGTCAGGCTAAGAGTTAGAAAACCTGGGTTCAAATGCTGTATAATTTATTAGTCATTGACAAAACACTTTAAACTATTCTAATCATCCATTTCCTTTGTGTACAACAGAGATAATAATCTTTGTACTATTAGTATCTCGGAGGTATGAAAAAGCATTTTGTAAAATTATCAATTTTACGTGTGTGAATTGTCATTGGTAGTAACTACTTATTCATCAGTAATTATTAGTACAAATATTACTAATTCAGGATGAAGAAAGAGTACTAAATTATGGCCTCAAATGAGGCATGAGATGTGACCCAGCAAAGTAAACTGTTGAGTGGTCAGATAAGTAGGAGGAGGTAGCCAGCAGTATCAAATGCTACAGAGAGAGAAAGAAGTTTAAGGACCAACAATAGGCCATAGAATTTTGAGATTAGAAGATAATCCTTGTATAAAGCAGTTTCAGTTGAATAGTAGGGTCACAATCAGGATTGAGAAATAAGCAGGAGGTGGTTAAATGGAAACAATAGGTGTTGACAGCTATTTCTAGAAGTCTGTCTGAAAGGGTGAAGAAATATAGTGCGATAGCTTGAGGGAATACCAAGGTCAAGTGAAGGTGTTTCAAGGATGGGGATACATGGCCTTATTTGTAGGTAGCAAGAAATGAGCCATTTGATAAGGAGAGATTAAGGACAGATAAAAGAGAGGAATGGCCCAGGTGCAAGCTCCCAGAGGGGACAGGAGAGAAAGGGATCCATTAGCAATCTGTGGCAAAAGAGGTTTACCTTGTTCTGATGCTGAAAGATAGGAGGATGGAATGGCAAGTGGTGAAAGGGGTGTGGAAGTATGGAATGAGTTAAGGAGGAGCTCCTGTATCTGTCTTAAATATTTAGCTGAAGAAATGTAGAATTTGAAGATGTCTATAGCCTAGATGACTTCTAGGATCCCTTCCAGTTCTAAATTAATGATGATGAGATTAAAAACAAAACCACAGCTACAACAGCATTGCTTAACGTTTCCCCAACTCATCCCTAAATATCCCTCTGTAAGTGGTGAAACTATTGAAGAAATAAAGT